>OY756941.1:40524304-40931804 GCA_963580275.1 Crataegus laevigata | reverse complement strand
GGCTGGTACAGTTGATGAGTGATCTACATCAGCCAGTAGATTATCCAGTACCATTGTACTGTGATAACCAATCGGCAATTCGCTTGGCGGAAAATCCAGTCTTTCATGCAAGAACTAAGCATGTGGAGGTACACTACCATTTCATTAGAGAGAAGGTCTTGCAAGAAGAGATTGAGATGAGACAAATCAATACAGATGAACAAGTTGCGGACTTGTTCACTAAATGATTGAGTACCGGCAAGTTTGAAAAGTTTCGTCGTCAACTCGGCATGGAGGAAAGAATGAGCTAGTGTTGAGGGGGAGTGTTAAAAGAGTTCAACTCCAGCGCATTCCAGAAAAGTCTAGCACCAAGTCGGTGCATCATGCATAAACATCAAGATGCTAGATAATTCTAGCATTATTAAGTCGGTGGGTGTGTGTGTTTGTATAATAATATGCTAGAATTTTCTAGCAGTTTGTACAATTGTGTGGGCATTATGTAAAGCCCAAGTCGGTTAGACAATTAGGCAGGTTGGCAAACATGCCTATAAATAGGCATGTGTGTGTGTGTTGCTATGTACCAACAAAAATAAGAAACCAATCAAGAAGACAACCAAGTGAGAGTGAGAAGTAAGAGTTGTCTTATAGGAGTGTGAGTGTTCTAGAGTGTCTCTAGAAAGTGAGTGAGTGTCATTGCTTCTAAAGTGTGTCCTTGAGAGTTTTTGAGTGTTGTAATATTTTGTGAGTGTAATACAAGTAATTTGTTTACTTGTTTTGTCTCTCCAACACTTGTGCTAGAGTTGTGTACTCAATTTTTCCCAACAAATAATGGCGTTGTAAATCAAAAGAGCTGATAACGATGCACGGGGAGGGCGGAGAGAGAGAGAGAGAGTCCCGCGTTTTTGTTGCTCGTTGTGCAAAGAAAGAAGACGAACGGAAAGGCGGTAGGACAATGTAGTTTGGTTTTTTGCCGTGTCTTTTTTGCGTTGACAAATTGGTGTAGTTTGTGAAAAATGGTTTGTATATTGACAGTTGTTAGTTGAAATATCATGGAACTTATGATTCGCCCACTCACAGGCAAACAAAACCCAAAACTAAAACAGGAACAAAAATTATGCTACGACGTGGAGTGGGGTTTTCTCTCCTCCTAGTCTTTCTATCCTTCATTCTTCTTTCTATTTGAATAGTTACGGTTAAGTTACGTCAATGTTTAGTGTTTATTTTTAGTAGTCAGAACAAGACAAAAAACAATATGTGAAAAAAGAGAGGGAAGGGGATGAGAATATGATTAGAGAGAATCTTACTCTTTTTGTAAATGCTATCCATGTGTAAGTGATGCAATATGCGAGAATTCTTGTATATTCTAGTTTTTAAATGGTAGAGTTAGATAATTGTATTTTTTGAGCAAATATTTAATGATTAAAAGCGTCAGAGTAAACAATACATCATAATTATAATAGAAAAATTATAACAGTTTTATGTCATTGGATGTGGAATATACACACTGGTTTGTCATAAAACTTGTTTGGAAGTACTTTTAAAATAATTGAAATTATTTTTGATGAAAATGTTTTTGGAACCAATTCTTAGTAAAAATGTAAGTTGATCTTAGAGAAGCACTTCTTGAAAACAGCAGTGTTTTTTTTTTGTATAAAGCACTTTAAGTGCTTTTAGAACCCATAAACATTTTCACTAAAAACACTTTCAATCAATTTTAAAACACTTTCTAAACGAGCTCTTTTTTATGGTAAGCATAGTATCAAAATGATTGAAAGTGTTTCTATAGTATCAAAATGATTGAAAGTGTTCATTTTGATACTATGCTTACCATAAAACACTTTCAATTATTTTGATACTATTCTTTTACAGTTTGTATCTATCCAGATCTTAATGCTGTATTGCCTTAACGGTCATGGTACTTGAAACTTTTTATTTTTTTGGTAATCAAGGTACTTGAAAATTTAACCATAAAAAACTTATATTCTTCAACACAATAATGTATCAATTTTCGTCTTTTTAGAATAGACTAGAATGTCATTTTCAATAAAAATAAACATTTAATTCGTACAAATGCGAAACTCTCATGATTTCTACCTCTTATACGAAAAAGTTTTTAGTGTATTAAGAACACAGGTCGGTACATTTTTTTTTGAGTTTCCAACTAATTATATTATTGCACTTAATATACGGAGCCGTGTTTCTGGCACATTAAAAATTTCTCCAGTTAGAAGTGAGATTTTTCTGTTTACTTGAAAAATAAATCAGTATACCAAGTGTTGTAATATAAAATATAAACACTGAGAAAAAAAATATAGCGTACGAGTTCGTATTCGGCCACATAAAAATCTATCCAATAGAACATATCACAATTACGAAAAATGGGCCAGAAGATATTTGCTAAATAAGGCCCAAACCACGCACACAGAGACGAATTAGATACTATTGGCCGAACAACTTTCCAAATCCAAAGGGACAAATTCTGCTGCCTAGTTGTTAGGACCCTTTGGGCCACCATAGGTTACTAGTATTTATTAGGCCTATTGCTAATGTTAAGCTACTAAACCCTAGCTATCCTTTTGTGTATTTAAACTACTATGTTCATCTAAATTGGGCATGAATGAAGAATATGAATTTCCTTTGATTTCTTTTCCATTTCTGCATTTACTTTCTTGCAATTTCCTTTTATCATGTCTGATCCTATCAACTGGTACCAGAGCCAGAGATCCACCGTGGATCTATGGTTTGGACCCATCGATCCCACACTTCCCGCGCCGTGGAAAAGAGTGACGGATGATTCCAGTGGTATGGTGTTCTATTGGAATCTAGAAACCAATGTTTCTCAGTATGAACATCCAAATCCGCCTCCGTTTCCACCACCTCATCCTTCTCCCAATCACTACCAGTTTCCATTTGAGTATAAACCCACATTTCTCTCCTCTGATCTTACCTATCGACCACCAGACTACCCAGCCTCGTATATGCCTAAGCTTCTCATCGCTCTTTCATATACCAGTCCTATTTTCCTCCCGTACCTCGCACTACCTTTCGTTGTGTATTCGGACTCCATAGACGTCCCTCAAACTCTTCATTCCTATGCCACAAACCCTAATTTTCCCCCAAATTTACTCTCCATCGTCGTATGAACAGAATTCGTGGGTTTTCGATTCCGAGAACCGTCTACGAATTAATAACCCCCCATCAGATCTCTCATTACGAATTTGACCTGCGTTACGATTCGACAGTTTACACGACTCCAGCAACTAGCACTACAACCCAAGCCTCTTTCACTATGCCGTCTCTTTCTGTGATTCCTGTTACTTCTGCGGCTCCTAGCACCGCTGCAACAACGGTTCCAATGGCTGCCCTTGCGAGCTTAGCAGCTTTTTCCAGGGGCTTGCTTGTAAGCTCGTTTTCCTTCCACACTGCTTTAGGAGCTACTGCTTCCTCTTCCGCTGACTTTTTATCTTTGACAAAAAGGTCTACACCTGCTCCATCGTCTCAAGCTTAACCAAGCGCTACTGTGCCTGCATTGGGTGTCGGTACTTAAGCCCCCGCACTCCCTTTATCGGGTCTCAGATTTCCCCCAATCAGATTTTTGAAATCAGAGAATTCATTGAGCTTCGAAATTCTGTCGGACGATGAAAGAGAGGAGAATGAGCTGGATCTCGTATCTCCGGAAGTACCAAATACAATAGCGTCACTGAAATTGTTAATAAGGCTCTGCCGCTGGTAATATTTGAATGCAAACCGAAAGCAAAGATTATGGACCTTTGTGAGAAAGGGGATTCATATATCCGAGAACAAACTGGCAACATGTACAAAAATGTGAAGAAGAAGATCGAACGAGGCGTTTCCTTTTCGACTTGCATTTCTGTGAACAACACTGTATGCCATCTCTCTCCTTTTGCCAGTGATGAGTCAGTGTTGGAAGAAGGCCATATTTGGAAGATTGATTTGGGCTGTCATATTGATGGGTTCATTGCCATAGTCGCACATACTCATGTTCTTCAAGCAGGACCGGTTACAGGAAGGGCTGCTGATGTTATTGCAGTTGCCAACACTGTGGCTAAAGTTGCATCAAGGCTTGTTAGGTTAGGGAGAGAGAACAACGATGTAACAGATGCAATACAAAAGGTTGCAGTCGTTCTCAGTCCGCCACCAAATGTCACTGTGTCAATGTTGGGTTTTCCTTCATCGACCTTTGCCTATAATATTCTGCCTTCTCATTGGCCAACGTTGCTCCCGAATCTCTACCAACTACAACGACAGTCTACCCCATCTGAATGGGTGCAACGACCTAGACAAAAGTGTACCATTCTTGCTCACACACTCAGAAGCCAATTTGCAGCTTATGCACCTTCGTATGTTCTCTTTCCTTTATACTACGAAAACTGGACCTGAGGTATTTAATTCCTGGAATAATTGTTCTGAAAATTGGAGGGTCTTATTTTGTTGGCTCCCATTTGATGCCTTTTCAATGATTCAAGTGGGTGGTTTCGTAAGATTCTTGTGGGCAAATTAGAGAAAGGTATTTTGAATACAGTTGACCTATTTAATGAAATGTCAAAGTAGTGGAGTGAGGGCACTATGGGTACTTTTTTTGGTTTCATATGCTTTCAAAAAGATCATCATCTGGAAAGCAACTTTGGGGCATTGGATGTTGATCTACATGCTTCATTCATTCACGTATGAACTCATTTGCGTGAATTTCGACCGAGATGGGATCTGGGAGATTGGTTAGCTAAAACACAAATGGAGAAGCTCTGTTTCCATTCCCAGGAGAACCATTTTGACGACCACCCTTAATTCTTGATTCTATTGTTGTACCCCATCAATCTTGCAGTGCATTCTACTTGTCTACCATAAATGATACTTGCCATAGTTGTTACTAGAACCATTATCAGGCTTTTGGAAAAATCTGCCAACTTGAAATGGCTTACAAATGGAAATTTTAGACAAGAAGAGGAAACGTTTACAGGGGTAAGTTTGTGTCCTATGGATATTTTTTTAAGGCTGATTGGGAAAACACCAAAATGGGAATTTACCAGTCGAGGTTCCATGATTGGTTCTACAATTTGGCACAATAATTTAACTCTGATGGCCAATGGTATTTTCTCCCCTTTCATGAGTGGCTTAACTAAAGTAATTTCCACTTTTACTTAATCTAGATGTACGATTGATACTATGACATCGGTTTGTCTACTTGTCTCTAATTGCAACATTTGTGCTATACAGTTTATCCTTGGCAACACACTTATTGTATATCGTCCTATATATTTTCTGGAATACTTGTTTACAAACACAATGGGCAGCCAACTGCTTCACGGACGAAAAATAAAGCACACTGAAATTTCCAATGACAGTTTGGTGTTACTTTCAAGATGGTTCTAGACATATATAATTATTGCATCAATGCCGATACAAAGAAGTGTTTTGAGCAACAACTTCTTTGTAGTTGTTCTTTCCCAAGATCATGTGAACCGCCGAGCTGTCCCTGACAGTATGGTAACAGTAAAAACAACTGCAGCACATCCAAGGGTTGCTGGCATTCCTACTAGGGTTGATAATGCATATGCAGGAATTGATGCAAAAGCTGATCAGATTCAAATTTTCATGGTAATATTCTATTATCTTTTCCATTGCATCATTCACCATGATCCGAAGCTCGAGCCCTTTCGCCATTCCAAGGATGAGAAAACATTGGAGGCCATTAAATTTGGTCCCTATGCTTGTTCCGTACAATAAAACAAGCAATTGATCACTGTTGTAGAAGACATATGTTGTCTGGCTCCTTGGATTATACAGAAATCACATGGCACAATGGCATATATGTATTGTGTTGGTTTGACCCATATAGTGGAAAAGCTAAGTTGTGGGGAACACATATGGCACGTGGACTGCAAAGACCTTCTACAAAGCTACTGCAAGCTCGTTATTATTCCAATGGCCACATATTTGAATGCTAAAAGTGATTTGGAATCCATTGCTCCCGCATTTGTAACTTCGATTTGTGGCCTATATGAGTTTGAAAGCTGTTTTCCAGAATATCTACATTTCTTCAAGGCTCTTGTTGATCTACACTTTCAGTGCTATCATGTTTGTGCAACTGTTGTCTCAATGTCCATGGTTTAACTGCTCCATGAGCACTAGCAGTTTTATCCAACGAGTCTGAATCAGTTTTTTTTGTCAAGTATTCTCTGGATTTGTACCTCTTGGTTCTCTTGCGTTTACCTTGGTAAATGACTCGCAGCAGTTGGAGTTCAATGTGAAAGTTGAGAAGTTGCTCGAAAATCAAATCTCACTTTTCACTGATTATACCTTAGAACTTTCATGGATTATGGTAGCAACAAGGAAATTTCTTACATGGCATCATAGTGTAAGCTTTTCTGTATTCCACCGATGGACTGCCATCCTCTCCAATTCTTCAAGGTCTTTTGGTTCTTTGGGTTTATTGTTTGACAAGAATTGGCTATATTACATGCTTGCTGGAATGGTGGTCTATTTGGAGACTCATATTGTATTTGTTTTGGTGGCATTTATCATGATAGTATTTGGGAACCTCGTGGCTCATAGCTGGGAGAACAAGCAGAGACAAACCTCTACATGCCAACTTACCGAATTGCTTGGAGTGGGTGTTACTTGGAAAGAGGCGGAGCACATTCGGTCTAAGTGAGCAACTACTACATTTACGGCCTGAAGACATGCCTTATTTTAAGGGGGCGGGATTGTTAGGACCCTTTGGGCCACCATAGGTTACTAGTATTTATTAGGCCTATTGCTAATGTTAAGCCCACTAAGCTCTGGTTTGGTACTGAGGTGATTATGAAAAAAGACTGGTATAAAAAAAAGCTTGCAGCTTTTTTGTGTTTGGTAAACATTCAACTTCAGTTTTTTTTCATAGTTTTGGGTGAAAAAAAAGCCCAAAACAGGACGCTGCAAAACCCAACTTTGAAAAACCGGCTTTTTTCATATTTGTTTTACATAAAAGTTTACCAAACACTATAATACTGTTTTTTTTTTCAAAAGCACTTTTATAAAAAAGTTTACCAAACACTATGCTGTTTTATTTCACAGCACAGCAAAAGTAATTTTTTTTTCAAAGCACAGCAATACCAAACCAGTCCTAAGACTATTAAACCCTAGCTATCATTTTGTATATTTAAACTACTATGTTCATCTAAATTGGGCATGAATGAAGACTATGAATTTCTTTTGATTTCTTTTCCATTTCCTTATTTACTTTCTTGCAATTTCTCTTTAATCATGTCTGATCCTCTCAAGTCGTCCTCGGAAAAAACGCTCCGTATATATGCCCTTCGTCCAAATTAACCAGCTTCCGCACCTCTCTCTGACTCTCCCTCCATCTCTCTCTTCTCACTGTTCGTTTCTCTGATCCCTTCGCTCGCATTCCCGATTCCTTTCGCCCCCAAGATTCCCAGAAACTGCTTCGAACCCATAAATCAGAAAATATGATAGCTTCAAGAAATCAATCAACATGCAAGTGCAACAACGCCTCCGAAAAGCCAAATTCCCAGCTGGTTATTCGGCTCTCTGGATTTTTCAATCATTTTTAGGTCAGTCCCATTTGAATTCTCTCGTTTCTATCTGCCATTTTATTCGAATTCTTGTTCTCTTCTGAAAATTTGGTTCTGTTTTATGAATTTTGGCGCTTAAAGTAGAAAAAAAGGAAAAAAATTTCATGTTTGGGTGGGATTGGATTATATGGTTGTATGGGAATGGGATTGGATTAAGGGTTTTATGGGATTGGATTGGATTAAGGGGTTTGTGCATGAAACCGGATTGTGGGTCGGTTGACTGAAGTCAACTTAGCTTCATTGACTCAAAACAGTTTTGGAATTTCAAAACAAATTGGATATTTTTAACCTGTATATTGTTTTATGTTTGAAATGCAGATCATAAATGTCTATAACCAGGAGTATGAGAGCACTGCAGCATTCTAGCCTGATGTCCATGGTCGTAGTATCACTGCTTTGATCATCACACAACTCCTCTTGATTGGGCTGTTGAGTACAAAACAAGCTGCTCAGTCAACGTCATCTCTCATTGTGCTTCCAGTACTGACCTTATGGTTTCATAGGTATTGCAAAGGTCGTTTCGAACCTGCATTCAAGACACACCCATTACAGTTATGTAGAGATTTCACTTGTTACCTCTTTCTAATCTGCTCATCAAAATTATCGTTTAATTATTTGCTTTTCGGTGTTTAGGAAGCAGTGATGAAAGATACACTGGAACGAGCAAGAGAACCGAACTTGAATTTGAAAGGCTATCTTCAGAGTGCGTATATCCATCCAGTTTTCAAGGAGTGTCATGACGAAGAAGACCATGAATTGTTTGAAAAGGGTGAAACTGAGAGCGTGACTGTGGCCACAAAACGGCACTCCCGGAGGAACACCCCAGCGCCAAGCAGAATGACGGGTGGATCATCGCCGTCAATGCCTGATGTTGAAGAACTTGCACAGCCTTAAATTCCAAGTTGGAAACGTAGATGTTAGCTGTAAATTTGACCGGTACAGTGTTGCGTGAGTTGGTTTAGAATTGGAATGTAAATAGTGTAAATATTAGAGTCTCTTATTAGGAAGGATATTTCTTGTGTCTTTATTTAGGTTACCTTAGAGAACAAGGATTGTATGTATTATATTCCCAATCATGCAATACATAAAAATTAACCTGTAAAATTCTATTTGGCATCAGAGCCAGGTTGCTGTAACCCTAGAAACTGTATCTTCCGCTACTGCTGCCTTCGATTGACTTGTACCCTGGGATTGTAGCACGTTGTCTTGCTGCTACTGTGTGTGCCGTGTGTCTCCTTATGCAACGCAATTTTGCTGCTGTATGTGTACCGCGTGTTTCTTTATTGCTGCATAGTTGTTGCATAAATCAATGCAGGCTGTGACCCTACTACTATTTTAAAATTACAAATTGTGTCGTGTGTGTTTGTTCTGCAATTGCTGGGATATCTGCCGTGTAAGAGCTACAGACGTGGAAGCTTTCTGCTGCTGCCGTGAGTAATTCAAACTGTGCAGCCGTGTGTTTTTTGCTGCGATTTCCTCTGCAGAAAAAATGGGCTGCTGTGGTGTGGTGTTGTGATTGCAGTATATTAGTGTCTTGTGAGTTATTACAATGGTGAATATCGGTTGGATTTTGGATTCCAGTGCAACATATCATATGACGTATGATAAAACCTTATTTCAATCTATGACACATCCTCATAGAAAGTATGTGGCAACTGCCAATGGTTCCACTGCTACTGTTGTTAGAGCGGGAACAGTGTCTCTTACACCCTCTTTTCCCTTACATAATTGTTTATTGGTTCCGTCATTGTTCCATCACTTATTGTCTATACCTCAAGTCACTGAACAATTGGATTGTGTTGTATTAATGTATCCTTCATTTTGCTTGCTTCAGGATATTCAAACAAATGAGATCATTAGGCGTGGCACTAAGAGAGATGGGCTATATTATGTGGATGATATGGTTCCTGGAAGAGCTAATTTGGTTCGTGCGTCACGTAATAGTAATCTACAGAAGGTATTGTTATTGCATCGTCGTTTAGGGCATGCATCGTTTGCTTATTTGAAACATATATTACTTGATTTGTTCAGTGGTATTGGAGACTCAGAATTGAAATGTGAAGTATGTATTTTAGCCAAAAGTCATCATGTTTCATTCCCTCCAAGTATGAATAGAACATCTTCTCTATTTGCACTAGTACATTCTGATGTGTGGGGGCCTTCCCCTATTAGTACTACTTCGGGAATTAAATGGTTTATTACATTTGTTGATG
The DNA here is from genome assembly GCA_963580275.1 of Crataegus laevigata. Lineage (NCBI taxonomy): Eukaryota > Viridiplantae > Streptophyta > Magnoliopsida > Rosales > Rosaceae > Crataegus > Crataegus laevigata. Next base: position 40,922,017 of record OY756941.1, on the reverse strand, counting down.
ATTGCACTCGTATGACATGGGTTTATTTGTTGAAACATAAAAGTGATGTTAGTATGATTATTCGGTCTTTCTCTCAGATGGTGGCTACACAATATTCCTCCATTATTAAGGTTCTTCGTTCTGATAATGGGGGTGAATATGTTAACTCTGAGCTTTTTTTTTTTTTTTTCCTGAGATCAAGGAATTCTCCATGTGACCACTTGTCCTTGTACCTCGCAACAAAATGGGGTGGCTGAAAGGAAAAACCGTCATATTTTAGAAATTGCTCGTGTATTGCTTATTGGCACATTCGTACCTAAGAGTTTTTGGCCGGATGCCGTTACGTATGCCGTGTATGTCATCAATCGCATGCCCTTTCTGGTTGTAGAATTCCGTACTTCACTTCAAGTTCTGACAGAACATGTTCCAGTTGTCTATACCAACACTTTTACTCCTCGAGTGTTTGGTTGTGTTGCTTACATTCATATCCACAAGATTCATCGTAGTAAATTGGATCCTTGTGCTATTCGGTGTGTTTTCTTGGCTTTGCATCCCAACAGAAAGGTTATAAATGCTATCACCTTGAAACTCGCCACATGTATGTCACCATGGATGTGACTTTCTCTGAATCTGAGTATTTTTATACTCCTGTATTCTTACCTTCCGATCCCAAAGTGGAAAGTGTTATTTGTGATCTTGATGGTGTGTTTGGGTGGTTGGATGTCCAAGACGTGTGTCATTCAGGAGTAGATGACAATATCGTGCCAATGGAGGAAACAGGGTCTCTGTTGCTTCTTGCCGAAGATGATATAGATGGGCAACCACTGATTGTCGCCGAGGAAACTTGTACCGAGAGCCTACGTGCTGTAGATGGTGTTCAGCCAACTACTACCGAGGCTAAGCTAGCCTCACCGCAAGCATCTGTCGAAGCTAGCAGCCATGAGATTTGTGATGAAGCTTCCCCCCTCTCTCTCGCTCGATCATGCCATCGTCCAATACATCTTTTTTGAATATCTCTAAGGTAAGTACTAGTGATGCTCATGGGAAGTAGTAGAGTTGCCGAAAGGGAAAAAGCCATTTGGGTGCCGATGGGTTTTTACAGTGAAATACAAAGCTGATGGTTCACTCGACCGGTATAAGGCGCGGTTGGTAGCAAAAGGATATACTCAAATGTATGGTGTTGATTACTAGGAAACTTTTTCTCCAGTAGCTAAGATGAATATGGTACAAGTTCTTATTTCATTAGCTGCAAATTTGAATTAGCCATTGAAACAGTTTGATGTAAAAAATGCGTTTCTTCATGGACATTTGGAGGAAGAAGTGTATATGATTTTTCCTTGGAGAAAAAATGGGAGTGTGCCGATTGCGGAAGTCTCTTTATGGACTAAAGCAGTCACCTTGTGCATGGTTTGGAAGATTCACTCAGACCATGAAAAAGAATGGGTATTATCAGAGTCATTCTCATCATACTCTATTTGTGAAACGGAGGGACAGTAAAGTAAGAGCTTTAATTATTTATGTGGATGATATGATAATAACAAGGGATGATTCAGTTGAGATTGTCAAACTGGAGAAGAACCTTGCGGCCGAATTCGAGATGAAGAATTTGGGTGACTTAATGTATTTTCTGGGAGTTAAGGTTGCTCGTTCGTCCAAAGGTATTTTCTTGTCTCAAAGGAAGTATGTTCTTGATTTGTTAAAGGAAACATGTATACTTGGGAGTAAACTTGTGGATACGCCTATTGTGGAGAAAATCATTTAGGGATTTATCCAGATCAAGAATCAGTGGATAAAGGCAGATATCAGAGGTTGATAGGAAGACTAATTTATTTAGCTCATACCTGTCAAAATATAGCCTATGCAGTGAGTGTGGTAAGTCAATTTATGCACTCACCAAGTGTGGATCATATGGCTGCTGTTATGCATATCTTGGCGTATTTAAAGTCGGCACCAGGGAAATGAATCTTGTATAGAAATTCTAGTCATCTAAAAATTGAGGGGTTCACTGATGCTAATTGGGCAGGTGATGTGACTGATAGGCGTTCTACTTCTGGATATTTGATGTTCGTTGGTGGAAATTTGGTTACTTGGAAAAGATGTGGTGTCTAGGTCTTCTGCAGAGACCGAATTCAGAGGTATGGCACGTGGAGCGTGTGAAGTTCTTTGGTTACGTAAGTTGCTTTAGGGTCTTGGTTTCAAACCAAAGGAGGCTATAGAGTTGTATTGTGACAATTAGTCGACACGAGAAATTACGGAGAATCCGGTACAACATGACAGAACGACGCATGTAGAGGTTGATCGACATTTCATTAAGGAAAAGCTCGAGAAGAAGATTGTATCAGTACCATTTGTGAACTCAGAAGAGTAGCTTGTGGATACCCTCACTCATGCCGTGTGTAGTAGAGTTTTTGGTGACTCACTTGTCAAGTTGGGCATGTGTGACATCTATGCTCCAACTTGAGGGGGAATGTTGCGTGAGTTGGTTTAGAATAGGAATGTAAATATTGTGTAAATATTAGAGCCCCTTATTTGGAAGGATATTGCTTGTGTCCTTATTTAGGTTACCTTGGAGAACAAGGATTGTATGTATTATATTCCTAATTATGCAATACATGAAAATTAACCCGTAAAATTCTATTTGTGTGTATGAGTGGAGGATGATGGCGTTGTAAATCAAATGAGCTGATAACGATGCACGCGGAGGGCGGAGAGAGAGAGTCCGAGCTTTTGTTGCTCGTTGTGCAAATGAAGAAAACGACCAGGAAGAGGAAGGGACAATGTAATTGTTTGGTTTTTGCAATGTCTTCTTTGTGTTACAAATTGTGTGGTTTGTGAAATTTTGAATTTTGAGATGGTTTGTATATTGACAAATGTTAGTTGAAATATCATGTAGTGGAAGGAAGCGTTTTCTTTATATGCTTGTGTTTTCCGGTTTTTAACTGGTAGAGTTAGATTATTGTATTTTTTTAGCAAAGATTTAACGATTAAAAACGTCTGAGTAAACAATATATTTGAATTATGGCTGTATTTTTGCTCACCCACATTAACATTAGTGTATGCTCATCATACAGCTTATTAGCTGCCATGTATCCCTTCTTCTAACCCTAGTTACTTGTTAATTAAATATGTCATTTTCAAATTTTAAAACTAATTTTAAACATTGAACTCAAAAGTAAATTAAATTAAAAATTAATAATAAAAAGAGCTTGAAAACTTTGAGTTTTAACGATAATAACAATATAAAAGGTAAACTAAATAGTACCATAATTGACTTTTAATTATAAAAATGTGGTTTTTTTCGTTAAAATAAACAATACCAGAGCTTTCGTTAAAGTTCTCAAAAAAGAAAAAACTCAAACTCTGCCAACAGTGTTTCGTTCCCCACCCACGCCAACCATTCAATTGATTCTTCAAAGTTCCACCCACCAACCTATCTTTTTTTTCGGGTGCATAAGTGAATCTGTCATGACTTCGTCCTCCACCCTCCCTCCTTTTTCTTCCACTGTAACAACAACTGGAGACCACCACGACGGCTACGCCTTTGCAGCAATCAAATTCGATAGAAACCTCACCTAAGGAATCAGCCCTTTCTCTTTCTTGCAAGGATATTTTTATGCACGTACATATTTGATTTTCCAATTCGGGATTAATTTCTTGGCGAGGACATTTGTTGGGTTTCTTTATAAACTAAAATAAAATTAGAGTTACAGTATATGAAGGAGAACAAAGACATGATGATTCACCATGGCACGAAGAAGATTGGCTGGGTGGGGGTAGACTTTGAAGAATTTATTAAGAGGGTGGCGTGTGTGGGTAGTTGTTTCTGGGGTTTGGCTGGGGGGGCGGAACTTGAAGGGGTTTGGCTGGGGGGGGGGGCGGAACTTGAAGGGCTTGAGTTTTAATTTTTAATTTTAATGTTTAAAATTAATTTTAATTTTAATGATATATTTAATTAGCAAGTAACTAAGATTAGAAGGATGGACACATGACACCTAATAAGGTGTTTGGTGAGCATACCTCAAAATTAGTGTGGGTGAGCAAAAATGCACCATTCGAAATATAATAGAAATATAACAACAATTTTATGTCATTGGATGTGGAACACACATTGGCTCTCATATAACTCAGTTGGATGTGTTTTTAAAATAATTGAAATTGTTTTTGGTGAAATTGTTTTTAGAACCAAATCTTTAGTAAAAATGTAAGTTAATCTTTAAAAAAAAAAATACTTCCTGAAAGAAGCACATAACTGAAAGTGCTTTTGGAACCTAAAAACATTTTCTTAGAAAACATTTTCAATCATTTTTAAAACACTTTCTAAACGAGCCCATTTTTTTATGATAAGCATAGCATCAAAATGCTATGTATGTTAATTAATGTTTTTATTTATTTCCTTTACATTTTGTATCCATCCACATCTTAATGTTGTATTGTCTAGAGTAAATTACATAAAACTACTTCAACTATTAAGTCATTAACAATTTCATATATCGTCTTTAAAAAATTTCAATGTCATACCTTATCTTTGAATTTGTTGCAATGTCATACCTTTCGTCAGTTATCTGTCAATTCATCTGTTAAATGCTGGCGTGACTTGAGGCAGGGCCTACTTTCTATTAAAATAATAATTTACCCTCAAAAAAAAAAACCATCTTCATCTTCCCCCCTCATCCACCTCTTCCTCCGCACCCACCCTCACACCCATCTTCCCCGACCCACCCTCGCACCTATCTTCCCCGACCCACCTTCGTACCTATCTTCCAACTTCCTCCCCCACTGCCGACTCTCCTCCTCTTCCTGGCACTACTCCCTTCGATCCAAAGCGTCGTCACCTTCCCGCCTTCCCATCTCCCTCCCTGACCTCTAACGACGAGACCCAGGTGCGGTTACATGGGGCCGAATTTTCAGGAGCAAGGGAAGGAAAATGGGGTGGGCCTGGAGAAAAGGACGAGAATGAGGATGAGGAGGTCGAGGTGGCCGATAGCGAGTGCAGGGAAGCGGGGGTTGAGGAAGATGGGATATGGGCTGCACAAATCGCACAAATCGCAAATTTTCAAACTATTTTTATTAATTTTCCTTAAAAAAAGGGATTTGCACAAATCGCACGTGAACATCGCCCTCCGCCTTCCTACAATCTAGATACCCACACAAAAGTAACCGACGGTGAGAAATTTTTTATTGTGATCGGAACACAATATATCATGTGTTTTTATATAAAGGAAAACTAATGAAAATTGTTTGAAAACTTTGAGTTTTAATAAAGGGTAAACTGAATAGTATTAAAATGTGATTTTTAGTTAAAGTGAACAGTACAGAGTGTTTTTCGTTAAAATTCCCTTTATATAAATGGTGAATTTTTTTATTTTTTAAGTTATTAATTTTATTTTTAACAAACGATATTATCAACACGGAAGGGGTAGACTTAGTCTCACAAGGAATTAATAATAATGTAATTCAATTTTACTTTTGGCAAAAATTAAACATAAGACCTCTTACTCATATATAAAAATGAATACTATTAGACTGTAATACTAAATGATAATTATTAACTTTTTAACATATATATCTCATAATTTATATAATAACATGTGATTTACTATCTCATACTCTGATCATATTGAAAATTCTTTTTCGAAAGGTAATAAAGCAACCTTAATTATTAAAGACAAATGTTGACTTGTTTCTTTTTTGGTCAATAGAACTTCCATTGCATGAAAAACGAGTACAAATCAAAAGTAGTCCGATAATCAAGACAACTTTCGACAAAATCCAGAAAACGAAATTCAGTGTTTGTGTTATTGCAATTTCTCCTGTGCCCGAAAAGCTATTGCTGCAGTTTGATTCCCCACTTATCTGGTAATTATATGGAATTTTTTGCAGCTATGTGAGGTTGAACTGGTTTATAATTTTGTCTGTGGTTGATTGTAAGGGATGGTTTTTCGGAAATTGCAATTTCCGAAAAAACCAAGTGTGGTGTAATTTTCATTGTGTAATTTCACCGTGCTAATCGAATGATTATTTAATGAATTTGTTTCTTACTTGTTTGTAGTTGTTTTAAGACTCACTTTCATGGAAAATATGGTAACTGTTTTCCAATTTATGGGGTTTGGTACAGAGGCTATATAACGCGAAAGAAAGACGGAAGTTTGTTGATATAGTAGCCTTTTATTCGTAGATGAGTTCTTGTTGCATATGCATAAGTAAGTATTCTAAAGCCTAGCCGCTGGGAGACGGCCAGCCGCGGGGATTAACTCTTAATCGGAAGAAAAGTCGGGGAAGAGATTAGGCGGGCGCCGAGCTGCCTGGGCTGACCTTGGTTGGCCTAGGCGGTCTTGAATTTCAATTTTTTCTGTTTTCAAACTTGAGAAAGGATGAGTGCAGTGTGTTCTGAAATTTTTGAAGTTGCTGGTTCTGTTACTACGAAGACGAAAGGAGGAAGAAGATGAGAAAATGAGTTTTTTTCTCATCCTTTCATTCCCACGTGACCACCCTCAAACTTTCTCATTTAATTGATTATTCAATTTCGTCCAATCACGTTTGCACAGCTAGCAACAAGTTGATTTTTCTTAAAAAATGAAAATGGGCTGTCAATACCTAGTACTAGTACGATTGATTGTTTTCATAATAAACAGGGCGGTCGGTCCCTAGATGTTTTTTTTTTTTCTGAACAAAAAGTCCTGGCTATTGAGTAGTCACTTAATACGACGGGTCTAGTAGTATTTTTCTTCATTTGAAAGTGAGATGTTTTAGGTTCAATTTTCACCAAATGTGAATTTGAATCACATTATTGCTAGCTCATTGTAAGATTAAGCTCACCATCTTCATGGAGTGTAGATAATATCACTTGTTAAAAAAAAAACACTTTTATTTGAACTTTATCTTGTACCTTACATTCACCAAAATACTAAAGATATATAATAAATTTATTTAAATTCGCCTAAGTGCTACGCCCTAGACCACCGCCTGATTATCGCATAGTGTTTTTTAGAATTTTGATATGCATAGTTGTCTGATTAGAATACAATTGTTACCATTTTGGGTGGATTGGATTGCTTTGCAATTTCGTAAAGTCCAGTGGTTCCAAGGTCGTGAGAAATTGTGTTAATGGTTTCTGTTTCTCTGTGGCTTTGTGCTTTCATAATGGTTGTGGCATATGATATTCATTTGTGTGGATATTGTTTTGTTAATGTTAATGGTCATACTTGTTTTACAGGTTATTGCATTGTTGTTTGTGGGCGATATAAATGGCTACACTTGAAGATTTAGGGGCTGGAGCGGGCATCAGTATTCTCAGCGCGCTCATTTTCTTTCTAGTGTTTGCCTTTCTTAGGATTCAACCCTTCAACGACAGGGTCTACTTTCCCAAATGGTATTTTAAGGGATTGAGGGAGAGTCCCACTCATTCTGGCGCGTTTGTGCGCAAGTTTGTCAATCTGGACTTCAGGTCATACTTAAGGTTCTTGAATTGGATGCCAGCTGCGCTGAGGATGACGGAACCAGAGCTTATTGATCATGCAGGATTGGATTCTGCAGTTTACTTGCGGATATACTTGATAGGGTATGCTGCATTAATTCTCCTATTTTATTTTTCTTATTATTTTCTTTTCGTTCGTCATGTGCACACTTTCTTCTTATGCTTGCTACTCATTGTCTTTGCTGTGACTATATTAATATTATGTTCCGCTTGTCTTTCTTATATGATTCCTCGCTTCCCAATCACAGAAACTTGTTCTGCTTTAACTAAACACTTCCCAAAATTTCCCTTGTAAATATAATTTGTTAGCTGATGTTTATTGCTCTATTCCCTTTTTTTCTTGCAGGCTTAAAATCTTTGTTCCTATAGCATTCCTTGCATGGGCTGTTTTGGTACCAGTCAACTATACAAATATCACTTTGGATCTAGAAAAGATAAAGAATGTTACTTCAAGTGACATTGATAAGCTCTCAATTTCAAACGTCCCAGATAAATCGCCCAGGTTAGAAACCCCTCTTTCTTGCCTTTAGAACTATGTCATTTCCGTACACCGCATGGTCGTTTTATATATTTGGATTTTGGACAGCATAATAAATAATAATGTGATTTGTATTTCACAGATTCTGGAGTCATATAGTGATGGCCTATGTCTTTACCATTTGGACATGCTATCTGCTGCGGAAGGAGTATGAGAAAGTTGCCAATATGAGGCTGCATTTTCTTGCAACAGAAAAACGCCGACCAGATCAGTTTACAGTGAGATTGACTATGTGCTCGGTTTACTTGTTCAGATTATCGCATTAGACTTTAAAACGTATAACTATGAAAATAAAACATACGATGACTTAAACATTGTTGGGAGTTAGTACTGTGGTACCTTCGTGTTTCAAACATTGGAGGTTATGTGGCTGCTTTGATTTCCTTTTTTGGAATATTTTCTGTGATGCAATTGCTTTGTACTGATGCCAAAAAGAGAGGAGACAACTCTGTAAGCCCGTGTTCAGGTACCAAACTTATGGCTTTGTTTTTCCACAGGTTCTTGTCCGAAATGTTCCACCAGACACCGACGAATCTACGAGTGAGCTTGTGGAGCAATTTTTTATTGTCAACCATCCAGATCACTATCTTACACATCAGGTTTGTTTCTGAAATAAGAGAACATTATCATGCATTTTAAATTTAGCTTAGTACTTCGGAAAGATTTTTAATTGAGAGATAAAATATTTTCCTTTATTTTCTTGTGTTTCCGTGTGGTTTATTTGCACAGTATTGCATTTGTTCCTATTAAATTTATGAAACATCTCCATTTAAGGAAGGTTTAATAAAACACTTCCGGTACTATTTACTTTTAACGAAAAACTACATTTTTACCTTTAACTGTCACTATTCACTATACCTTTAAAAGTGACTTTTCGTTAAAAGATAAGTTTTTATAGGCTTTTTGTTAGTTTTCCTTTTAATTAACCCCATTCTGAATATTACAAGCAGGTGGTGTATAATGCCAACTCGCTTGCGAAATTGGTAAGGAAGAAGAAAAAGATGTTTAACTGGCTTGTCTACTATCGAAATAAGCTTTCTAGAAGTGAAACCGCAACAAGACCCTTAACGAAGGTACCTCAAATGCGCTCGTGTCTTAGAAACTAACACTATGTTTGGATGAGGAAAATAAATTTAGAATTTGGATAAAAATCAGAATTTGTAAATTGACATACACCAATTCCATTGTTTATATTCATAAACATATGAATTTAGAATTTCCGTGTGGAAAAAAAATTTGGAATTTGAGACCTCCAATTCCCCAAGTTTAAATTCCATGTAAATAGGTGTCATTTCCTAATTTCTATGATTGAGAACTTAAAAATAACAAATTTCATATTCAATTCCATTGGTCTTTTAGGTTAACCAAACAAGAAAATTCACAAATTCTAGAAAATAAAATCCCATCAATTCAATTTTCGTCATTTTAAAATTTCTTAGTAATCTTAAATTTCTTCGTCCAAACATAGCGGAATATGTTTCTAGTGTTTAGAGCTACGTATTAACTTCTGATTTAACCTGTGCATTGTGCATATGTTAATATCAGGCTGGTTGTCTTGGGCTGTGGGGGAAAAGAGTTGACGCAATTGAATATTATGAAACTGAGATTGAGAAATTGACAAATCAAGTAAGTACAATTGCTCGAGTTCCCAGTCAAATTTCTACTTCCCCAGGACGTTGATTCAAATGCATTTTTCTTCTTTTTTCTCAGATAGCTGAAGAAAAAGAGAGGGTTGCTCATGATCCCAAGTCTATCAAGCCAGCCGCCTTTGTTTCCTTTAAAACTCGATGGGGTGCCGCTGTTTGTGCACAAACTCAGCAATCCAGAAACCCAACTATTTGGTTAACCGAGTGGGCTCCAGAGCCACGTGATGTATATTGGCCAAACCTGGCAGTTCCATATGTACAACTCACAGTCAAGAGGCTTATTATGCATGTTGCATTCTTTTTTCTCACCTTGGTTTTCATGATCCCCATTGCAATTGTACAATCTTTTGCAAGCATCAAGGGAATTGAGAAAGCAGCTCCATTCCTAAAGCCACTTGTACAAGTGTGAGCTGTTTCATCCTCCAACTTTTTAGCCTAGCATATAGTTTCGTTATAATTAACTATTACTAATTTCACCCTGATTTATATGCAGGAAATTCATTCAGCCAGTCATTGCAGGTTTTCTACCCGGAATTGTGCTGAAGTTATTTCTAACTTTTCTATCAACCATATTGATGATCATGGCGAAATTTGAGGGCTATCCATCTCTCTCTTCTCTCGAACGGAGAGCAGCATCTCGATACTATCTCTTCAATCTAGTGAACATATTCCTTGGGAACGTTATTGCTGGAACTGCATTTGAACAGCTAGATTCTTTCATTCATCACCAATCAGCAACCGAGTACGTAATCCTTGAAGATATTTTTTTTAATATGTTGTTCACCGTCTCTTATTTTGGTTCCGACCATGAAAATGAAGTATTTATTGTATTCTCGCAGGATTCCAAAAACAATTGGTGTTGCTATCCCAATGAAGGCAACTTTCTTTATCACGTATATAATGGTTGATGGATGGGCAGGTATTGCTGCGGAGATTTTGATGTTGAAGCCGCTGATACTATACCACTTGAAGAATTTCTTCCTGGTGAAGACTGATGAGGATAGGGAGGAGGCCATGGATCCAGGAAGTATTGGTTTCAACACTGGAGAGCCTCGTATTCAGTTATATCTCTTACTCGGCCTTGTGTATGCTACAGTCACACCAACCTTACTTCCGTTCATAATCATTTTCTTTGGCCTGGCCTATGTTGTTTTCCGTCATCAGGTAAAAATTTGGCATCAAATTATACTTCCGTTCTAATAATTATTTATCTTTTGTTGTTGGATATTTTTAACCTGTATATTGTTTTATGTTTGAAATGCAGATCATAAATGTCTATAACCAGGAGTATGAGAGCGCTGCAGCATTCTGGCCTGATGTCCATGGTCGTATTATCACTGCTTTGATCATCTCACAACTCCTCTTGATTGGGCTGTTGAGTACAAAACAAGCTGCTCAGTCAACGCCGGCTCTCACTGCGCTTCCAGTACTGACCTTATGGTTTCATAGGTATTGCAAAGGTCGTTTCGAACCTGCATTCAAGACACACCCATTACAGGTATGTACGGATTTCACTTGTTGCCTCTTGCTAATCTGCTCATCAAAATTATCGTTTAATTCTTTGTTTTTCGGTGTTTAGGAAGCAGGGATGAAAGATACACTGGAACGAGCAAGAGAACCGAACTTGAATTTGAAAGGCTATCTTCAGAGTGCGTATATCCATCCGGTTTTCAAGGAGTGTCATGACGAAGAAGACCATGAATCGTTTGAAAATGGTGAAACCGAGAGCGTGACTGTGGCCACAAAACGGTACTCCCGGAGGAACACCCCAGCGCCAAGCAGAATGACGGGTGGATCATCGCCGTCAATGCTTGATGTTGAAGAACTTGCACAGCCTTAAATTCCAAGTTGGAAACGTAGATGTTAGCTGTAAATTTGACCGGTACGGAGTCTGTACGAGTGGAGGATAATGGCGTTGTAAATCAAATGAGCTGATAACGATGCACGGGGAGGGCCGAGAGAGAGAGAGTCCCGAGTATTTGTTGCTCGTTGTGCAAAGGAAGAAGACGAACGGGAAGACGGTAGGACAATGTAATTGTTTGGTTTTTGCAATGTCTTCTTTGTGTTACAAATTGTTTGGTTTGTGAAATTGTGAATTTTGAAACGGACAATTTTGAAATGGTTTGTATATTGACAGATGTTAGTTGAAATATCATGGAAGTGAAAGGAAGCGTTTTCTTTATGTAACAGTGCATTAAACATGTAAGCGTTTTCATTAAACATGTAAACTAAAACAGGAACAAAAATTATGCTGACGACGTGGAATAGTTCTCTCTCCTCTTAGTCTTTCTATTATTTATTCTCTTTCTATTTGAACGGTTACGTTTAAATTACGTTAATATTTGGTGTTAATTTTTTAATAGCCAGAAAAAGACAAAAAATAATATGAAAAATGAGAGAGGAAAGAGGATGAGAATAGAATTAAAGAGAATCCTACTCATTTTTAAAACCCTTTCTAAACGAGCTCATTTTTTATGGTAAGCATAGTATCAAAATGCTATATATGTTAATTAATGTTTTTTTTATATATTTCTTTTACAGTTTGTACTATCCAGATCTTAATGCTGTATTGCCTTAACGGTCAAGGTACTTGAAACATTTTTTTTTCCGGTAATCAAGGTACATGAAAATTTAACTATAAAAAAAAACTTATATGCTTTCAACACAATAACGTATCAATTTTGCTCTTTTTAGAATAGACTATAATGTCGTTTTCAATAAAAATAAACATTTAATTCGTACAGGTGCGAATTTATCATGATTTCTACCTCTTATACAAAAAAAAGTTTTCAGTGTACCAAGAACACGGGTCGGTACATTTTTTTAAGTGTCCAACTAATTATATTATTGTACTTAATATACCAAACCGTGTTTCCAACACATTAAAAATTTCTCTAGTTAGAGATGAAATTTTTCAATTTAATTGAAAAATGAATCAGTATACCAAGCGTCCTAATATAAAACACGAACACTAAGAAAAAAAATATATAACATACGAGGTGGTATTCCGGTCGCATAGAAATCTATCCAATAGAACACATCACAATTGCGGAAAGTGGGCCAGAAGATGTGTACTAATTAAGGCCCAAACCACGCACACAGAGACGAATTAGATACTGTTGGCCGAACGACTTTCCAAATCCAAATGGACAAATTCTGCTGCCTAGTCGTCCTCGGAAAAAACGCTCCGTATATATTCCCTTCGTCCAAATTAACCAGCGTCCGCACCTCTCTGCCACTCTCCCTCCATCTCTCTCTCCTCACTTGTCGTTTCTCTGATCCCTTCGCTCGCATTCCCGATTCCTTTCGCCCCCAAGATTCCCAGAATTCAGAAAATACGATAGCTTCAAGAAATCAATCGACATGCAAGTGCAACAACGCCTCTGAAAAGCCATATTCCCAGATGGTTATTCGGCTCTCTGGATTTTTTGATCGTTTTTAGGTCAGTCCCATTTGAATTCTCTCGTTTCTGTCTGCCGTTTTATTCGAATTCTTGTTCTTTTCTGAAATTTTGGTTCTGTTTTATTAATTTTGGTGCTTAAAGTAGAAAAAATGGAAAAAAATTGCATGTTTGGGTGGGACTGGATTATATGGTTGTATGGGAATGGGATTGGATTAAGGGTTTTATGGGATTGGACTGGATTAAGGGGTTTGTGCATGGAACCGGATTGTGGGTCGGTTGACTGAAGTCAACTTAGCTGCATTGACTCGGAACAGTTTTGGAATTTCAATACAAATTGGAATTTAATTCAAATACATTGTTGTATACTTGGTATTAAATATCAATCTGTTTGTTTTCATGGAAAATAAAAAATTTCCAGGAATGATCACAGTCAACAGTGGCGTTTGTTCTGCACTGACTCAGAACAGATTGGAATTGTATTCAAATACAATTTGCAAGGATGGTTGGAATTTAAATTCAATCTGCTTGTTTTCGCCAAAGAAAATTTCCGGGGAGGATCACTGTTGTATGATGTGTGCAATTGGCATTGTTTGTCCATAAAAACAATTCAATTTTTATGATGCACATAGTGGTTTTTTCATCCTAAAAGAAAACAAATGGATTATATGAACCTGTAACATTGTTGGTTTTGAATGCTGCTACGATACTAGTAACCGATGATTCTATCCTGTTCTACAGGAATTGAGAATGGAAGTTTTGATAGTAGAACAAGGGCGGCTGGAGCGGTATAACGATAAAGATATTAGGGTGCCTAAGAGAAGACGTTCCAATTTCCTGCATCATGGAAAGGGCGTCGACAAATCAGAAGAGGATGAAAAGCACAAGGACTTCCCATCATTGACTGGAACAGAGTCTAAAAAGAGGCGGCTTACTCCAGAGAATGGAAAAAGGATTTCGAAAAAGCGACGCTCCTCCTCAAAAGTGGTAGAAAGTTCTGAAGATGAGTTTGATGGGGAAATTCTGTTTCTTGTTAAGACACAAGCGCGCAAAAGGGGAGAAGTTGACTGTGAAGTGAGAGGAAGAAGTTCCTTAAAGGATGAAACAGTAAGATATGAGTCAAGGAATGGAGCTTGCAATACCTCGTCTTCTTCACCACCGACTTCCCCTGGATCATCTTCAAGAGATATGAAGGTATTATTCACCTCCCATACAGTTGCCTTTTAATTGTATCTAAGTAAATAAGGGTAGTCTGACTGAAAGTTTTCTGTTTCTTTCTTAAAGCAGGATAATGAAGAAGTTAATTTAAAGTGTCATCAATGTATGAAAGAGGAGAAGAAGACTATTCTTTCCTGCTCCAAGTGTAAAAAGAACTCCTATTGCATCCGCTGTATCAAGCAATGGTATATTTTGTGATTTCTTTTTGAATTTGAAACTTTTATTTTTATTTTTTCATGATTTCCTTCTGTTGTTCATATAGGTATCCTCACATGAAAGTAAAGGAAATCAAGGAACTTTGCCCATTTTGCCGCAAGAATTGCAACTGTAATGCATGCCTGCACTCAACTTGTGTGATTAAGGTTTGTTTCCCTATTATTACTTTCTAATTATTGCTCCCTCTAAAGAAAATTATACTAATATGGGATCACTTTCTTTTTTGGGAACTGCAGATACCAGAGTCGGATTTAGATGACCGCAAAAAGGCTCGGCATCTGGAGCATTTACTTTCCAACTTGCTTCCATTTCTAAAGAAAATTTCCCGAGAACAAAATCAGGAGATAGAGATTGAAGCTAATCTTCGAGGTACAATATTATTGGCTTTGGCTTCAGTTTGTTTTGAACTTTACGACACTTCTAACAACAACTGTCCTTCAGGGCTTTCACCTTCTGCAGTTGAAATACCGCAGACTCTCTGTTTTAACGATGAGCGTGTCTATTGGTAAGCATCTCTACTTTACTACAAGGGAATATTATCTGATTTGTTTTGTCACTATCTAAATATTACTTTATGTGCTTGGAACAGCAACCACTGTGCAACTTCAATCATTGATCTACACCGAAGCTGCTCAAAATGTTCGTATGAACTTTGTCTAAATTGCTGCCGAGAAATTCGCCAGGGATGTCTATTTGACCGTGGAGACGTGAAATTTCAGTATAGGAATAGGGGTTATGATTACATTCATGGTGGAGACCCGGCACCTGATTGTTGTCCCTTGAAAGATTCAGAGGACCATATTGAGCCTTTGACTGAGTGGAAGGCAAACGGTGATGCTACTGTTAGTTGTGCTCCAAAAGAAATGGGTGGCTGTGGTGACTGCGTGTTGGATCTCAAGCGCATCCTTCCGGCCGACTGGATCTCAAATTTAGTAGTGAAAGCAAAATATTTATTAGAGATTTTCCAAAAAGAGAGTTTTACATTCAAGCATAATTGTGAAACAAGAAGAGATATGTTACGAAAAGCAGCTTCCAGAGAAGGTTCTTGTGACAACTTCTTGTATTGCCCTGATTCAAAGGACACTCTGAAAGAAGAAGCGCTTTTGCACTTCAAAGAACATTGGGTGAATGGTGAACCAGTTATTGTTAAAAATGTGCTCGAACAGGCAAATGGTCTGAGCTGGGAGCCAATGGTAATGTGGCGTGCTTTAAGTGAAAATATGGATGCAGCTAGTACACAATATTCAGAAGTAAAGACCATCGATTGCCTGGCTGGTTGTGAGGTGTGGTTCTTTTAGCAGCTATTACTCTAGTTGCTCTTTTAACTTCTAGCAAATGATAATTTTTCTTTTATGTATTCATTTGAATAGATCTATAAATATCGTTTCAAATCCACTTGTTTGGTGTGCTTGACAATCTAATGTCTAATGTCGTTCAATATTTTTTCCTATACTTCTACAATAATTAATTTGGCACAACAATGTTCCTGCCTGGAACTATGGCTGCACATTAGGTCACAGCTTTAGTAGTATAGCACTAATTTTATTTAAAGGTCCTCTCTCTCCCTTCTCACGCAGACTTTTTTTCTGAAGTTTTTCATTCCTTTATTTTTTCTGCCCATATTGCGCATCTAATGCTGTTTTGTGAACTTCTTCAGGTGGAAATCAACACTCGTCAGTTTTTTGAAGGATACACTGAAGGGAGAATGTACAAAAACTTGTGGCCAGAGATGCTGAAGCTGAAGGATTGGCCCCCTTCTGATAAGTTTGAGGATCTTTTACCGCGCCATTGTGATGAATTTATCAGTGCCTTGCCATTTCTAGAGTACACAGATCCTAGAGCTGGTTTCCTTAACCTTGCTGTTAAGTTGCCGCCAGGTGTCTTGAAACCAGACATGGGTCCAAAAACATATATTGCTTATGGTTTTATGGAAGAGCTTGGAAGAGGAGACTCCGTAACGAAGCTCCATTGTGACATGTCTGATGCAGTATGACTTAAAACTTGGAACCTGCACAATTTTCACATAGTTGATTGACCAAAAATTATGCATCCTAATTTGTTGTAGCAGGACCTAAAAAACAAGGTTTATGTCAGTATCTTGACATGTCCCTTCAACTTCTGTAGGTGAATATTTTGACACATACCGCTGAAGTGCAGTCAAGTGATGAGCAGCAGTCTGCTATTTCTAGGTTGAAAAAGTTACATAGGGTGCAAGATGAAAGAGAACTTATGGATTGGGAGAATTCTCACAAGGATCGTGGTGGACAGTCTGGTGGACAGAAAGAGGACAGAGAAACCCTAGAAAGCAATCGCCCATCTGAAATTAATGGAGAATTGGAAGTTCGAAAAGATGAACTAGATGATCCGTTTTGTTCTTCCTCCAATGAAGCAACCAAGGAAACGGGTGGTGCTTTGTGGGACATCTTCCGCAGGGAGGACGTTCCTAAGTTAGAGACTTATCTGATGAAGCATTATAAAGAATTTAGACACACCTATTGCTCACTAGTTGAAAAGGTACTTATACTTTCTTCGGTTTTTCTTTAGTCAAATTGTGCTCCAAGGGTGCTGATGTTTTCTTTTTCTCTCGCGTTTCTTGGGTTAGGTCATTCATCCAATTCATGACCAATCTTTTTATTTAACGTTGGAGCACAAACGGAGGCTGAAGGAGGAATTTGGTATGTAAGAAGTCAAGAATCTGTTGATGTACCTTATACCACTTGGATGTTAACTGACATGCTTTCCCTTTAAGGTGTCGAACCATGGACTTTTGTCCAAAGACTCGGAGAGGCGGTATTTATTCCAGCCGGATGCCCACACCAAGTCAGGAATCTCAAGGTCCTATATCATTAGTTGTCAATACAATTCCTCTTTTCAAATACTTTCACTTGTATAACTCTGAAATGGTATGTTTTCCAACCTGCAGTCCTGCACGAAAGTAGCAGCAGACTTCGTATCTCCTGAAAATGTCCATGAGTGCCTCCGTTTAACTGAGGAGTTTAGACAACTTCCGAAGAACCATAGAGCCAGAGAAGACAAACTTGAGGTAAACCACTTTGTTTACCCTCTAATCGATTTTCTGCCAACTTATTTCACTTTATTTCCTCTCCGAAAGTTACTTCAGCCTTGTCTCTTTGGCGAAACAGATTAGGAAAATGATACTTTACGCTGCTGATCAAGCTGTTAAAGATTTTGAATCCTTGGTATCGACTCAAGAGTTGGAAGCCTTGGTATCAACTCGAGGTTTGAAGGCCTTGGAATCGACTGAAGTTTGAGCATTTTGGAGCTACCCGAACCTGTCAACCGTGCAGTAGAATTTTTGTTATAATAATGCTGATATTGGCTTCTGTTAACTATCTGCCGAGCACCATTTTTGTAAGTAGAAACAATTTTTTGGAACGGAGTTCTCTTCGCACTTCAAATAAATTGAAGCCAATGATCGTTTTATTACGAGCAATATTACTACTCTTAGTATTTAAAACCAAAATTTTTACCTTTGATGAACTCGTGTCATTGCTTCGAGATAAAGGTTTCTAATAGATGCTTGAGCTTAAAGACAAATTACTGGAGCAAGAGCTAGAAAGTAGTGTTAGATATAAGAATCGTTTGAAAATGCCTTTAAAATGACTGAAAGCATTTTAAAAAAAATATTTTTGGTTTCTAAAGCATTTGAAGTGTTTTTTAGGATTCACTTTTTTTTTTTAAATTTTAACTAATGATTGGTTTTTAAAAAAAATTCACAAGAATTGTTTTCAGTCATTTTAAAAGCACTTTTAAACGAGCCAATCGATTCTTGGCAAGTACATTGGGAATTCTTTTAATGAATCTAGGGGTATTCAATCAAGAATTTAAGTGATTCTCTGAAGTTCAATGTGTATTCAATCAGGATTTTAAGATAGTTTATTAAAAGGGGTGTGATATCCACACACCCCTTTTTACTTCTCTCACACATTTTTGAATTTCGGCCGTCGAATCGGATGAATTGAAGAAGATCTAACGGACAAAAAGTAATAGGAGTGTGTGAGAAGTAAAAAGGGGTGTGTGGATAGCACACCCCTATTAAAATCCTTAGAAATCTAGATGTATTCAATCAAGATTTTAAGATAGTTTATAACATTCTAGGTGTATTAAATTAGAATTTGATTTTAAAGAATTTGAAAAAGTTGAGGAATTAGAGGGAATTGGAGAGATTTTATAGTGTATTTTAAGCATCCACAAATCTCACCTCTACCCAAGAAATCTTGAGGGAATTGAATCAAAATTTTAGATGGAATCTCTACAAATCAATTAGACTCTATAAAAATTCATAGATTTATAAATCTATTAAAATCTCTCAAATTTTAAATTGAATACACCCCCTAAGAAGAAAATGAAATTCTATTAGTGTTTCATTAGAAACTATCACTCTTTATTTATAACTATCAGATTGAATAAATAAAAGGGAATCAACGACCAATATCAAACAAAGTGTAAAAAGCTAAAAAAAGTGTGTAAAATCCACTTCCCTTTAAACAATATCACGAGAAAGACTTGTTCATGAGGTCGAATTCTGTCACTCGTCTGGCCATTCCGAAGAACCAAAACTCCTTGTAAAAGTTCAGTTAGTCCCGCCCCACCTCAAAAGAAGAGGTTCTCCCAACCCAGTGCCTTCTCCAAAATCACTCTTGAATGTAAGCAACATCTAAGTTAATGAAACTGTTAAATGCATACTAAGTAAATCATTATACATGTCACTTATGAAATGACGACACTTGAGCATCAAAGTGTTTTCTTGCACATACCTTGCTAAAATATTGTTGGCAAGTGGAAATATGTTAAGCTTATTAGTTTCAGAATATTGCATCTAGAAAACGCAAAAACACGAATAAAACATAAATCTGTGACATATTGATCACTAACGGTATTGAGCAACGTTCATATGCACTTTATACTTAAAGCAACTTACTTGCAAAGTAAAGTTAAAACACATACATTATATAACTTTACATTAATGGTTCGGAATTCCGCTACAGTAAAGAGTTTCTATTGTGTGCACGACAGACCATGTGGCCCATACGATTACCCACACAATACAAGGACACCTTTTATTGCGGTAAAATGGGCCACTTTTTATAAGAGAAGATTGAAGAATCCTCAACATAATAGCATCATGATGCTTGTGTCTAGAGTTGGCGACCCAGAGGTCCGGACTACTCGTTTTAAATCCTCTGGCACCCATATCTCATCCCATTGCCCTAGGGTTTAGATCTCTGGGTCCGCTTGCTGTGGACTTTGAGATCCAGAGAGGATCTCAATTCATATTTACACTACAGTGGAGGATTTGAGCTAAGCCACACAATTAGTCAGCCATAATATATTTGTATCTAATTCATCATCCATAAAAGTCAAAAGAGAGGAACACCACTAAACCGTATACTAATTGGTTTATCACACTTTAATGATAAAATATTATTGAGTAATACATAGAAGAATAGTATTTAGTGAACTACTGAAGAAAAAAAAAAACTAAAACAAACCCTAAAAAGATAGGAAGAGGATAGAAATTCAAGATATAATATTCTTTTAGAAGAAAAGAAAAAAAAAATCATAAGCTAAAAAAAATAAAAAAATCAGGAACAAAAAAGGACTTATGAAAAGAAAACTATGAATAAAGACTAAAAGATTCTGTATTTGCTTCCTTCCTTACCCATAATTACTTGCGATCCATGATCCATAGAAACCATGGAAACCATCTTTCTAGGCTTTTGAAGATCTCAAGATCTCGTGCGCTCCATTACAAATCGATCATGTTTCAAGCCAGCCTTGGGCAAACTCTTTTCTTAACCATCTACCGCGAATCAATCGGATCTCAAAATTAATTGCATAACTAAAATTATTCTTCATGAAAACACCAGTTGTTGAAACCGATCCATATAACTATAAATAAATGATCTCATAAGGATTTGACATAAAAACGGAGCGCTGGCTGCCGACCACCTGACACCCTCTCCTCCCCCTCCTCTTGAGACAGACATCGTAAGACGTAAGATAAATAAATTCTTGAAGCCTTGAAATCCCAATAGCTCAGAAAACCTATCTTCCAAGAGAAACCTCTCTTCAAAGAAGGACCAAAAGAAAAGTTTGGCTAGAAGTTATTTTTATAGTGAGATTTGTGTGGCATTAGGGTTTCTTAACCCTAATGAAATAACTAAATTGCCCATGCCCTTAGAATTTAGTATAGGAAGTTGCATGAATCGTGGCTATTTATTAGGATTGATCGTTACGTATCAATTCAGGATTCAAAAAGTCCATGCAATTCTTAAAATTCTAGTAGAACCTTGACTTCTCAAATTTTTGTTAACCTTTTAACCTAAAAAAAAATCTAACTGTTAAAACACATAAAATCTTTCATATTTGAAGACACCATAAAAAGTCTCAAGATTATATTACATGATACGAATGGACCGAAAGATGTGCATATATTTCCTCCTTCCGAAAGAGTCTTATAAACACTTAAATAAGAAACTAATCATCAACAACCATGTCATATGATTTACACAATTTGGTTTAAATAGAGGGTGATGCTAGGGAGATCATTTTTTTAGAAGATCTTTTGTAGACCGCACGACAGTTGATAGTTAGTCTCATTTTTAATGATTTAAAAAAAGACTCAAACCATCAATCGTCATATCATGTGATTTGATAAATATGGTTTAAAAATTGATCTCTCTAACATTACCTAGTAAGTCAGCCAAAAAAAACATTACCTAATAAGTAATAATTTTGTAATTCAGTAGAAGAGCCTTAATTTAAAGATTGTCAAAGCCTGCGACGTAGCCGTTTTGGCTAAATCCAAAAGTAATTTCAATCAAAGGAGTGAATATATATGTTCTTGCTGTGTGCATGCATGCATTTTCCAGCAAATCAAGTTCAAACTCTCGAAGCCATCGGAGAAGAAAGAGCTCATTTCACTTGAGCCTCCTTTTGGTTTTGAGCTCCTCGTGCTCGATCACTGTTTCTCCGGCGAGGGTCTTGCTGAAGAAACAGATCCAATTGCGACAGTTGGATTCGTCGACCTGATTCTTAACACTGCGTAGACCTGGCATTTTGGACCCGACCCGACCCGACCCTTAATATTAGTATTTGGGTGGATGATTAACGGGTTAGGTCGCTAACAGGTGAACCTGTTAACAACTCGTTAAATAACGGGTCACTTTGGGTCAACCCGTTAGTTGAGGATGTTTTAGTAATTTCATTAAATTTTTAACAACAAAAAATAAACTCTATGCAAAAAAAAAAAAAAAAAAAAAAAAAAAATAATAATAATAATAATTGTTAACGGGTCTTAACAGTTAACGGATGAAACGGGTGACCCGTTAGTTTAATGGGTCGGGTTCGGGTGACCCATTAACTTAACGGGTTGAATTGAACCCGACCCAAACCCGATAAACTCGACCTGTTTACAGGTCTAGTATTGCGATTGAGGAGTCAGTAGTAGAATTTGAGGAACATGCAGGATTGGTGAGAATTAGATGAAGAAAAATTTATGAAAAATAAGTTTATTTGAGCAACATCTATGGCATGCAATTAACAATTAAAGGCGGAATCATGCTTGTATGCACTCAAAAACAAACCTTTACCCATGCAATTCAAAGCCTAGTAGAAAGGTGAACCAAGACTCAACTCAAGAACAAAATGAGTTGATAAATCTTATACCTTTGTTGATTCCTCTTTGCATAAGCAAAGGCTAATCACCCAAGGAAAGGGCCTTCATTCCTTGCTTCTTCGCTCCATGGATTTCTTGGATGAGGATGGTTGAAATGATTCTCCAAGTTCCCAAAATAGAGAACCTCTAATTTTTCCACACCAAGGAGGGACTTGAAGAAGAGATGAGTGGCCTAGGAAGATTTAGATGCTAGTAAAATCTTCCTAGGGTGGCGGCCTCTTAGAGAGCAAAGAGAGATTTGTGTTCTCATCTTTTCTCCAAAAGAAAACCCTAAGGATAAAATGGCTATAAAGTTGCCTTTATACCAGTTCACAATGGAGTGGCAAACTTGCAATTAAGCCAAGTTCATTACCCTTATCTTATATGGCCGGCCATGATTGGGTTCTTTGGGCTTTGAGGCCCTTTGTCATTCAAGTTGTCATACAACTTGAGTTATTGGGCTTGACATTCAAATCCCATTGGGCCTTGAGGCCCAAAACTAACTCAAGGTCTATAACGAACTTATTTGTTTGATTAATTAACATATTAATTAATCCTAGCCATAAATAATTAAACCATTTAATTATCCTTACTCATCTCTGTTGTTTCTTCAATCTCTACCTTACACGGTGTACAATCCATTAGGTTCCTTTTAGCGAGGCAGTGGGCGATTAGAACTCTTTCGAATCGGTTGTGAATTGAAACTTACTTTCAATTCTCCCTTTAGTGATTACTCACCTTTAGGGCTTCCACAAACCATGAGTGACACCTAGCAGCATGTCATGGCTAGCCAAGCTAATCAGAAGAGGTGGAGAACCTATTCAATTTAGGATTACAATGCAACACGGTCTTTCTCTAATACAACACTCTTGACCACATTGTTTGGTTTGATAGTTTATTCATGTCTACTATCCAATGTGATTCATTTACTTATATGGTTACTTTGAGTGTGATTTGGAACGACTTCTTAAATCTCATTCATACTATGGCCAGAGATTCTTAATCATATTATAGAGTATTCTCCCTCAAACTGTTTGAAGGTTAGAGATCCCTGGTTGCGCATTCACTTGCCTCCATGGCTAAGTAACTTAACCCCAACTACGCCGTGGACACCCTCTGATAGAGTGAAATTGACATAGTCAAAGATCAATGACCTAACCACAAGACAACTATGATGCCTCAGGTCAAAGGACTACTTTGCATTATCCTAACCATGAGTTCTCACGTGACATGCGTATGAGAACTCCTCGTTGATCGTGTTCATTGGACTCATTCTCTATTGAGCACCTACATGCTTGTCTTGGTGTCAGTCACACCAATGACTCGAGACCAATCACTCTCCCTAAGAGAAGACATAGCACATACTGATCTTAACGGACTGTCAATGCCCAATTGACAATCTTATGATCAGGAACGTTTAGGATATGTATACGAAAGAGAATGGTCTCATGAATCTAACTTCTTTAGATCACATTCTCCCAATTGCATATTCCTTGGACTTATTGTTCAAGCATATAACATTTATATGAGACAGCTTAAAACAATAATCTTTGCCTTTTATATTAAACCAGATTAGTTTAACATGTGAAATGTCAGTAAAGTATCATCATATGATTGGTTTTAGGGCACATTTCCAACATTGGAGTGAAGGGGTTGTAGAGAAATGAGAATCCTAGACATTGGGATTGTAGAATACAAGAAAATTTAATTGGGGGAGGGGGCACGTACTCATCTATTAAGGAGAGATTTTTTCGTGTGTCGGAATACAGTTCAGTACACTAAGGGTAATAATACAATTAGTTTAGAATTTTTTCAAGTTTCCAGCAAATTTTATCATTATATTTAGTGTATTTAACTGTGTTCTCAGCACACTAAAAAATTTCTCTCATACTACATAACAAAAATAAAAAAAAAGAAAGGAACCGAAGTAGGGAAAGGGATCATCGACTAAATCCCCTTGTTAATCTGATTTCTAATCATTAAATATTTGAATATGAACTTTAAGAGAGAACTTAACACTTTTCTTATGTTATACGTGTAAGTAACCGCAAGAGAAATGTAGTCAATTAATTCTCACATTTTAAGAGTAATGCTATAAATATCACATGTTAGTACCATCATTTGTATCATTTTTTTAATAGAAGTAGAGTCTGCCAATACATTTTAGTTCTATCTCTATAATAAAGATGGTATACGTATATGTTAAGCGTCGCATTTTTCCAACCAGCCCACACGTAGAAACCCAACTGCGCCCAAACTTGGGCTAACTTTAAGCCCAAAACCCCAGACCGAACAAACCAAAACGAGCGCCAAACAACGGTCTCACAGCACGTTATCTCATCCACTCTTCTCAGCCACTCTCATTCTTCTTCTTCTTCTACTTCTTCTTCTTCAGCTCGATGCGAAATGAGTTATTCTCCTCACGCGCTACTCCATCTCCAACCCCGACCTCCTCCGCCGCCCCCCTTATGCTTCGGCTCGATTCAGTTTCCTTCGCAATCACTCACCCAATTCAAGAAATTCAGAAAAAACTACTTTTCTCTGAAGTTGTACAATAACAGCTCCAAAAGCGGCGTTTTCGGTAGAACTAGCGGCGTAATCAGAAGCTCGGTGGCCGAGGAATCGAATGGTGCGGCGGAGCAGAAGCCGAAGCAGCAAGCCGTGGTGAAGAGGCCCTACCCTTTCCGCGAAATCGAGCTCAAATGGCAGTGTTATTGGGAGGAAAATCGGACGTTTCGAACCCCCGATGAAATTGATACCTCCAAGCCCAAATACTATGTCCTTGACATGTTCCCGTATCCAAGGTCTCTCTAATTTTCATAAAAGTCTTTTCTTTTTTGTTATAGATTCATTTTTAAATTTCAATTTCAATTGCAATTGATTGTGAATGTAGGAAATATGAAGACCCAATTTTAGTAACATGATTTTGTGCCGTTTGATTCATGAAAGTTTGAATTTTTGCTGTTAAAAAGTGATTGTTTGAGCAATTGGGTTAAATGAAAAACTTAAACTTTCAGAATTCATATGCCTTCTGGAAATTGCAGTAATTTGGAAGTTTGGAATAATATGCTTTTTCGTGTATGTAAGATTGGACAATTTTTTTTCAACTGTAAAATTTTCCAGTTGTTCGGTTTATGTTTAACTGAAATCTAAAACTGGTATGCTCATTTGGATGGTTTATTGCAGTGGAGCTGGGTTACATGTTGGCCATCCACTTGGATATACTGCCACGGACATTCTTGCTAGGCTCAAACGTATGCAGGGTTACAATGTGTTACACCCAATGGGATGGGATGCATTTGGATTGCCAGCGGAGCAATATGCAATAGAGGTTCACCTTTCAGCGCTTTTGTATGGCTTGTAACTATTTGAATATTGCGGCGGGTTTGAAGGACTAGTTATTAATTTGGTTGCGTTGTATGTGTCTGACAGACAGGAACCCACCCGAAGATCACAACCTTGAAGAACATTGATCGCTTTCGCTCCCAGGTCATGTAATATTCGTTTTATTGCTGGATGTGTAACAAGTCAGTAAATGAAGAAACTTGGCAAACTACGACTTGAGATCAACTACAGAATATTTTATACCTGTATTGGGAATGACAGTCAAGGTCCTTTAGAAGTTAAATTTGAAAATGAATTTGTTACTTCAATCTAATGGCTCATAGGCCAGTAAGTCAAGTTATTATTTAGTATTTAGTTAATGATTGAAGGGGTGTTTTGGGACCTATAAATGCTTGCCAATGTTAGGGATGGTAGGCTTGCATTAAAAGTGAAACCCGCTACCCACGTTTGATAATAGATTGTTGAGCTCTTGGTTTGGTGGATTGTATTATTTGTTCCCTATGTATTGACATTTTGTATTTGCTTGCAGCTTAAATCATTAGGATTCTCATATGACTGGGATCGCGAAATTTCTACAACAGAACCAGAATATTATAGATGGACCCAATGGATCTTTCTTCAGCTATTAAAGAGAGGATTGGCGTATCAGGTATAAATGAGATATTGGCTGTAGATAATTTCTGTCGTTTTCACCATTACACAGATCTGAAAATCTCTCCTTTGTTACATTCAGGCTGAAGTGCCAGTCAATTGGTGCCCTGCTCTTGGTACTGTCTTGGCAAATGAAGAGGTGATAGATGGTTTGAGTGAGCGTGGGGGTCATCCAGTTATAAGAAAGGTATATACTGGTTTGATGCATTTTCATTTTACAAACCATCTAAGATAATAAACTTCCGGATGGTTTTATAATTTTACAGTGTCATTGTTTATTACCGAGCAGCCAATGAAGCAATGGATGCTCAAGATCACTGCATATGCTGATCGTCTTCTAGATGATTTAGATGACCTTGACTGGCCTGAAAACATAAAAGAAATGCAAAGAAACTGGATAGGGAGGTCAGAAGGTGCTGAGATGGAATTTCCCATTCTTAGCAGTGATGGACAGGAAAGAGACACAAAGATTACAATCTATACTACCAGGCCTGACACCATCTTTGGAGCAACGTAATAATAATCATACACCAAATTCCTATCTTGATAAAAGTTTTACATTTGAGGCACTTGTACAGAAAGCATTTTACATAGATGTCCCTAAATCTATATTTGTTTTTTTTTTGGCTCCAGCTATTTAGTCGTGGCACCTGAGCATCCCTTGTTGTCAACGTTAGTATCAACGGCTCAGAGAGAAACTGTACGTTCAATTGTTTCTTGCCCAGTTTTCTCAAAGGTTTCTTATGATGGATAATTAGAGGGCCAACAATATTGAGCACAGGTGGAGGAGTACATAGATCTTGCCTCAAGAAAGAGTGACCTTGAGAGGACTGAGCTTCAGAAGGAGAAAACCGGGGTCTTCAGTGGTTGCTATGCTAAAAATCCTGTTAATGGGGCAGCGGTTCCTATATGGGTTGCGGACTATGTCTTGGGGAGGTCTGTTTGGCTTTATGCTCATTTCCTTCATTCATTACAACTGTTCTTCCCATTAGAAAGATGCAATCTTACTGACGTTTTGACAGCTACCTTTGTATGGTGTGTAAAAGGGGAATTTTATCTGTTGATTGTTTCTCCTCTTAAGAAAATATGTTTCATCAAGTTGCTATATAACTTTAACACGGGACTTTGTTACTTTGCAGTTATGGAACAGGGGCAATTATGGCTGTTCCTGCACATGACACTCGTGATTTTGAGTTTGCATCAAAATTTGACATCCCAATTCGTTGGGTTGTGATGCCGGATGATAAAAATATCAATGGTTCCAAAAAGGCCTATTCAGGGGAAGGTACTGTTATAAATTCTTCAAGTTCAACACTGGGGTTGGACATTAATGACTTATCTAGCAAAGAAGCTGCTTCCAAAGTCATTGACTGGGCTGAGAAAACTGCACATGGGAAGAAAAAGGTTAGTTTTCAGAGCGCAGAAGCTTTTGTAATTAGACATTTGCAGTATGCCTACTTGCTCTATGCATATGATATATGATTTGTTCTTTTTGCTCAAACTTGTCTTTCTTCAGGTAAACTTTAAGTTAAGGGATTGGCTTTTTGCTCGGCAACGTTATTGGGGTGAACCTATTCCAGTAGTTTTTTTGGATGATACTGGTGAGACTGTTCCCATACTTGAAACTGAACTGCCCCTTACCCTACCAGAACTGGATGATTTTTCTCCCACTGGGACAGGAGAACCACCACTATCAAAAGCAGTTTCTTGGGTACAGTTTCCCTCTTTTGTTCTGTCTATATCTTGCTACTGTTTAGTCTGTTTATGGATGTGTTCATGCGGTTCAAGATTTTTAGTTTTGATAGTCTTTGGTGAAATGCAAAACTATTTCTTGCCAGTGTTCCATATGATTTTGCTGCCATCTATTCTTATATATGTATACTTTGTAACTTATTCTCAGATTAAAACTAAGGACCCTTTATCTGGAAAACCAGCTAGACGAGAGACAAGCACGATGCCTCAATGGGCTGGTTCTTGCTGGTAAGCTAATTAACTTCAATAGCTGAATTGTGTTAGTTAATGCAAATATGAAATGTTGAAATTCATTTTAGGTTTTGAGATGTTATATATATTTTTACTGTGTCCAGGTACTATTTGAGATTTATGGACCCAAAAAATCCAGAAGAATTGGTGGAAAAGAGGAAAGAAATGTAAGTGAAATATTTCTTTGGGAATTCTTCATATAAAATTCTAATTTCTTTTCAAATAAAAATTGAAAAAGGTAATGATTAAATTTATGTGAATTCCTCCTTTTCTTTTTGTCTTTTTTAATATCCTCTTGATCTGCAGGTACTGGAACCAAGTTGATGTTTATGTTGGGGGTGCAGAACATGCTGTTCTTCATTTACTTTATTCAAGGTTCTGGCACAAGGTGTGCAACTTAAATCTGTCTTGCTCTTCATTTTGGAACATACATGTGCATAAGATTGGCCAATATGAAATTGCATGACTTTGTACAATAGTTGTATCTATAATTACAGCTGTTGTGGTCATTAATCCTTGATGCTGTTGTATGCAAGTCTTGTGTCATATGTCGTATGAATTGTTAATGCCGCATAATATAATTTCAGGTTCTCTATGACATTGGCGCTGTATCCACCAAAGAACCGTTCAAGTGTGTCATAAACCAGGGCATTATTCTTGGCGAAGTAAGTACAGTTGTTTTTGAAGTAATTGGAAAAGTAATTTTTTCCAATACATGTTTCTAATGCTTTGCTTTGCAGGTTCAATATATCGCTTACAAGGACTCTGATGGGAATTTTATCTCTGCCGACTCTGGGACAGCAGTGGAACATCAGCAAGAAATAATACCAGAGGAAAAGGTACTTTTCTTGGATGCCTCAGTATAGTTTGATCCTGTACACTGTCTGTTTTGAAAGGTCCTAAGGGAAGAGTAAGAACCATTTGTTTGGCATTTCATATTCCTTTTTCTCATTTTATTATCTCTGACAATATCTTTACTTCTGTAGGTCATGAAATCGGGGGATTCTTTTGTACTGAAAGACAATCCTGACATTTGTCTGATTGCACGCTCTCATAAAATGAGTAAAAGCAGGGGAAATGTGGTCAATCCCGATGACGTTGTCTCTGAGTACGGGGCGGATTCACTTCGCTTATATGAAATGTTCATGGGGCCACTTAGGTAATTTTCTTTTCATTGATTTTTTTATCTTATTAGGTACTTGGTGGCCTATGTTTTCGCTTATGTGCCTAGGAAATTAGGAATGTCTGCCTATCTCAAGTACAAGATAATATCGACAAAGATAAACTTTGCTCTTGATTAATCTTTCTTGTCACTGAATCTTGCTTCTAGAGATTCAAAGACCTGGAATACGAGTGGAATTGAAGGTGTCCATCGATTTTTGGGAAGAACATGGAGGCTAGTCGTTGGTTCACCATTGTCTGAAGGTACATTCAAGGATGGGACAGTAGTGACCGATGGGGAACCTACGTTGGAGCAACTTCGTTCTCTCCATAAGTGCATTGCAAAGGTCAGATCTTAATTTCTGGACTCGATCTTCTAGTTCTTTTAATATCATATTCAAATTTCTCCTTGGTCATTTACTATGAGTTCTCTTAGAAGGTAAATCATGAAAATTACGATAGAATGGCATGTCCAAAAATCAGAAGTATGCACCTTTTAACCAATCAATTTTCCGAATTGCAGGTAACCGAGGAAATAGAAGCAACAAGGTTCAACACTGGAATATCTGCAATGATGGAATTCCTTAATGCGGCTTATAAGGTCCTTGAATCCATTTAAAACATACATGTACCATCTTTTTGCAATGGTTAAACATGACAGATTACTGACTTTAACTGTTTCATATCCCTTTTCAGTGGCAAAACCATCCAAGATTGGTTATTGAAGCATTTGTTTTGTTGCTCTCACCGTATGCACCTCATATGGCCGAGGAGCTTTGGTTTCGCTTGGGACACTCCAAATCTCTGGTATATGAGCCTTTTCCGAAGGTGAGATTACAATATCATGTAGGATGTAAAACTACGCACGCAGAGAATGTCGAATGAGATATGCAGATCACTTTTTGATTTCTTCCTTTGTTCTAATAAATGCAGGCGGATCCTGCTTACTTGAAGGAATCTACTATTGTCCTCCCAGTTCAGATCAACGGCAAGACCAGGGGTACGATCCAGGTTGAAGAGACCTGTTCAGAGGAGGATGCTTTCCAACTAGCAACACAAGATGAAAAACTCTCCAAATATCTGGATGGAAAGTCGATTAAAAAGAGAATTTTTGTCCCCGGCAAGATTCTGAATGTCATCCTGGACCGTGAAAACGTCAAGGCAGCTGCCCGATAATCCCTTCAGTCCCATGCCAGCAGTGGTGATTGAGTCGGACAACTGCATGAAGAAACAGCTCCCAAGTGATCTGCTTTGCAATTGATTGCATGTACCTCCCCGTTTCGGACGCCTTGAAATATAGGATTCGGTCTAGGACTTTTGGGAAGGAAAGCACAGCTAATCATGCACAATCCATAATGTATTCTATTTGCAGTGCGAATCCTAGCTTGTCCGCACCAGACAGGGCCCACGTTTTAGGGGCCCTAAAATAAACGAAATTTATGTAAATAGGTGGAATCATTAATTTTTCTCAATTTATATAAATAATAAAAAAGAATAACAATTCGTAAAAGGAGTAAGATTTTCTTTCTCTTTTTTGCTCTCCGCTTTTCTCTTTGACATTCAATATGAAAACCTCCTCTCCCTTTTTTCCACTTTCTCTCTCTCTCTCTCCGAAGCTCTGCTAGATAACTCCAAAATTTAGACAAAATTTTATAAACTAAATGATAGACAAGAAAATTGATAATTGAATTATTACTAAAGCGTTGATAAACTTGCTCATTCTTATGAGGTGACTCGTTACTTAGTGAATGCAGTTTGACTCGAAATAGGAATTGGAAATCTCCGAGTGCATCGGGTTAAATTTTCGTTTTGTAAGGTCCGGCGGAGTTGAATGTCATGCATATATATATTGGTGATCCGTAAAGAATGTAGTTAAAAGTTCAGAAATTTATCATCTGACTCTCTCGTTGTCAGTGCTCTGTTTCCTCATTCCCTCGCTTAACATTTTTAACATCGACGCGATATCATCAAACTGAGGATTTGTATTGTGATCTGTGTAGAATGTAGTGATCGTCCCGTGCAACTCAATACAACTCCAGCCTGGGAGTTTCTTCAAGCCAAGATACCTCATTTGGCTCCATGCCTCGCCAACCCCATCCCATCTGTTCATCGAAGCGTAGCTATGTGCCAATTGCACGTAGTTTCCAGCATCCCCAGGTCCCAACATCAGAATTTCTCCGGCAATAATGTTCCCCAGTTCCTCATTACCCTTCGTTCGACAAGCGTCAAGAAGTATGCCCAAGACATCGACTGCCGGCTTTTGAAAAACCCTCTTGTAGAAGTCATATGCCTCTTCCACCCGTCCAGCTCGACTGAGAAGATCAACAATGCAAGCGCGGTGTTCAAGGCTCGGGGCAATGCCAAAGTCTGCAATCATTGACTGGTATATGCTCAAGCCTGTGTCAACAAGCCCATTGTGACTACAAGCAGAAATAATTGACAGGAAGACGACATGGTTTGGTTTAATTCCAGTGAGCAGAAACTCTGAATACATCCTCAATGCGGTCTCTGCCTTTCCATGGCAACCATAACCGGAAATAATCGTGCTCCATGAGACCAAATCCGGGTTTGACATCTCAACGAAGCACCTGTGAGCTCTATCTAAGTCACCACATTTTGAGTACATGTCAACCAGAGCTGTGTCTATCAAAATGCATGGTCTAAGGCAACTTCTAATTGTAAAGTTGTGAACCCACTTTCCTTGATGGAGTGCCCCAATGGAAGCACAAGCTTGCAGAAGGCAGACCACAGTTAAAGAATCGGGCTTCTGAAAGGTTGTCCTCATCTCGGAGAAGAGAAGCAGAGCCTCGTGTAAATGGCCGTTTTGAGCATATCCAGCAATCATGGCATTCCAAGAAACCAAATCTCTTTTGCCCATTCTTTCGAAAACAGCATGACTCTGCTCCAAATGCGCGCACTTTGCATACATTGTTACAAGGGAGTTCTGGGCAGGGATATCTAGCCTCATTCCTTGCCTCAGCACATAACCATGAACCGAGGTTCCCATAACAAAAGAACCCAGTTGCGCACAAGCTGCAAGAGCACTAGCTACAGTCGCACTAGACGGCACTGTTCTTGATTCTAACATTTCGGAGAAAACGATTAGTGCGCTGTCTGCAAAATCATTTTGCACAAGCCCTGACATCATGGCCGTCCACAGAACCACATCCTTATTCCTTGTCCCTTCGAAGATATGAAATGCAGTGTTGATGTTCCTGCATTTCAAGTACATAACTATGAGCGCTGTTTCGACATGGGAATCCAATTCATATCCAGTTCTTAAAATCTGTCCGTGCACTGACTTTCCCAATTTCAAACTACTCTGCATGGCAACCACAGACACAGCAGATGCATACGTCTGTTTATCAGGCTCCATTCCTTCAACCCTCATCGTATACAGAAGCTGGAATACTTCTCCGATATTTCCAGCCTGGGAATAGCTTGAAATCAAGGAATTCCATGAAACTATGTCTCTTGCATTCATATACTCAAACAAGTGTCTAGCATCTTCAACTCTTCCACATTTACCATACACATTCAACATTGAATTCACCAAAGTAATGTCAGACTCAAAGCCATATAAGACTGCACAACCATGCAAACACTGCAAATAAGCCAGCTCCGAAACTCCAGAGATCAAGCTTAACAGAGTAACCGAACTGGGATGAACTCCTTCGCGCCGCATCTCACTAAACATCTCAAACGCAACTCCGACATTTCCAGCACGCGAATAACATCCGATAATGGAAGTCCAAGGAACAACATTTCTCTGGGGCATTACGTCGAAAACCTTGCGGGCATATTGGGCGTGTCCAAATTTGGCGTAAAAGTTGATCAGAGAGGAAGCAATGTAGGCATCCAAAGAGAACCCATTAACGACGATACATTGGTGGAGCGAGAGGCCATACAGAAAGAGGTTTAAGGAGGTGCAAGCTTTGAGAAGATTAGGGAAGGTGTAGGAGTCCGGAGGTGTGTTGGTTTTGAGCATGGAGGAGTACGTGGCAAGGACTTCGTGGTGGAAGCCTTCGGACGATTGGCGGTTGATGATGGCGTTGAATGTTTTAGTGGTGGCAGTTGCGGTGGCTTGCGGTGGTGGTTTTAGGGGGTTTAAGAAGGAGCTGTTCAGCTTGTTCATAACTCATGCTAGTGATTACTGAGGAGTTAGACAGGGTAGGCAATAAGAAGATTACATTTAAAATGTTTTAACTTTCCCGATACATGTAACTGCAGATTAGCACTAAGAAACACGACATAAATATAAATAGATCAAGGCGCATAAATTTATTGCCGTTTTCCTCATAAATATAAATAGACGGTTGGAGGATGCCGTTTGCCTCTTAGGTTTAAAACGTTCCTGCCTTCTTGTACTCAGAGTTTCCAATCTCCCTTTCCGTAGATTAGAGTAGTATACAACACATCGTAAAAGAAAACTATAACAACATTAGAGTGGTCACTAGTCAGTACTAAATAAGATTTATTCATTCGACTTCATCTGTTCAGGTTACAAGATGGTAATTTGATTTGCACATCCAGCCTTCAAATGGCAAAAGAACTCTTACTACAAAGTACAATCTGCCAAAATCATGGCATAAAATTACAAATCAAGTTCGTCCAGCTAACTTGATTGTTTCTTTGGATATTCTCTCGCCCCGAATATTGTAGATCCAATTCTCACGTTCGTACTGCCCATTTCGATCTGCAAAACCAAGTTTTTCCATTAGTTGAACAATTTAATGCCGGTGTAGTTTCTCCATCGTAAATTAGTGAAAATACTTCACTGGTGAATGGTGAAAACATATTAGGATAGCTTAAGATTAGTCCTTACAGCTAGCTCAAAATCTGAAGACATGCCCATTGAAAGCTCACATTGCTCCTCTGGAAAACCAAGTTCCTTGCAAACCTCAGTTCTGCAGTTCGCCAACGTCTGACAACAAAAGAAACTTATTCAATGGTCACCACTAACCGTTTTTTTTATCCCAAATGACAGTTTGATTTGAGAATTGCCAATAAACCCGAGAAACTGAAACTTTGGAGAAAGATTTACGTGTAGTGTGTTGGAGCATCACCTTAAAGTTTTCCGGTGTAGAAGTATAATCCAGCATCCCAATTGTCATTAGACCACAAAACTCAAGGTTTGGACAACCCGAAGTTACATGCTTTGCAAGCTCCACACATCCAGAGGGCTCAACGCCAGATTTTGCTACCATTGTATTACAGAGATCAGATGTTATCTCAAAACTACAAAGAAAAACAACAAATTGACTAAAATACAGAAAGCCATGGATTCTTGACAACGGATAACAATGAATGCAAGCATAAACTATCCTTGAGCACGCACTTCCTGCAGTATCTATGAAAAGGGAGGCTCATATTTAGGAACTTACATTCCTCTCCGCTCGTATTCACTTGGAGCAACACCTTCAAAGGCTTTCTCCCAATGCTACCAACCACGTGATTAAGACGATTTGCAATCTGCAAAACTTATGAGCTGAAGTTAACTCAAAACACAAAGCAGCTTCGGAACAGAACAGAATTATCCATAAGAAAACACGAGCTTCCCCAGTTGCAGTTAATTAACAACAGCTGCCGCTACTCTTGAACTGCCCCAATCATAATAAACTAGAGTAATATAACATACAACGCAGAACCTGTAAGGCCGTAAATTCAATTTCCATTGGGAATCCAAAGAGGCAACAAGGATTTAAGCAAGCTTGACAAATTTTTACGAACAACAACACAAAAGGTACAATCTTTACTAGAATTACAAAACTATTACCAAATCCCATTGATTTTTTTTAGACCCATCACCCGAAACATAAATGTAACTCTGCATACAATGCACAGAAAATGCTGTTACTAGAAAAAGTGTCTACCTTCTCATCATCCACACTCTCCACCATTGAAAGGTTCGGTACACCACCTGCACAATTTCAAAATAAATAAATAAATCCAAAACAGAAATGCTTATTGCTTTTGGAAACCAAATGGGTTACTTAGCAAACGCTTAAAGTATAATTTGAGAGTGAGAAAATAATCATACTTAGAAGGGGTTTCACTTTGTTGCTCTGCAGATTTCCAATGAAATGCCACTCAATGTCCTCCGGAAGCTGCAACAACAATCACTAAATATTCAACTCCTTTCAATACAGAGAGAGAGAGAGAGAGAGGGAGGGAAGGAGGGAGAGAGAGAGAGGAGTGTACGGTGTACCTGAGGAGCTTTCTCGACGATTTCTTGGACGTAGTTTTCGCCGAAACAGCGATGGCCGGCATCGTACACTTGGCGGAGCACAGAGACTGGCTTCGTCTTGCTCACCGCCACCACGCGGATATCCTGGGCTTTGCGCGCTGATTTTTCGGCTGCCAGCTGGACGCGCTGCAGCACCGAGCGGAGCGCCGTCGCTGCGACACCGTCGATTGAGGCAGAGCTAGCCATGCCTGGTTGCTCCTCTCCTTTGGTGTCGTTTTCTCTCTCCGCCTTCTCCAGATTGTTAGGTTGCGAATTGCGATTAGACTGCCATTGTCTCTGGTGCCGTGGAGCTTAAAGACTCGCGGCTGCCATTGCTGCCTGGAGCGCCAGAAGGACCGGATTGAAAACGACGACGTTGGTAGTTTGAACCATCACATGTTGTGCGACTTCGGCCCAAGTAAAAGAGGCTAGGATTTGAGGCTTAGGCCTGCAGTTTATGGCCCAGATTTAATTTGTTGGATTTCTCTTCTCAATATTACAAGATATATTAAGTTCAAAATCTCGGGAACATGTTTTCAAGGTATTTTATGATTGGGATAAACAAACTCTAATATTGAGATTTGACTACAATATTTATATGTATGTAATAGAATAATTATTTTGATGAATAAATAGTGATTGTATTAAATATATATATATATATATTTCTTAAGAATTATATTTGACCGTTAAATGGTGAAATCGATATTTCATTGAAAATATTCAGATTGAAAATAAATTAATTGTAGGAAAAAGAACAGTGGTAGAGTGATCAAAGAGAAGTGTACATATTTCTGTTGGTTTCCACTGCCTCATGCATTATTTTACACTTAATCCATTTGAAAATTTCTAACCCTAAAGCAGTAAACCCTAAAACACAAAGTATTGCCACATAACGCCATTTCCATTTTGGAGCTTCACCATGATTGTTGATTCCTTCAAATATGTTTGATTAGAGCAATTAAAGCGTAGCCTAGAAGATTATGGCATACCTTTACGTACTTAATGGAAAAAAAACCATCTTGTTCCTCCTTAGGTCGCCAAAAGATGGCAAGCATCTGAAAAATCATACAAAATTTATCATTAATTCTCATAAATAATTACTACTTACTGGAAAAACCATCTTGTTTCTCCCGCCACAGACACAAACATTAATCATCATACGTAAACTTGAGATATAGGTAACAATACATATTTATTTGGTACAAGTGACGCCAAAATACTAACTTGATAAACGTTAGTCGTCGGTTAAATACATGTGTCTATCTTTTTAATTACATAATTAGGGAAGCAACTAGACATATAATTACAACTATTCACACTTTATCATTTTACTACAGCCTTTTAATCAGCTACAAAGAGTTTGAGACTTACTTGTATGGTGGTGAATGTAAATATAACAATCGCAAGAGTGCGATTGTGTTTTGTAACTGTGTCCCTTTGAAGAATGTCCAAGCAACATGCGTTACATGCCAATAAACCATCCAACTACAAGGTATCCATTTGGCACGTTCTGTCAACTGAATACCATTCGTTGCAATTTACTAGATATTTTCTGAACTACCTTGCAGCTATTGCTCCCATTGGCAGCAAAGTTCCCCATCCTATAACATTTAGAACCCCACGCGTCTGCGATAACTTCATCATTAAAATGGGCAAAAATGCCCGCATGATTAAAAAAATGTTGCAAGTAGAGAGGCTAGTTATAAAAATGAATGACTCCGATGTGAATGAAAAACTTACGTTTCTTAGCTAGGTAATGGTGTGTTGGGACTTCAATGTATGCAGGGCTCTGAGTGTTCCCTTGGTGATTGCATGATGAAGGGAGAGGAAAATAACAAAACTGAGGATAATCAGGCTTTGATAACTAATCATCGTCACTCTGTCAAGCAATGTTGTTTGAGGGGTGGTGAATCTGTCAATTTCCTGAAGTGATAACGAAGTCATCAATGAGAAAAATCACTAATAACAAAAAGGCAAAATAGCAATTTCATATGCTGAAATTGTAGAAGGAGAGTTGTATAGGGCTTAAGACACAAAATTGTTGCTCACTAATTTCTCAGCCTGATAAAGTTTCTCTGGTAGTGTTTGGCTGTTGAGTATATGTGCTTTTCTTTCCAGATTAGGGAATCATGTCTGGCTTGTTTTTACTGGAAGTAGGAAAAATCAGATTTTATTCCCTTCTTTATTTTCCATGCTCCCTTTACGTTTCATCAACAACAACAAAACTTTATCTCATTACGTGAGAATGACTATACAAATCCTAGAATGTCATTATGCTTCTCCTTAGGTTTCATTATGGGGTGAATTAAATATTACATAAATTTATTATGGCTGTGAAAGTGAGGAAAAGGGTAATTTTTGCATTTTTCTTCATTTGAACTTTTGTATTTTAAACTTTATGATGGGATACAGGATCAGAATCAGAATCACAGGGAGGACAACTTTTCTTTCTTGTCAATCAAATGATTTCTGTACATATAAGATATTTAGTAATTTAAAAAATACAAGTAGATATTTAGTAATTTACAAAATACAAGTAGCCTATTGAATTTAGATCATCATCATTTTAAGCCACACAAATAAAGCAAGACTTGTAAATGCAGTTTCCACTTGTCAACTCTCTCCTCCCCAGTGTTTCTATAAAACCCACACATTCCATTGACACCCTACAATAAGTCTACACTCCTCTTCTTCTTCAAAAACATCTTTCCTTACAAATATTTCATAACTTTCAGATATTATTTAGTCATGGCCATGAAGTTGATTAACATCTTCTTTACTCTCCTAGCAGCAATGGCCGTTGTTGGAGCTGCAAATTTCCACGATGATCATATCGAAGACGTGGAAATGCAGACTAGTACTGTAGCGGAAGCAACTACATTGCCTGAAATACCAGATGAAGCAGAAGCAACTACTTCTGTAAGAGGAGTGAGCCGTTTTCTTTATAATCATCATAAAAATATCCCACTGCCCAGTTATACTTGCAACAACTTTCCTAGGATTTGTCGTGCGAAGAACAGTCTGGGGCCAGACTGCTGCAAGAAGAAATGTGTTGACGTGAAGACTGATCGGTACAACTGTGGGATTTGCGGCTACAGATGCAGGTACTCTGAGATTTGTTGCAGGGGTAAGTGCGTCAATGCATCGTTTGACAAGAGGCATTGTGGTGGGTGCAATCGGAAGTGCAAGAAGGGAGACTTCTGTGTTTATGGGATGTGCCATTATGCATGATTAGTTCAGTGTACTACTGCTACACATTTATCCTGTCACATTATGTCAGCTTATATAACAATCTTATGTAACCAACAAATAGTTGGTAAAAAATGCAATGAGCTTACATAACAATCTTATGTTATATATATACTCTGAAATATTTAACCATTAATAGCTGGTAAAAAATGCAATGAACTTGATAAGAATTATATTACTCTGAGACCATTACCAATTATCTATGTATTTTTCTGCCAAAATTGTGATGTGTGTGTGTGTCCATGTAATGTTCACTGTCCCACGCATACTAGTCCTGGTCCATGAGCAATCGTTCATATATCTAGATTAAGCATTGTGTTTTACCAGTACTGTTCTGAATTAACGCCAAACAAATTAATCTGACATGTTTCATTTCATCATTTGCTAGTCCTCTATCTTTTGAGATTTAGAAATCACTCACCCGTAGTAGTTTGGAATTTTATCTTGTAAGATTTACTTCAAATTAATCACATATAGGCAAAACTCTAAAAGTGGATTAAAAGAGCAAATTTTGCAAGTTACTGTTTGGACCCAAATTTACATCATCGGTCCGAGTGATCCAGATCGTACACCGATGAGACGATAATTTTTAATTATTGTTTAAGGGATGAAATAATGTTTGGACCCAAAATAGCAGTTTGGGCCGAGGGAAGATTTTCTCGGCCTAAAAGAAGATTTACTTGGAACCCTAGGAACTAGGTAAGCCTAGGACACCAACTTTTCCTTGATTTAAGGTGAAAAACATGCCCTAAAACAAGGAAAAGAGAAAACATGCCCTAAAACAAGGAAAAGAGAAAACATGCCTTAAAACAAGGAAAAGAGAAAGCAAGTGGCTTCTTCACGTGACTTGGTTCCAATAAGAGAGGATTCGGATCCTATAAATACAGAAGCAGTGGCAACGATCAGGAAATGAATCAACACAACACACAAATCTGCCCTGCGCAAAACCTCTCAACACCCTTGAGAATTTTACTTTCTTTTTTCCGCCCCCATACCTTCAGTTTGGATAAACAGCACTGTGGAGGCAACCGGTAAACATCTTCAGTTTGGATAGACAGCACTGTTGCCATAGAACCAACCGTCCGTGAAGCATCTTCAGTTTGGATTGACAGCACTGCGACAAGGTCGATTGGTTATTTATCCTAGTCTCGGCCGGTGAGGATTTTCAAATCCCCGTCGACAGAGGTCATCTCATTAGCTTCCTCGGCGAAGTGAGGTGTTACCAGATTACTACATTCGGCACATTTGAGGGCCGAATTTGGATCGTGAACTTTGTAAAAATAGCAGCCTTGTCTTCAGGCTCTAGAACCCGAAGGCCGAGAGGTGTTCCTTCCTCGGTCGCAATTGCAAGATACAGAAGTCAGCCGAGCGCATCCATACCACATCAAGACATTTTACTCCTCGGCCAAGCTCGACCGACGAGTTGGCACGCCCCACACACATTTGAAGGACTTAGTTAGTCTACTATTCACTCGGCCTGCGCGCCACGTAGGCTCGGTGACTTTTGTAGCCAACATTTTGGCACGCCCGGTGGGACCCAGTGCTAAAACTACGAAGTTCACATGATATATCAAGATCACAATCACGATGAGATTTGGCACCTACTCAAGGAAAGTGTCGAGCAACAAAAACGCCTTAACCGGATCCATGAAGCACATGGAGAAAGGCAAAAATCTTTCTCTCAAATGATAAAGGTGAAGGTTCATCCCAGCTTACAAGATCAATGGTTAAATGAAGACAGAGCTCGATATTGTGAGTGGCTCGATAAGAAAATGCCATTTAGGTTCAAATCAATTCCATTTGAAGAATGGTTGGATCAAAGGGCCGGGGGCAATTTTTCGCTCCGGCCGTAACCATAATTCGGCCGAAGAAAACTGTTAACATGGCCGAAGAAACACCTAGACCACCAATTATTTCGGTCGAGACCGAAAGTGTGGTAGGCTTAGAAGAAAATATTCAAGTTTCTGAGTCAAAAATCGACTTAGAAAAAGATTCGTCAGAGAAGTGCTCCAATGACGAACAAGGCCGAGACATGGGTCTAGCTGAAAAAATCACGCCAATCGACATGATTATTGGCGATAAAGCTGATATGGAAAAATCTCATTCGGCTAAGTTATTTGAATTAAAAGCCGAAATTATGCCTGGGGGGCATAATAATTGTTCCACGCATTCGGCAGCCGACAATAATTTTTTTGCCCAGTTAAAAATATTTGGGGAAAATCCTCTATTCGGCCGAGAGCAAAATCAATTTGAAAATCTTGATATACACTTATCTCGGCTTGGAATAAAACACCGTTGGTCTCCTCCTCTTTATTAGTTCGGCCACTTTCGTTTTATTTTGTTTAAAATATATATATATTTTCTTAATCATCTGGCTAATTAAGTCGATGCATAAGAAAATAAGGGGGCATGAGTGATATACTCGGCGGATCATACCTAATCTTGCCGAGAATAAATAATAAAAAGGGGTTACAAGGTTTGTCTCGGCCAACTATTAGGCCGAAGTCAAGTAGGTCGGCCAACTTAAAAAAAAAAAAAAAAAAGAAAGAAAAAGAAGTGGCCGAAGCCGAAAAGGCCAAAGTGGCCGAAGGGGTTTTAAAAGGCCAAAATGGCCGAGGGTTTTAAAAAAAAAAAAAATGAGAATGCTTTTGGGCCGAATCGGCCAAGGGTTGCTTTCGGCCGAAGGAATGTTGATTGAAGACTAAGCTTCGGCCTCGGCCTTATAATAAGAAAAAAAAAAAGGGAAGAAACCTCGGCCAAGTCTTAATTTTATTTGCGGCATGTAGCTTCTGCTGGGAAGCTCCCACGTCCTTCAGACATTTATGCTTTGGAATGGGCACACCGCGGGAAGTGAATTCGGTTCATTATCTTTTTGCCGAGTAAAGTTTTATTCGGCGGTGGGTGGTGGATTCCTTGACCATATACTTCTTTGGCTGTTCTAATTTCCTCAACCATTCGGCTTTCGGGCCGAAGCTCAAGGAAACTGGGGGGCAATGTTTGGACCCAAATTTACATCATCGGTCCGAGTGATCCAGATCGTACACCGATGAGACGATAATTTTTAATTATTGTTTAAGGGATGAAATAATGTTTGGACCCAAAATAGCAGTTTGGGCCGAGGGAAGATTTTCTCGGCCTAAAAGAAGATTTACTTGGAACCCTAGGAACTAGGTAAGCCTAGGACACCAACTTTTCCTTGATTTAAGGTGAAAAACATGCCCTAAAACAAGGAAAAGAGAAAACATGCCCTAAAACAAGGAAAAGAGAAAACATGCCTTAAAACAAGGAAAAGAGAAAGCAAGTGGCTTCTTCACGTGACTTGGTTCCAATAAGAGAGGATTCGGATCCTATAAATACAGAAGCAGTGGCAACGATCAGGAAATGAATCAACACAACACACAAATCTGCCCTGCGCAAAACCTCTCAACACCCTTGAGAATTTTACTTTCTTTTTTCCGCCCCCATACCTTCAGTTTGGATAAACAGCACTGTGGAGGCAACCGGTAAACATCTTCAGTTTGGATAGACAGCACTGTTGCCGTAGAACCAACCGTCCGTGAAGCATCTTCAGTTTGGATTGACAGCACTGCGACAAGGTCGATTGGTTATTTATCCTAGTCTCGGCCGGTGAGGATTTTCAAATCCCCGTCGACAGAGGTCATCTCATTAGCTTCCTCGGCGAAGTGAGGTGTTACCAGATTACTACATTCGGCACATTTGAGGGCCGAATTTGGATCGTGAACTTTGTAAAAATAGCAGCCTTGTCTTCAGGCTCTAGAACCCGAAGGCCGAGAGGTGTTCCTTCCTCGGTTGCAATTGCAAGATACAGAAGTCAGCCGAGCGCATCCATACCACATCAAGACATTTTACTCCTCGGCCAAGCTCGGCCGACGAGTTGGCACGCCCCGCACACATTTGAAGGACTTAGTTAGTCTACTATTCACTCGGCCTGCGCGCCACGTAGGCTCGGTGACTTTTGTAGCCAACAGTTACATATATCGTAATTTTAGGAAAATAATTAAGGACAACTGCACAAAACAAAGTAAACATTGCCCTATCATATAATGAAGACACACACACGTGTATATAGTCATTAAAAGTTTACAACTTATATTTTTTGCGAGAGCCATATCTATGGAGGTGAATTGGTTGGTGACTTCTTATTTTGATCGATGCATGATAGTACAATATATATATATATATATATATATATATATATATATATGGTCTATTACAATTTTTATTTATTGAATCTTATACTAATTACAATTGGTTACTACTTGCTATATACAATAAATAGTAACTACGAAAAAAATTCCATAGTTAAGAATTCTAATCTAACAGCCCCGATGATCACCTTCTTTGAAACTTCTTATGATTTAACCACTAACAACCATGTCATATGATTTACAAGATATAATATATAAATGGATGATCTCCCTAACATTACCCATTGCTTATATGATTCCAGAAGTATCAACAGAAAAAAGAAGAAAAAAAAGTCAATACATAAGGCTCCACAAGTGGAAGTGCTTCTGTAACGGTTTCCCCGTTTGGAGAATGGACTAATTGTGGTTTCTTGGACCCTTGAGAAACCCTAAGGCGGGCGCTTGAGCTCGCATCTAATTGCCAACATATATACATGCATCAATGCATGCATAAGTCTGATGAATTAACCCAATAAATCTAATGATTCATCAGGAGTGTGATGAATTAACCGTCAGCCTATGAGCAAACTCAGCGACTTAGTTTCCTTTCTTCGTTCATGTATAAATTCATGCTGACCTAATTTCGAGTATAATGTTTCTTTGGAAGCCTAACTTTGTTTACTTAAAACGTTTTGTTTGTAGCCATTTGAATTAGACCAACGC
Source organism: Crataegus laevigata (assembly GCA_963580275.1). NCBI lineage: Eukaryota > Viridiplantae > Streptophyta > Magnoliopsida > Rosales > Rosaceae > Crataegus > Crataegus laevigata. The sequence continues at coordinate 40,878,376 of OY756941.1, read as the reverse complement.
ATTAAGGACTTCATGAATACTCTCAAATTATATAAGTTAACTAATACATGCAACCCCTCGTTTTCAAATGATATCGAACTCGTTGACCTCTATCAACTAGCCCCCGCGATCAATTTTTCTCTATAAATACTTCTGCAAATCCATAAGCTTATCCATCTTAAAAAACATCATATACCTTCCTTCATCAACTTTTCCCATTTGAGATCTCTCCGCCTCACCAACAAATTAAACTTGCATCATGAAAGCCTTCAAGGTTTTGCTTGTTCTTGCCATGCTACTGACTTTAACCATTAGCACTCTATCTGCAATCCCAGGCCAAGAAGAATCATTCTTCGAAGAGGAAAACAATGATCCAAATGATGAAACCAAAAGCCAATTAGAAAAAAGCACTTCTCTGAGGGGAGCAAACCGCTTCCTTGCTTCTCGGGCGGCAGTGATGACATGCGACAAAAAACCTAAGGTTTGTCGGGTCTCAGGCAGCGGAGGCCCAGATTGTTGCAAGAAGAAATGTGTGAACACGAACACAGACAGAGTAAACTGTGGCAAGTGTGGGAAAAAATGCAAGTACGCAGAGATATGCTGCAAAGGCAAGTGTGTGAATCCAAGGTCTGACAGGAAAAACTGTGGCGGCTGCAACAATAAGTGCAAGAAAGGCAGTTCGTGTGCGTATGGGATGTGCAGTTATGCGTGATCGAAGATTAATTACTGATCAGCAGATAGTGAACTTATATTCGGTCGACATTGCGAAGATAAAATAAGGCTATATGAATTTATGTATGTGTGCAAGGATAATAAGGGCTAGCTGGTCATCACCTTTTGATGTGCTAGCTTGGCCAGTTACTTGTTGGTTATTTCTTTTATTATTAATGTAAAAATTCTTAAGAATAATGAATAAAATATTATCTTTTGTTTTATTTATGTTAATTATTAAGCTTGCAATTAGATATTCCGATTAATCGTATATAACGATTACTCAGTCTCTGCCTTTTAAGTCATGTGTGCATTACCGTGCTTGTATACATGATCTAGATCTTTAACATTCAAATAGAAATCTGTTTCCATCTCCCTGCACATAAATATGTGCATTACCACGCAGACTTTGTTGTAATGCTAATTAAAGCACCACCTTTGTTAACTTCCACTCAAATATCCTTTAAGTACCTGTTGTTTTATCTTTTAATTTTAAGCGTACATATTTTATTTTATACCTGCAAAGATTTTTTTATTATGATGAAAAGATCATCTTTGTTTTAGTTAAGATTAACTTTCAGTTTGATACTACATATATGTATAGGGAATTTAGTTTGCAAGAAAAGGGTAATACTAGAGATACTAAATTTAGAGAATAAATTTCAGAAACTAAAGGATATGGAAGGTTATGATTGGTTTATTACTTAACTGTTGATAAACACGCTCAATCCTATTAGTGACACATCACTTAGTTTTTAAATTTAGTCTCCAAGTGTAGTCTTTCTAGCATTACCCTTGCAAGAAAACACCATTTGGGCATCTTAAAAATTGAACCATATCATGTCCGTATTCGTGCCCCAGATATGGAAAAAAAAAATTTGAAGATCCAGTTAAATTAATTGGGAGTAGGGTGATTAAAAGAGTTTGCTGAATATAAGTCTCATATTGGGAAACTAAGAAAATAAAATAACATATAAGTGTATAGTTTCACTTCTAACAACATCGAAGTTTTTGGTCATAAATTTCAATACCTAATCATAATTGGATAGGTTAGAACAATATTATTGTGGTCAGGAGTGGGTCAGTGACCTGTCTCTCTGTCTGGCATGGTATCAAAGCGGGTTTGATTGTAGGTTATGTGGGTTTGTGTCATGCCCTAGTTACCAAATTTAATATAACATTGTCCATGTTGTGGCCGAGTTAATTATTAATGTAACACTATGTTTCTGTGCTAATGTCTGATGTGGGATTGGTTGCACGTGTCGCCCACAGGTGGAAGTGCTTCTGTAACGGTTTCCCCGTTTGGAGAATGGACTAATTTTGGTTACTTTGGACCCTTGAGAAACCTTGCGCTTGAGCTCGCATGTAATTGCCAACGTATATGCATGCATCAATGCATGCATGAGTCTGATGAATTAACCAAGCAAATTATAAATCTAATGATTCATCATGAGTGTGATGAATTAACCGTCAGCCTATGAGCAAACTCAGCGACTTAGTTTCCTTTCTTCGTTCATGTATTAGTTCATACCGACCTAATTTCGAGTAAAATGTTTCTTTGGAAGCCTAACTTTGTTTACTTAAAACGTTTTGTTTGTAGCCATTTGAATTAGGCCAACGAATTAAGGACATCATGAATACTCTCAATTTATACAAGCTAACTAATACATGCAACCTGTTGAATCATAATCTTGTTTCTTGGCCCAAAGAATTGATTCAGCCCATAGAAAACTCATGAAGTGTGCTAGAAATTTCTAGCAAAAAATTGTTGGTGTGCATACTAGAAAGGTTTAGCTGATTGTAAACTTGTGTAGTGTGATCATACACTAGAAAATTCTAGTGATGGCTTAAGTTGACAAAGCATGCCTATAAATATAGGTATGTGTGTGTGTTGTGATGCAAGAACTAACCAAGAAAGCAAGTAGTAAGAAGTAAGAGTGTCAAGTAAGAAGTAAGAAGAAGCAACAAAGCTTCTAAGAGTGTTTGAGTGTTTCCTCTTGTACTAAGTTTGTAAGAGAATAAAAAGTTTTTGTGTAATACTTTGAGTATTCTTTCTTTCTCTTGCCTATCAAATTCCACTGCGTCACACTCTTCTTTGTGAGATAAACATCTCCAAAGTAGTGAAGTCTTTTTAAGCCCCAACACAACCCTGGTTTTCAAATGATATCGAACTCATTGGCCTCTATCAACTAGCCCCCACGATCAATTTTTCTCTATAAATACTTCTGCAAATCCATATGCTTATCCATCTAAAACAACATCATATGCCTACCTTCATCAACATTTCCCATTTGTGATCTATCCGCTTCACCAACAAATTAAACTTGCATCATGAAATCCTTCAAGGTTTTGCTTGTTCTTGCCATGCTGCTGACTTTAATTAGCACTCTATCTGCAATCCCAGGCCAAGAAGAATCATTCTTCGAAGAGGAAAACAATGATCCAAATGATGAAACCAAAAGCCAATTAGAAAAAAGCACTTCTCTGAGGGGAACAAGCCGCTTCCTTGCTTCTCGGGCGGCACTGATGACATGCGACAAAAAACCTATGGTTTGTCGGGTCTCAGGCAGCGGAGGCCCAGATTGTTGCAAGAAGAAATGTGTGAACACGAACACAGACAGAGTAAACTGTGGCAAGTGTGGGAAAAAATGCAAGTACGCAGAGATATGCTGCAAAGGCAAGTGTGTGAATCCAAGGTCTGACAGGAAAAACTGTGGCGGCTGCAACAATAAGTGCAAGAAAGGCAGTTCGTGTGCGTATGGGATGTGCAGTTATGCGTGATCGAAGATTAATTACTGGTCAGCAGATAATGAACTTATATTCGGTCGACATTGCGAAGATAAAATAAGGCTATATGAATTTATGTATGTGTGCAAGAATAATAAGGGCTAGCTGGTCATCACCTTTTGATGTGCTAGCTTGGCCAGTTACTTGTTGGTTATTTCTTTTATTATTAATGTAAAAATTCTTAAGAATAATGAATAAAATGTTATCTTTTGTTTTATTTATGTTAATTATTAAGCTTGCAATTAGATATTCCGGTTAATCGTATATAACGATTACTCAGTCTGCCTTTTAAGTCATGTGTGCATTACCGTGCTTGTATACATGATCTAGATCTTTAACATTCAAATAGAAATCTGTTTCCATCTCCCTGCACATAAATATGTGCATTACCACTCAGACTTTGTTGTAATGCTAATTAAAGCACCACCTTTGTTAACTTCCACTCAAATATCCTTTAAGTACCTGTTGTTTTATCTTTTAATTTTAAGCGTACATATTTTATTTTATACCAGCAAAGCTTTTTTTTTATTATGATGAAAAGATCATCTTTGTTTTAGTTAAGATTAACTTTCAGTTTGATACTACATATATGTATAGGGAATTTAGTTTGCAAGAAAAAGGTAATACTAGAGATACTAAATTTAGAGAATAAATTTCATAAACTAAAGGATATGGAAAGTTATGATTGGTTTAATACTTAACCGTTGATAAACATGCTCATTCCTATTGATGACACCTAATTTAGTTTTTAAATTTAGTCTTCAAATGTAGTCTTTCTAGCATTACCCTTGCAAGAAAGCACCATTTGGGCATCTTAAAAACTGAATCATATCATGTCCATATTTGTCACATCCCGGCCCGGGCCCCCATCACAACCCGAGCTCAACTCCACCGTAGCACGATATTGTCCACTTTGGGTCCCGACCACGCCCTCACGGTTTTGTTTTTGGGAACTCATGAGCAACTTCCCAAGAGGTCACCCATCCTGGGATTGCTCTAACCCAAACTCGCTTAACTTCGGAGTTCCTACAGAACCCGAAGCCAGTGAGCTCCCAAAAAGTCTCGTGCTAGGTAGAGATGAGAATAAACATATAAGGCTTACAAGATCCTCTCCCCTGGGCGATGTGGGATGTTACAATCCACCCCCTTTAGGGGCCCGACATCCTCGTAGGCACACTTCCGGCTCAGGATTGGCTTTGATACCAAATTGTCACATCCCAACTCGGGCCCCCATCACAACCCGAGCTCAACTCCACTATAGCACGATATTGTCCACTTTGGGCCCCGACCACGCCCTCACAGTTTTTTTTTTGGGAACTCACAAGCAACTTCCCAAGAGGTCACCCATCCTGGGATTTCTCTAGCCCAAACTCGCTTAACTTCGGAGTTCCTAGGGAACCCGAAGCTAGTGAGCTCCCAAAAGACCTTGTGCTAGGTAGAGATGAGAATATACATATAAGGCTTACAAGATCCTCTCTCCTGGGCGATGTGGAATGTTACAATATTCGTGCCCCATATATGGAAAAAAATAATTTGAAGATCCAGTTAAATTAATTGGGAGTAGGGTGATTAAAAGACCTTGCTGAATATAAGTCTCATCTTGGGAAACTAAGAAAATAAAATAACATATAAGTGTATAGTTTCACTTCTAACAACATCGAAAGTTTTTTGTCATAAATTTCAATACCTAATAATAATTGGATAAGTTAGAACAATATTAGTATGGTCAGGAGTGGATCAGTGACATGTCTCTCAGTCTGACATAGTATCAAAGCGGGTTTGATTGTAGGTCATGTGGGTTCATGTCATGCCCTAGTTACCAAGTTTAATATAACATTGTCCATTTTGTGGCCAAGTTAATTATTAATGTAACTCTGCGCTAATGTCTGATGTGGGATTGGTTGCACGTGTCGCCCACAAGTGGAAGTGCTTCTGTAACGGTTTCCCCGTTTGGAGAATGGACTAATTTTGGTTACTTGGACCCTTGAGAAACCCTAAGGGGGCGCTTGAGCTCGCATGTAATTGCCAACATATATACATGCATCAATGCCCTAGTTACCAAGTTTAATATAACATTGTCCATTTTGTGGCCAAGTTAATTATTAATGTAACTCTGTGCTAATGTCTGATGTGGGATTGGTTGCACGTGTCGCCCACAAGTGGAAGTGCTTCTGTAACGGTTTCCCCGTTTGGAGAATGGACTAATTTTGGTTACTTGGACCCTTGAGAAACCCTAAGGGGGCGCTTGAGCTCGCATGTAATTGCCAACATATATACATGCATCAATGCATGCATGAGTCTGATGAATTAACCAAGCAAATTATAAATCTAATGATTCATCACGAGTGTGTAAATTAACCGTCAGCCTATGAGCAAACTCAGCGACTTAGTTTCCTTTCTTCGTTCATGTATAAGTTCATACCGACCTAATTTCGAGTAAAATGTTTCTTTGGAAGCCTAACTTTGTTTACTTAAAACGTTTTGTTTGTAGCCATTTGAATTAGACCAACGCATTAAGGACGTGATGAATACTCTCAAATTATACAAGTTAACTAATACATGCAACCCCTGGTTTTCAAATGATATCGAACTCGTTGACCTCTATCAACTAGCCCCCACGATCAATTTTTCTCTATAAATACTTCTGCAAATCCATATGCTTATCCATCTAAAAAAACATCATATACCTTCCTTCATCAACTTTTCCCATTTGTGATCTCTCCGCCTCACCAACAAATTAAACTTGCATCATGAAAGCCTTCAAGGTTTTGCTTGTTCTTGCCATGCTACTGACTTTAACCATTATCACTCTATCTGCAATCCCAGGCCAAGAAGAATCATTCTTCGAAGAGGAAAACAATGATCCAAATGATGAAACCAAAAGCCAATTAGAAAAAAGCACTTCTCTGAGGGGAACAAGCCGCTTCCTTGCTTCTCGGGCGGCACTGATGACATGCGACAAAAAACCTATGGTTTGTCGGGTCTCAGGAAGCGGAGGCCCAGATTGTTGCAAGAAGAAATGTGTGAACACGAACACAGACAGAGTAAACTGTGGCAAGTGTGGGAAAAAATGCAAGTACGCAGAGATATGCTGCAAAGGCAAGTGTGTGAATCCAAGGTCTGACAGGAAAAACTGTGGCGGCTGCAACAATAAGTGCAAGAAGGGCAGCTCTTGTGCGTATGGGATGTGCAGTTATGCGTGATCGAAGATTAATTACTGATCAGCCGATAATGAACATATATTAGGTCGACATTACGAAGATAAAATAAGGCTATATGAATTTATGTATGTGTGCAAGGATAATAAGGGCTAGCTGGTCATCACCTTTTGATGTGCTGGCTTGGCCAGTTACTTGTTGGTTATTTCTTTTATTATTAATGCAAAAACTCTTAAGAATAATGAATAAAATATTATCTTTTATTTTATTTATTTTAAGCTTGCAATTAGATATTCCGGTTAATCGTATATAACGCTTACTCACTCTCTGCCTTTTAATTGGTCATGTGAGCATTACCGTGCTTGTATACATGATCTAGATCTTTAACATTCATTAGAAATCTGTTTCCCTCTCCCTGCACACAAATATGTGCATTACCACTCAGACTTTGTTGTAATGCTAAAGCACCACCTTTGTTAACTTCCATTCAAATTTCCTTTAAGTACCTATTGTTTTATCTTTTAATTTTAAGCGTACATATTTTGTTTTATACAAGCTTTTTTTTATTAATTGATGAAAAGATCATATTTATTTTAGTTAAGATTAACTTTCAGTTTGATACTGTATGTATAGGGAATTTAGTTTGAAAGAAAAGGGTAATATTAGGGAAATTAAATTTAAATAATAAATTTCAGAAACTAAAGGACATGAAAGATTATGATTGGTTTATTATTTAAGCAATGATAAACGTGCTCATTTCTATTGGTGACACATCATTTAGTTTGTAAATTTAGTCCTCAAATTTTGTCACTTTAGCATTACCCTAGTTACCAAGTTCAATATAACATTGTCCGTGTTTTGGCCGAGTTAATTATTAATGTAACACTATGTTTCTGCGCTAATGTCTGACGTGTGATTGGTTGCACGTGTGGCTAACTATGTGGTGGTCCCACGTGAGGAGGCGTGTTAAATATAAGTTTCACATTGTGAAATTATAAGTGTATGGTTCCACTTCTAATAACACTAGGATTTTGTGATAAAATCCAACACCTAACAATAGGTGGGTAAGTTAAGACAATATCAGTGTGGTTAAAAGTGGATCAATGGTCTGCCTCTCTTTAAATATTTGACGTAGTTGAATTTCACCTATATTAATTGGCAATAGAGCGGATCCCCAACTTGTTATTGATACATGCATGCAAAATTTCTTAACTAATTTATCGATATTGGATTTACACTTTTCACCGATAGTGCGACGAGTTCATCTATAGTTACACGGGAACTTTTCTTTGCAAGGAAATGGGAAAAACGAGCAAAGTTTTTTGATAAAACTTTTTAAAACAGCATAGTACCAAAGATTTCTTTTTAAAATGTTTAATCCATTAACCAGCCTTACATTTCTTAATTAACCTTTTACCAATGTTGAAGCCATGTTCGTAGGTTCACTGTTCTGACTTCAGTATCTGCAGTGCTTCAATGTACTGAAGTAAGGTTAGGATATTCACATACTCAATTTTACCTCACATTCTAAAAATCTATTAAATAATTAAAATTTGAAAGGAGTGAGAAGGAAAATGGAATGTGAAAGAATATATATCCCCCTTTTTTTTTCTCCAGTTGAGCTATTGTGGTGTTTTAAAATAAAACTTGTAGTTATCATGTGTTTAAAATGTTATTCCCAGAACCAAATCTATGCTAACGAAATCGAATTGGATTATGTGATTCCAAAAGTATATTAAAGAAGGAAAAAGGTTAACATAGAGGCTCAACAAGTGCTTCTGTAACGGTTTCCCCCTTTGGAAAATGGACTAACTTTGGTTTCTTGGACCCTCGAAAGAACAAGAAGGCGGGCTAGAGCTCACGTAAGTACCAACATATTGCAATATTATCTATGCATGCATGAGTGTGATTTACCCAAGCAAATAAGGAGAACAACACAGCCTAACCTGCCTACTTTATCATCAAGTAAATTTGTATCTCCTTATTCATAAGTTCATATCCACCTAATTAATTTGGAGTACAATATTTCTTTCGAAACCTAACTTTGTTTACTTAAACGCTTCGTAGCCCTTTGATTTAGACAACCTAGATGAATAATCTACAAATTAATATTGGAATAAGTGAATATTTAGGAGAAAAAGAATGTAAATATTTTGTAATTACTAGAATCATATTTTAGGAAAGATATTTATTTATTTAATTTTTTTGTTTCATTTTGTAACAAGGATTGTATGTACCTTTTATTCAAAATTATGGAATACAGAGAAATTAAGCCGTAAATTTCAATTTGGCACCAGAGCCAACCGTAACCCTAATCCCACCACCGTGTTGCTTGTGTCATGAGAAGGAAAACTGCTTGGTTGTTTTTTGCTGCAACCTTGCCGCAAAAAAACCAACTGCAGTGCAGTGTGCCGTGTATTACTGCGGCATGCGTGTGTGTTTTGTGTTGTACCGTGATCAATGGTAGGTGACAAAGGTGAGTCAGAGCTGAAGTTAGAGGGTGGGGCACGTGGCTCTACCCACGGCTAAGTTGTGAATCCGGTTGTTATTCAGAGTGATGTTTTGGCCGTACCAAGTTGGAGGGTGGGGCACGTGGCTCTACCCACTGTCAAGCTTAATGGGTCAAACTATCCTCTGTGGTCCAAGGTATTGGAGATGCATATCGCTGGACGTGGTAAGAAAGGGTTCATGACAGGGAGCGTCAAAGAGCCCAAGGAGAATAGTGTTGAGTTTAAAGCTTGGGAGACGGGGAATGCAATTGTGAATTGGTGGTTGATTAATTCCATGGATCCTCCCATCATGGAATTTTCATTCATCTTCGTACAACTAAAGAAGTCTGGGAAAAAGTTGCTCGAACGTATTATGATGGGTCTGATATTTCTTAGATTTATGAGTTGAAGGTGAAGTTATTCCGACTTTGCCAGGAAGGAAGACCTATTGGTGTATACTGCCGATCTCAAAGCAGTTTGGCAAGAATTGGATCAAAGAAGACCAATCAAGATGGAGTGTGTTGTTGACTTGAAGACACTCCGAAAAGAAATTCAATGGGACCATGTGTATGCCTTCCTAGTAGGGCTTGATGATATTTTTGACAAAGTGCGTAGTGATATTTTGAAAACTCAACCTCTATCATATGTGGAAGAGGCGTTCTCCGTTGTTAGACGAGAAGCACAACGCCATGCAACTATGATGGGAAGTAGTGGCATGGGGAACCAATGAGGAGCTCCTTCCGTAGCTATGGTATCACAGCCACCTTCAGGTAGCCGATTTTCTAACCCATCTCCAACGGCCAATTCTCGGCCATTCACTCGGGAAAACAAGGATGATCTGAAGTGCAACTTTTGTGGTCAAACCTGTCATACAGAGGATAAATGTTTTCAGAAACATAGAGTGCCCGAATGGTTCCCGAATTGAAGAAAAAATTACGTGCCAAGGAACGAGCCGCTAATGGAGCAAGTGGAAGCCATGCATCTGTTGCCACTACCACCAAGGATGTTGTACCCTCCTTAAGTAACCCGAGTCAAAGCTTGTTGACTAGGATCACTCCTAGTGAAACCCCGACCACTCCAGGTAGTATGGGGCGTGTTCTTTTAACCTCTGATATGGAACATCATACAGGTTGGATTATAGACTCGGGTGCAACTGATCATATGACTTTTGATAAGAATTTATTTACTAGTATGACAACAAGTCACGAAAGTGTATAGCAACTATTAACGGAACAACAGCACCGGTTTTGGGGGCCGGCACGTTGCACCTTACGCCGGCCCTTCCCTTTCATCACTGCCTGCTTGTTCTTTTGTTGTCTTGTAATTTGTTATCTATTCCTCAAGTTATTGAGCAATTAGATTATGGTGTACTTATGTATCCACTGTTTTGTTTGCTTCAGGATATTCAAACCAAGGAGATAATTGGGCGTGGCACTAAGAGAGAGAGGGGTTATATTATGTAGATGACGTCATTCCTGGTAGAGCCAATGCGGTTCGAGCATCTCGTACTAATAATTTACAAGAAGTTTGGTTATTGCATCGTCAGTTAGGACATGCTTCATTTGGTTATTTAAGGCGTATGTTGCCTAGTTTATTTCATGAAATAAAAGAATCAGACTTACATTGTGAAGTACGTATTCTCGCGAAGAGTCATCGCGCTTCTTTTCCTCCTAGTATGAATAAAAGATTGTTTCCTTTTGATCTTGTGCACTCAGATGTTTGGGGTCCCTCTCATGTTAGTACTATACTTGGAGTTAAATGGTTTGTTACCTTTGCTGATGATTGCACTCGTATGACGTGGATTTATGTGATGAAAAATAAAAGTGATGTGAGTATGGTGTTTCAGTTTTTTTCTCAAATGGTAGCAACACAATATTCCTCTGTTATTAAAGTTCTGTGCTCTGATAATGGAGGAGAGTATATTAGTTCCGAGTTGTCCGGCTTTCTTCAGGATCAAGGAATCATACATGAGACTACTTGTCCTCATGCCCCACAACAAAATAGGGTTGCTAAGAGAAAGAACCATCATATCCTGGAAACTGCCTGTGCATTGCTCATTGGTGCGGTCGTACCTAAACAGTTATGGCCTGAAGTTGTCACCTATGCAATGTATGTCATTAATCGTATGCCATCCCGGGTTGTGGACTTTCGAACACCTCTTCAAGTGTTGATAGATTTTGTACCCATAGTATCGACCAATCATCTTTCTCCTTATGTATTCGGGTGTGTAGCCTATGTTCAATTCACAAGGTTCATTAGAGTAAGTTAGATCTGTGTGCTCACCGGTGTGTTTTTCTAGGATTTGTTCCTCAACAAAAAGGGTGTAAGTGCTACTACCCTGAAACTCGCCATATATATGTGACCATGGATGTTACTTTTTCAGAATTCGAGTTCTTTTATGCTTTGTTTCCACCCCTTTCCAATCACCAGGGGGAGACTACTAGTGGTGATCTTGGGTGGTTGGAAATATGTAGCTCAGGGGGAGCATTTGGTGATAAAAAAAACATTAGTGAAGACTTTCGGCAAGAGATTAATGAAAGGCCTCGGCAAGGTATTCCTAAGAATGGAGATAGTGGATTTCGGCAAGACACTGCCGAGAATCTGAGCAGTATTTAGCCTTCGAGCATCGAATTAGCTGGGCCTTCTCAGAAGAGAGCTGCCGAGTATGATGCAGAGTTTCAGCAAGGAATTGCCGAACCAGTTACGCCGCTCTAGCAATAAGTAGCTACCGAACCCACAACCCCCTCTCTCTCGAGCTCGATAGTGCCACCCAATATGTCTTCTCTGAATATTCCTAAGGTAAGTACTACTAATGCTCATGTAACTAATCAAGATAACATTATGAGTACATATCAGTTGTCGCCAAGATAAAATCGTGGTGTTCCTCCTGATAGGTTTTCTCCTGAAGGGAAAGTGAAGTATCCAATAGTTAACTATGGGTCATGCTCAAGCCTTGCACCGCCAACCCGAGTTGATGAGGCTTTGAAGGATCCTAAATGGGCTACTGCAATGGATGAGGAAATGATGGCACTACATAAAAATAATACATGGGAGATAATGGAGCTACCTAAAGGAAAGAAACCGGTTGGCTGTAGATAGGTCTTTAAGATTAATTACAAGGCAGACAGATAGATAGACATGTATAAAGTAAGGTTAGTAGCAAAGGGTTATACTCAAACTTATGGTGTTGACTATCAGGAGACTTTTTCTCTGGTAGTGAAGATGAATACCGTATGTGTTCTGATTTCTTTAGCTGCAAACTTGAAGTGGCCATTGAAACAGTTTGATGTGAAAAATGCCTTTCTTCATGGGTATTTGGAAGAAGAGGTATATATGGATTTTTCTCCGGGGTACAATGCCGGAGGGAAAACCGGAGTGTGTAGATTGCGAAAGTCACTTTACGGACTTAAGCAATCACCTCGTGCATGGTTTGGTAGATTTACTCAGGTTATGAGGAGGATTGGGTATTATCAAAGCCATTCGGATCATACATTATTTATGAAACGGGGAAGTGGTAAAATGACTGCCTTAATCATATGTAGATGACATGATAATAACTAGTGATGATTCGGAACAGATGATGAAGCTTGAACAAAACCTTGCCGCTGAGTTCGAGATAAAGAATTTGGGAGATTTAAAATATTTTCGTAGCGTGGAAGTCGCTCGGTCATCTAGAGGTATTTTCTTGTCTCAATGTAAATATGCTATGGATTTATTAAAGGAAACAGGCATGCTGGGGTGTAAGCATGTGGACACTTTTATCGTAGAAAAACATTATTTGGGGATTTATCTAGATCAGGAACCGGTTGACAAAGGTAGATATCAAAGACTCGTCCGGATATTGCTTATGCAGTAAGTGTGGTTAGTCAATTTATGCACTCACCGAGTGTGGGTCATATGGCGGCAGTAATGAGAATCTTGGCATACTTGAAGTCTGCCCCGGGTAAAGGAATTTTGTATGAATGTCATGGAAATATGAGGATCAAGGGATTTACAGACGCTGATTGAGCAGGTGATGTGATTGATAGAAAATCTACATGTGGGTATTTTGCATTCGTTGGAGGTAATTTGGTTACGTGGCGAAGCAAGAAGCAAAATGTGGTATCATGGTCTTTTGCCGAAGCTGAATATAAGGGAATGGCACATGGTGTGTGTGAGATGCTTTGGCTACGAACGTTACTTTGGAGTCTTGGTTTTAAACAGAATGAGGCAATGAAGTTGTATTGTAATAATAAGTTCGCTAGAGAGATAGCTGAGAATCCAGTACAGCATGACAGGACTAAGCATGTTGAAGTTGATAGACATTTTATCAAAGAAAAGCTGGAGAAGAAGATTGTGTCAATAACATTTGTGAACTCAAATGAACAACTTGCAGATGTACTTACCCATGCCGTGTGTAGTAGAAGATTTGGTGATTTGCTTGTCAAGTTGGGCATGAGTAATATCTATGCTCCAACTTGAGGGGGAGTATTGGAATAAGTCAATATTTAGGAGAAAATGAATGTAAATATTTTGCAATTACTAGAGTCGTGTTTTAGGAAAGATATTTTTTTTTTTTGTTTCTTTTTGTAACAAAGAATTGTATGTACCTTTTATTCAGAATTATGGAATACAGAGAAATTAAGCCGTAAATTTCAATTATTAATACCACCCATAACCCCCTCCCATTCTTCTCTATAAATATTTCTCCAACCCTATATGCTTCTCCGTCCAAAACATTCATACATATATACTTTGTTTCACCATTTTCTCTCCCTTCAAAAATCTCTCCTTTTATATCTACAATACACCCACCTACGCGACCAAAACATCATGAAAGCCTTCAAGGTTTTGCTTGTTCTTGCCATGGTAATGGCTTTAGGTAATACTCTCTCTGCATCTACGGACTAAGAAGAATCATTCTTGGACGAGGAAAACAAAGACACAGATGATGCAACCAAAAGCATGCAATCAGATCAAACTACTTCTCTTAGGGGAAGAAGCCGCTTGCTTGCCTCTCGGGCCGCTGTGATTACATGCGACAAATACCCTAGGGTTTGTCGGGCATCGGGCAGTGCAGGGCCAGATTGCTGCAAGAAGAAATGTGTGGATACGAACACAGACAGAGTAACCTGTGGCATGTGTGGGAAGAAATGCAAGTACGGAGAGACATGCTGCAAAGGCAAGTGTGTGAGCTGCAAGAAAAAGGGTGGGAGCTGCAACAACAAATGCAAGAAAGGCAGTTCATGTGTCTATGGGATGTGCAGCTATGCATGAAATTATTTAAGTTACCATTTGAGGGACTTTACCAATTAATTATTGTTTATAATTGATTATTTATTTTATTATAATGTAATTAAGGAACAAAAATTTGTAAGAGGAGGAGGATCCAGCCCGGAGTCTATATTTCCTCGTAGGGTTAGGATTGTTTCCTTGTTCTTGTGTGCCTTATAATTTTGGGAGTTTAACAAAACATTTTCAGTACTGTTCACTTTAAAAAATATGTATTTTTACTTTAAAAAGTCGCTTATTGTACTATTCACTTACAACACCTTTTTGTCATTTTGATTAAAACTTAAAGTTTTCAACCTCCTTTCATTAGTTTCCTTATAATTTTTGTATGTTAAGAAATCTAGCTTGTACTCCAAGTTATCATTTTAAATAAACAAGTACTAGATGTTATTATGAAGGGTCTCTTTCTCTCTCAATTATGAGGGGAGATATTATCTTCTATTTAATTAATTAAGTTCTTATGTGGAGATCATCTTCACAGTTCAATTTGATTAGTTTGGTACTGTACGTATGCCAGAAGGAATTAAATTTGTAAAGAAAAAGCCAGTCGGGCATCTAATTGGATGAGATCATGTCTATATCGGCGTCCAAGATATGATCGAACAATGAGACAGTAGCCAGTTGGTGGAACAACTTTTTCTTTGCAAGAAAATGGGAAACCCGAATAAAACTAGTTAAAACAGCATATGCCCAAAAATTAAATTAAAATTAGTTTGGTCAAATTGATACTTAATTGCTAACAACATTCTCTATAGCTATCTAGTTGTTGTTATCGAATATGTATAATGCACACTATAACTCAGTGTGGGATAGAAAATATCATTAGAAGTGTTACAGAAAAGGTTTTTTTTATTTTTTATTTTTTATTTTATGTTAATATTAAATTAAACAATAATGTCACATTTTTTAAATGCTCTGTTAAATAATTTCTTAGTCAATACACTAGCGAGATATATCAAGAGTGTTTTGTTTAGATGCACAATATTGAAGCTTACTCTAATACTGGTATGACTATTATTAAAAAATGTTAGTAAGAGTACTAATTTTGTGTGTTTAAATATTTTATTGATAGAAATCAGTTGCATCTCATGGAGCTGACTTTTTCCTTCAATAAAATCTCGAGATGTTCATAATTTTGTGCACATGTTTCGTGTTCATATTGACCTAATTAACTTAATTGGAAGCCTAAGTCTGTTTACTGATCAATTAATTAACGTTTAATTTGGCATTTGAAATTAGACCAGCCCTGCGATGTTCCCAACACGTTGACCATGCCTCTGTCTACCCTCATGCATCAAACTTCATCTACACACACATACATATATATACATATACATATATATACACACACACACACACATATATATGCACTTGTTCAATCCCTGCATGATTCTCCATCCAAACCATTATATACATACTAGTTCCACCAATCGTATAGATATCAAGTTCTAAAATATGTTAGACGCTAATCAGACAGTGGACAAAGACTTGGGCCTGGGTGTCTAGGCAAGGGCTTAGGTGGATTTTTCAATTTTAACTAAATTTATTGTATTTGAATACATAAAATGCAAAAGAGAATAACATATAAATTATACATTACTAGAAGATATTGAAAACATAGAGAACAAAAATATAAGGAGTGTTCATCCAAGTATTTAACAAGTCTCATACAATTCATTGAAAAATAAAATACAAAATAGAAATAGAAATTTTCTATTTAAGTGAAAGTTGTGACCTACCGGCAGTCTAGGCATAATTTACTCCTCCCTTATTATTTTTCACTAAACATGTGTGCAAGATGACTTTTACTAGTCGGCGTTGCTAACAACGTTTAAGTGTTTAAGGGTTGGTACAATTTTTCCTTAATTACTCACCATTCTTTACAAAGTAATTGAATTGTCACTTTTTTTTAACAAACAATATTGTGTAGTATCTATACTAAGGGTGGGGGAGTGGGTTAAGCCTCACAATGGGCTAGCAATAATATAGTTCAAATTCGCTTTTGGCGAGAAACGAACCTAAGGCCTCTCACTTACAAGTGAAAAAGAATATCATTAGACCGTAGTACTTTAATTGTCACGTTTTATAAGTACTTAAACTGTCACATATTTGCAGAAAACTCTTAATCAAAGGATGAAAATCAACATACCCCTTAAGCATGCTGCATAAACCCAACTGGAAATTATACGGCCAAGGAAAATAATTAGGAGCTTCGGCAATCTGCCTATATATTATCTGTTTAGTATGCATGTTTCTTGTTCCTATTCACCTAATTAATTTTGAGATAATATATACAAGTTACAATTTTTTCTGGAAGCCTACATTTGTTTACTGAATTATGACGTTTTGCTAATGGCCCTTTTGAATATTAGACCAACCATGCAATATTCCCCGCGTTGATGACTTTTGCATGTCGGCCCTGCATATATATACATGTTCAAGCCCTGCATGCTTATCGATCCAAGCTATCTATTCATAATTTTCAAAATCAAATACTCTATATATTCTTCTTTTCCAATCACAACTAGATCACATGAAATCCCTCAAGGTTTTGTTTCAGCTAGCGATGCTGATGGCCTTATTGGCCATTACTCTCTCGGCAACACCAGATCAAGAAGTCGAAGAATCCTTCTTCGGTGAGGAAGACAACAGTATTAATGTTTCAAACAGTGAAACCTTTAAACAAGAAAAGACTTCTCTAAGAGGCATAAGCCGCTTCCTTGCTTCTCGGGGTCGAGCCGTGACTTGTGACAGTAACCCTAAGGTTTGTGGAGGAGGCACTCATTGTTGCCACAAAAAATGTGTGGATTTGAAGACGGACAATCACCACTGTGGCCAGTGTGGGGTGAAAAGCCATCACTCACAGATATGCTGCCACGGTCATCTTGTGAACCCAATGTCTGATAAGAAACACTGTGGCAGGTGTGACAACCATTGCAAAAAAGGCAGGTCATGTGCGCTTGGGATGTGCAGTTATGCTTAGATATCAATGAATATACTTCTGCTCTCAATCACCAAGGAAGATCACAAGTTAATACGTGTTTAGCTATTAATTGTTACTTTAATGACAATTTATATATGTATTTGTTTTGTTATAAGTCATAGAATAGTTTGTGATCATCATTTGCTTTAAGTTAATATGTGAAAATATACTTGAGATGGGTGAAAGTTAAGGTTAAGGATTTGTGTATTTGTGCAACAAAAAAGGGCTACCTATATCAAGCCCCCTTTCTTTATAGCACACATAAACCTACATTGCAAAACCTTAAAAGGTCTACCTATGCATGTAGCTATATATATTTGTGCTTTCGACCCGTCTTCCGTTTTTTAAGTACCTCTAGATGTCATGATATATATATATATATATATATATATATATGCCAAGGCGCAAGATATATGCAAAGAATTTGCTGGCTAGCTATATATGTAGATTCTGTTTTCCAAGATAGAAATGTGTTTCTGAGTGGTGCCTTGTACCTACAAATGATGACCGAAGATTTGTACTAATACAAATAGAATTCTATTAAAAAGTACATTCATTAATTGAACTGAATACTAACGAGGAAATCAATAAGTGTGATGATTATAATGTAATCTCAAGTTTCTTACAACCGAAAATATAAGTTTGACCTAAAACCCAAAGTAGTTTAAACTTTGAACTTAACGTAACGTTGCAACAACCTTAACATAAAAGTTGAGGCACAAAACTGAATAATGGTGATTTAGTCATTTAACGATGTTCATTCGTAGTGTCACTACTAGAATTTTAGATTTCTATTGGTGTGGATTAAGAGAAATGACTTGGGTGGCAACTATCAATTACCACCATGCAGTCACTGAATGGCAGTACATGGCCTATGTAGGGGTCTCCATTGTGACAAAAATGACCATTCCCACATTGGTGTGCAAATGAATAGTACTAGTTTCATATATTCAATTTTTTTTTGTTTATTTATTATTAGAATTAATAGGTATTGTTTCTGAGAAAATATCATTTCTGTATCAGTGTCCAAATTACAAATTTAAGTTTAAAAACTGAGCGCCTTCTCAATTGTCTAATCCTAATAGTTAATGTCATGTCACATGCTTTGGATTAAATTTACTCTTTTGTCTTCGCAATCAAGTCCTCCGAAAAAAACTCATATGCAATTCCAAAACATACTCCATCGTCCATTGGTAGTGTTCTTCAACAATCTACTGGAGTACAATACAAAATTATAAATTCAAAAGAAACACTTGAAAGATAATAACATGTTAATTATACAAAGTTGAAATACTAAAAACTAAAATTGATTAAACTCTTCTTCCATCTCTGACCAGATTAATTATTAAATCATATTCTTCATTTCTTTTGTTCTACACCATACAAAGTGAATAACACATAAATACCACAAATAAACATCATAAATTTCTTATAAGAGCACGAAAATGAAGTTTTTAATCAACATAAAAAATAAAATGAAGATAGAGAAAAGGAGAATAGTTATACTTCTCTGTGCAGCCTCCTCACTGCAAAACCTAGTTGTACTCAACTTTCATCACTGCAGAACAACAATCCATCATATGAACTAACAAAAAAATTGCATGCAGACGCAATTAATAACAACAACAAAAATTCAGAACTCTAATCCATGAATACCCATGCAAAGAGGGGAGAGAGAGAGTCCATCATATGAACTAACAAAAAAATTGCATGCAGACGCAATTAATAACAACAACAACAACAACAAAAATTCAGAACTCTAATCCATGAATACCCATGCAAAGAGGAGAGAGAGAGAGAGAGAGAGAGAGAGAGAGAGAGAGAGAGAGAGAGAGAGAGCCGGGGTTGGGGGGAGTATCAGTGCTGCGAAGGTGGTGTTGGAGATGTTGGGTTTTTGTATCTGTGAATGTGAGAGAGGGAGAATCATTGAAGAGCCTTCGTGAGGAAAATAGGGAGTGGGAGAGAGACTGAAAGAGGGTGAGAGAGCGGGTGACTTGGTGAAATAAAACTAAAGTTTGTGAGAATAAGAGAGAGCTAGAGAGAGAGAGAGAGAGAGAGAGAGAGAAACGTTTTTGTTGAGAAAATGTTGATGTTGTGTAAGTCACAATAAAAGAAAAAGAACATTAAAAACCTTTAAAATACCTGAAAAGTGAAAAAGTTAGCACCAATGCACCACCCCCCAATAGAAAACTAGAAAAGTTAGCACCAAGACACAACCTCCAATACATTATTTCAAGTTTGTCACCGAAAAGAGTTGTAAAATATAAAAATCCATTTTATAAATCAATTGTTTGTTAATGACACCATTTTTCGGTGTCTAAGTTTCAAAGTCCACCGTTAATATACTTCAATGCTTGTAAAGTTAGGAAGACACCAATTTTTATTAGTGTGTAAAAAACGGTGTTCTGTAGCTAGAATTCTAGTATTGTGTCTACGTCTTTATTGTAACAAGATGTACACGTACGTCAACGTTGTTATAATAATACAATATCATTATGCAATCTCACCATCATTATGTAATGTTGGATAATAAATTACAATGTATCCTTAGGTACGTGTCTTGTATTTCAGACATTGAATCACTATGAAACTTATTGCATGTTATATGCCTTCATGTGAAGGTTGTGGCACGTGGATCTAAACTTAATGTCACAATTTCATAATGTCCTTATAGTGTGTAATCACATGCACCACAAGCGGAAGGGCTTAAGAAAGAGCTTCTTGATTTATAAGAAAGCTAAGTAATAATATACAAGGAAATCGATCGGAGCGATATCAAGGAATCCATATTATCTAATCATCTAATCTATTAATTCTGTCCCCGCAAAACGAAGCAGCCACTACCGTAATATAAGGCTAAGCACATGGCTATAGGGGTGGCACTGGGATGGTTTTGCAAGATTTGGAGAAGGATTTTCTCTCCTCTAACTTTTCTCCTTTTTTTTTTTGTTCTCACACTTTCTACTTTGCCGTTCCCTCTCTATAAAGAAGTTAATGTAAGGTGTTGAATTGTCGTGGTTTAATCGACCTTTGCATTGTGAGGGTTTTCGGTCTTTGTTTTCGAACTGCCAGGCCTGCTGTCTGACCTTTTTATGCTAGAATGTAAGGGTTGATTGTCTTTGTGAGGGGCTGGCCTGTTGTCCCCTATCTGTGCTGAGTTGTAATTAGCCTCTTTTGAATTAATGAAATTTATATCGTTACTTTTCAAAAAAAAAAAAAAAGAGGGGATGGAAGGATTTTTTGTGTGTACGCTGATCAGGTACACATATGTCATATGTTATTATACAAACTGAGATAAACTTGAAAAAAAAACCTTTATCCACTTGCATAATAACATATGTCGTACAATTCTTTTATTCTAAACACATTGAAAAATCCATCCCTACATATAATGAGACACGTGCCGAGGTGCGGGGACAACTTTCTTTGCAAAGAAATGGAAATGTAACTGTTATAAAATGAATTAAGATACATATAGGAATCGTTTGGCAGCTCAGACTGTACTGATTATTTCTATCGGATAAGATAAATAGCAACCGGATAGTACTGACTAAATTAGTCGGGCATTTGGTATAGTATCAGACTAATGACCGTATTATTTATACTGTGTTTGGTATTATACTTGATAGAAGAAATTCAACTTAAAATAATTTTTTTTTTTTAAAAAAAAAACTGAAATCATCTCTTTTTCCCTAGACATTGATTTAGCACCAATGCTAGATATCATGCAAAAGAAAAGCTCTACTGCCAATCTCCACAGCTGGGCTTTGTTTAAGCCGAAACTCAAAAGGCAGTGAGGAAAAGAAAAACAAAAATTTGACATCCTGGGCTTTGTTTGTAGGGGTCGGACATGCAGCGGCGGAGAAGATGGAGGAAGATTTGGTAGCCAGAAGAAGATGCAGGGAGAGAAGAGTTGTTCTGGGTGGTTGGATGGAACTTGCTGGTGGTGGTGGTTCATGGTGGCCAGCGGAGGAATGGGGTTTTGGGATTTGTGGGATAGCCGGGAAAACAAAGAAGAAGATGTTCATCTCAATCGACGCCGACTATCCTATCCGAATACATAAATTAATCCAGTGACTATTTAGTACAAGATGACACCAAATAGTCGGATCCGTATTATTAGTCCTATCTGATCCCTTATACGGTGTGCCAAACACGGCCATATAGTACTTGCTAAAACAACATATGCCAAATACACACACACACACATATTAAAAGTCGGTCCAAATAATACTTCTTCTCTATTAGCTAACAACATTCCTAAGGTAGTATTTTTAATAAGAGAACTTTCATGAAAATGATTTGGGCTAAGTTTATTTTAATAAAAATCATGCTATAACTTAATTTAATGAAAAAAAAACTTAAATTTTAATGAAAACCCCTTAAGTTTTAATAAAAATGACAAAAGAACTTAAATTTTAATGAAAAAGACATAATTTTAATATTAAAATTTAAAATAAAAAAATCTGACACGAGGGCACGCGCGTTCCTACACAAATTGTGTATGAAACTTTTTACATTGTTTATGAAACTTAACGGTACTACACTGTTTATGAAACTTTCGACACTGTTTATGAAACTTACTACACTGTTTATGAAAACTTACGACACTGTTTATGAAAATTACTACACTGTTTATGAAATTTAATGGTGCTACACTGTTTATAAAACTTAACGATACTACACTATTTATGAAACATAAAGGTAACTACACTATTTATAAAACTTAACGGTATTACATTCTTCTCTTCATCTTCTTGAATTTTCTTGACACATTGTCACCTTCCAAACACATTTTTTTCTTCTAATTTTTTTTATACTCGTCAAATTTTCTCTGTATCTCTTCAATTTCTTAACTTTCTGCACCAATTACTTAATTTTTTTATTGTCCGTCCATCTGCGGCTTCCTCTTCTCCTTCACCTACAATCTTAACTTTCTACACCACGTGTTATTATGTAAATAGTGGAAAATTTTATTTTTTAACATAAGAATCTCACAATTTGTATAGAAACGTGGTGTATCATCCCGTATTCCGTGCACATTGAAAAATCTCTCGTCATCTTGATTACTATTGAAAAACAACACCACAAAAATAAAACTAAAAAATGTAATTCAATTTGAAACCTTTCTCTTATTCTAAACAAAATAATAATAATAATACTAATAATATCTTAAAGATAGCTTAATGATAGCTGACGATGGAGAGAAAAAAGAGTGGAAAGGGGGTGGGGTAGGATGCGCGCCAACTCATGTGGCTTTTTTATGTTTTTTTATTATTATTTTGTACTTATTATTAAATAAAAGTTAGTAGATAATATTTTTTTATTAAAATGCAAAGATTTGAATTTTTTTTATTAATTTTTCTTTTTAATAATTCATCAGAATGTTTTTATTTTTTTTAAATTGCCCTAAAATAGAACTGTCCTATCACGTTCCTTATGTATATCCTATTTTTGTTTACATAAAAAACGTATATTGTATTTTGGATGGTGCATGAAAAAAAATTACATGGTCAAATTAGTGTGAAATGATAAAAATTAAGATACATTTCCACAAATGCCACCGCCAAAACAAAAAATGAAAAGAGAGATTACGAGATTAGGTACAATAGCTTACGAAGTCTAAATCTTAAAGCCTTAGATATAACTTTGCTATAATGTGAACATTAAACATAAAATCACGTAAAATCAATTGACAAATGAAGAATAAATCAAATCACCCATTTTTCATTGCTAGGCATCCGAATTGTAGACTTTTGTTCTGCAGCCTTGGTAATCACCACAATTAAAACACATACCTATTATATAGAAACGTGAGCTTGCCCAAGAAAATTAATGAGCTGCTTGCCCAACCTGCCTACCAATAATGATGAATATGTAATTATATATGTTTTTGCATGCATGTATTTTGTTCATATTCACCTATATGCAGTACAACATATTCTCTGGAAGCCCAACTTTGTATGCTGAATTGACGTCTTGTGGCCCTTTTAAATAATTAGACCAAGTTCCAACCAATCAAAATGGCACATAACCAAGATGCAATATTGTAGACAGCAAAAAAACACATGCAATTAGATTCTCACGTTGATCAGTATCATGAACTCCTAGGGCAGCAGGGTCTCTATATATACTTCCTCTGCCCTGCATGCTTCTGCACATCCACACTAAGTATTCATATATACTTTGATATATATTCCCTTCAATTTATAAACACACAACACACCAATTCTGATATACTAAAATGATGAAATATTCTCTCAGTGTTTTGTTTATGCTAGCCATGCTGATTATGGCTTTAGCCATTTCTCTCTCTGCAACACCAAATAACCACGAAGAAGCAGCATTCGTGAGGAGATCATCAAGAAGCCGGTTCCTTGCCTCGAATACTCCGGCAGGTCGGGGAGGATGTGGCCACAACCATCTTGCATGTAGTGCCACTAAAGGTAGCCGAGGGCCACATTGTTGCAACAACGTTTGTGCCGATGTGAGGACAGACGCATTCAACTGCGGGGTTTGTGGGAAGAGATGCACCAGTTCAGAGATGTGCTGCAACTCTATTTGTGTCAAACCAATGTCCGACCATCAAAACTGTGGCAAGTGCTCCAACCGTTGCAAGATAGGCACTTCTTGCCACAAAGGGTTTTGCGACTATGCTTAGAAATCATCACAATATGTATGAATATGTGTCTGTGTGCTTCCCTAGCTATATGTTACTAATTGAGTTAGTGATTTATGTATGTTTTTCTCAAAGTATAACTGTCTGTATTTGGAAAGGGTTAGGGTAATGTTAATGAGTTTCTGTGGGTTTGCTTGTGCTCGCGGACTCGAATAATGGCCAGCTTGCTGGTGATCATCGACATGGGCTTTGTCAGTTACTGTTCATTTAGTTTTTACTTTGATTTAGTTGTTCTCGAAATTTATCACCAAATTAGTTTATGATCATTTAATGATGTTTTTTTTGTGTGTGTGTGTGTGTGGGTGTGTGGCTGAAGCATATTAATTTATTCTTTATTTAAGGGATATTATCAACCATGTTGATGCAACATGACTAAGAGAAGGATATCAAATAAATGCATTAGAGAACAAGTAAATTGGATTCTACCACGAAGAATGAGAAAACCTCAAAATTTACTGAATGGTAAGTGAAAGATGACAAACCTAGCACCTAATTGTCATATTTTATCTCTTAGCCCTAGACTTTTAAGAGTACAAACAGTAAAGGGATCAACAAATAAAAATCACCGAAAGCGTCCGAAAACTTAAAAGCCCTAAATTAAAAATTGTAAACAATGGATAATTAATTTGGTGAGAAAATCCCATAATTGATCATGGCACTTTTTGTGAGTTTGATGTGAGCAGTCATTTTCTTAGAAACGACGAGTCATGGGTGCAAATTAGATACTGGAGTTCAAATTTGCAAATCTTTATTTTTTGTTGCTTTTATTTGTGCATTTCAACTACATCTTTCATTCACTCCACCCTCTGATATACGTCACATATTCACGTATCATCATTCTTATTAACACGGAAAATAATAAACCACACTAATACCTATAACAACAATCTCCAACGTAGCCGGCCCACTCCAAATGCTAATTAGTTAGGTTCAATTATTTTCTCCTTCACAGTTAAGAGATTATTATATTTCCTTAGGCCTCTCTGGTTATTTAATAAATTAATATTATAGTTAGTTATAATTCTCTCACTCGCAAGTAGAAGCCTTATGACTTCTATGGATGACAACTTCAAACTGACTCATTATATTAGCTCAAATTAATTCCCCATTTTTTTTCCACAAATATATTATTCTATCAAGAAATAAAAAATATAAAAAAAATTAGACCTTGCCGAATTTTTTACATGCCCCTCACCTTTATTTTTTGTCAAAAGCATAAACTTTATTAAAGACGAATAATAATGTTTACATCCTCCGCAAGGGTGTTAAACAAAAAATCTGGACCCAAAGCGTCCCAAATAAAGCAACCCCCATGCAAAGCAGTACATGCCCCTCAACTTTCACTGAAGTATAAATCCCTAGCGAAGAAATTTTATTTCTTTACATAAACATATGTAGGATATATAAATAGAAAGTCAACCAGCCTTAGCTCGTGCAACCACGTTTTGTATAGACCCAAAAATCTTACGTACCAAAACATAAGCGAAAGCACTCATAAACTAATCGTGTGCACCATCTTCTCATTCATCATCCCTCTATCGAATTCCTTCTATATATCCTCCTAATTCAGTTGCTTTTCTTATTCAACTCATAATTAAGCCATGGCCTCCCCAGCCCCTCTCATATTATTGCTCTTATGTGTCTTAACTTGTATTGCTCCAACATTTCAAGCCTATTCCCCAGACTACTACACCACCCCCAAAATCACTCCCAAAAACATCATGAACGTGGTAGACTCGTGTCGGCGCACAAAGTCCAATTGGGCCACCAACCGCCGCGCGTTGGCGGACTGCGCAGTAGGCTTCGGCAAAGAGGCGTTGGGAGGAAAAAATGGGGGTACTTACGTAGTCACGACCTCGGATGATGACCCAGTAAGCCCTGCACCCGGCTCACTCCGTTACGGGGTGATCCAAACGCAGCCATTATGGATCGTTTTTGCTAAGGACATGGTCATCACGCTCAAAAATGAACTCATTATGAATAGTTTCAAGACCATCGATGGTAGAGGGGCTAAAGTTGAAATTGCGTACGGACCATGCATAACGTTGCAGGGCGTTAGCCACGTTATTATACATGGATTAAGCATTCATGATTGTAAGCCTGGGAAGGGTGGGAATGTTAGGAGCACTCCTACACATGTAGGGCAACGTCTAGGGAGCGACGGAGACGCCATATCTGTCTTTGCTTCTTCGAATGTTTGGATTGACCATTGCTTCCTAGCTCGTAGTACAGATGGCCTCCTTGATGTCACCCATGCTTCCACTGCCGTCACCATCACAAACAACTATTTCTCTCAGCATGACAAAGTAAGCATAAAAGTTAATTACGATGTCATGAATTAATTTTTCATTATTGAGCCTTTCATTTTCTTTGCTTGAGTTGATTGCAATTGGGTTTGGGTTAATTAATAGGAAAACTAATGAAAATGGCTTGAAAACTTTGAGTTTTAACAAAAATGACAAATAAATGATAAAGTAAATAGTATCAGGATTGACTTTTTAGTGTTAAAATGTGGTTTTTTGTTAAAGTGAACAATATCGGGAGCTTTTCATTAAAGTTTCAATAATTAATTGCACAATTTATCTAGTGGGTTCATATTTTGTGAAATTGTCAATACCCGAGGGAATTCATACATGAGACCTCGTCCAACGTTCAATGGAGGATACCACTAAATTGAGGCTAGTTGTAATGTTTCGAATGTAACCTAACCAGGTTGTGCTTTAATTTCAGGTGATGCTGCTTGGTCACAATGACAATTTTAGTGAAGATAAAAATATGAGAGTCACAATAGCCTTCAACCGTTTTGGCGCTGGTCTTATTGAAAGGATGCCAAGGTGAGCACAATAACTTACCTGCAATGGGTTGCATGCACTCCTCTCCTTGAACAGAGAGAAGTACATGAGAGTACATTGTTTAGTTATCCCTAACAATTGAATGAAGTCTGTATTAATGCAGATTATCATTGTTTTTTTTTGTGAAAACAATAGGGTTAGGTTTGGGTATGCGCATGTGGCCAACAATATATACGAGGAGTGGAAGATGTATGCCGTAGGAGGCAGCGCCAATCCAACAATTTTCAGTGAAGGGAACTACTTCATAGCTCCTGAGACTCCTTTTGCCAAACAGGTTACAAAGAGAGAGGCTGGAGGCAGTTGGAATGATTGGAAATGGAGATCTTCAGGGGATGTGTTCAAAAATGGTGCTTTTTTTGTTCAATCTGGATATGGAAGCTGCTATCCACTTTACTCTCGAACGCAATCGTTTACGATCTCTCCAGGAGCCATGGTTCCTGCTTTAACCTCAAATGCAGGTCCTCTGGGCTGCATTGTTGGCAAAGCATGTTAATTTACTTTGATATATAGACCCTTTTCAAACCTTTTTTTTTCCTTTTTTGGTCCTACCTTTAAGTTTTCTGTAATTGAAGCTCTGTGTGTACATTGGCTTCTTGGATCTCTATTATCAATCTTGACAGACTATTTGTTGTCTGTGTTGTGAGTCTATCCAATTGGTGTTCCTACACAATGTTAGAGATGGCACTACATAGAGTGAGGAATCAGTGAACTTTTTTATTATTAGGTTGCATGATATGTCTCTGATCCAAGAATTTTTTTTTTGTAAGACGACTACTAACATTGCTTCAAGAAAATGTGACAATAGCGATGAAAAGCATTAAGTAGCTATTGTCAATTTTTCTTGCAGTGTATTAGGTTTTCTTATCAAGAATTTGAGAGTTATAATGTTAGTGTACGGCATTGTTGATATTTCAATAGTAACACAGATTATACAACACCACTAGATTGTTCACACAGAAAAATTACTCACACGGTATCATTGAATGTCTCAATGTTGTATAAACAAGAAAAGAATCAAGAGACAATAGAAAGCATATCGATGTGAAAAAAGCGACTAAAATATTAGAAAAAGTAGAGAAAGAAGGTGGATGGTTTTACTTTGGTTAGTGTCTTTAGAAAAGCCTGTTCTCGTTGCTCTGAACCCCACATGTTATTGGTGCTTTAGCTCTCACCTTCTTCATGTACCAAATTCCAGCTCCAACTCCAAAGGCTCCTGCAACCGTCACTCCACTAATCGTCCCTGCAACATTAACAAAATACAAATCCAACTTATAGTTAAGCACACAACATCCAAGCTATACTTAAATTTATGAAATTTTATTTGTGCAAAATCTCAGAAGTAAATCACCTGCAAGTACTCCATTCCTCCTATGTTGAGAAAAGCTATGATCTGCATCATTGTGGTTAAAAAAATTATGAGAAGGAAATTAATGTTTGATACAAAGTAATAACTCAAAAAAAATTTTAGTTACATAGGAGGGTTTTGAACCTGAACTTAGCCTACTCCTTCCCATCATCCTATTCACTCTTACCACAAGGCTAAATAGATCAAAGACTTACCTTTACAATAAGTAGTGACATTTCCTCTGTCACACAAGCACATGAAGTTATCTGTTTTTGTGTCGAATCCACATGTCCCACCTCCTTTAGATGTGTCCTGACACTGAAGGCAACGGGTGGTCACCGGAATATCGAAATCGACACGAATTCCATATTCGGGGACTTGATCATCCGGTTGGTTTTCACCAGTGTTTCTCCAATACACACTAGTATAAGTAGCACAATACTTCAACATTAACCTCAGAGACTCAGTGGCTTTGGGATGGTAAGAGCAGCAAGAACTTGTCCTCAACGCCGACGCACACTCAGGCAAGTGCCTGCAAAGATAACTAGAACTGTCACACGACGAGTCACACCGCTCCGGAAACCTCTCACAAAACACAGGCTTTGGCTCAATGATCACATTTTGTTCACTACAATTAAAGAAAAGGTAGTCGTTTTGAGGAGAGAGAGATAAATGTGTGCTGGTGTCGAGGCTAAAAGGCCTTGTCACTCGGAATGCGTCTCCGTCAAGGCAATTCCACATGAAGGGATCGGTGAGAAGAATGTGAGGGTCGGAGTAGCTTATGGATTTAACGGGGTATCTTCCTGAAGGTGTTCGGAGTTCGAGTTTAGAGGATTCGGAGCATATGAGGATGTTTTTGTAGTAAGGGCTCCCACAGCCTTCATCGATGCCAAAAGGGTAGTTGATGGGAATGTTGCCGCAAGAAGTTCTGCAGATGCTGGCTTGAGGTGCTGTGTGGCTGAGAAACGGAAGGGTGAGGAAAATGAGCAGGACAAACGGCATAGGAGTCGTTACAGGAGACATGAGAGATGCTAGCTAGCTAGGTTTAGCTTGAGTGATGGTATACATCCCAAAAAAAATTTGGCAGTTCAAGCAAAGTAGCAAGGATGAGTAAAGTGAAGTGGTGATTACACAAGTAAAAGGAAGAAGGATCTATTGATTACTGGTGTTCACTTTAATGTCTTTTTCTCTTTTGCCCTTTTACTTTATCTGCTTTTATTTATGCTTTGTGAGTGGTTTTGCTTACTTGGTGCTTTTGCTTTATGGGAGTTTATTAATAGAGAATGTACATTTTGACCAAGCAACTATGACAGTATTAGAATATAATCCTATTTAGGTTTTCTTTTTCTATGGGAATTGTATTTACTTACGAGTTAGAATTTTTTCATCTTACCGGGAATCATATATAATTCTTGAAGCGCAAGGCCTGTGATGTATATAGAGTTTATTTATTTTTTTTATTTTTAATATATAGCTTATATACGGATGATCTTTTTTTTTTTTCTGTGCGCTTTGCCCTACCAAAGTTCCCTAACCCTAATGTTTCTAGTCAGCATGCATGCCAGGGAAGACGAATTCTAATAAGTGATCATGTTTCATGGAAGTATTGCAGTAGAAACTAGAGTAGAGTAGCACTACGAGACTTCCCTGCAGCAGCATCTTTGATTCTTAACGAAAGTAAACAGTTTGGGCTTATCCTGTTATTTGATATGATTAGGGTTTGGGTAGATCATGTCAGGATTTATTATACAGGCTTATACATACAGTTTTACCTCCGGGGAGGCCCAAGTCTACTAAAGACCATTACTCTTTTTCTCTTGAACTTATTTTTTGCTATACCCATGAAAGTTAAACTTAATTTCAACTTTGAAACTTGATTTTGGTCCACTTTGATGTTATTTCGTCTATTCTGTCAAATAAGTGTCCACTTTGGAGATGTGGCATGGTGAGACCCAATAAATTTCTTATGTGGTATGGCGATATTTTTGTTTTAGGAAGAAAAGTGAGATTAAGTTTCAAAAGGCGTGGCAAAATGTGTTACTATTACCCCCTTGAGGACTCCAGAATGTGGTCCTTCATGCATCTTACGAGAATAGTAGTAGCCGACGTAGATTTTAACATCAACTTGGGTTTCTTATGATAAGATGTTAGGTGATGTGGTAGAAACTAACACACAAATTAAACTTTGTAAATTATGCAATCATAGTATGAGTAAGTAGAGATTGTTCTATTTCGGGGATTAGAATGAATGCTAACCAACACAAATTAAACTTATAAAACTGAAAACTAAGTTAAACTAACAACAAAACAATGAGGGGGGAGATTTTGGATGAATTTAATTAAAACAAAAGTAAAGAGCAGCAAGTAAATTAAGTTGTGAATGAAATATGGACGAAAGGATAGCTAAAGGTTTCTTCTCCACACATGAATCGTATGCATACAAATCGATCTCTAGTTATTCTTTCTATAAACCATGAATGACAATGCCCCAAATTAATTGTGAACAACACTAATTAACTCTCAGATTTTCCTAAGTTCATTGAATTGGACTCAGCGACGTAACCAAATTATTCTTCTCAAGTTCCCTAACTATGAAAAGCATGATAGCTAGAGATACATTTCAAATATCATTAAGTTCTGTGAAAATCATAAGCATTGACAAAGCATTCGTAACTATGAAAAGTGTAATACTCCTGCCAAGAATTTACTTAACTCAATCATGACTAATGACTTTTACTACTTGCAAATATAAGTTCATAACGATTTGGTGAAATTCCCTTATATTCTAGCATCAAATCCCTGCATGCAAACTAAGTGTGCACCCTTAATAAACAAAAAAGAATAAGTTCTCTGTAAAGTAGATAAGTAAATTGCATTCATGTTTTATGAAAAAATAATTGAATGTAATCAATTTAGATAAAACATATGATCATGGCTTCGAATTCACCTCTAGCTAAAAAGAAACTTAGTTGCACATTTATCATAACTAAAAAGCTATCTAAAATAAACATTGAAACTTAAAGCAAAGATAGAAAGAACCCAGAAAACTCCAGCAACTTCAATGGATGAATGGTAGGCGTGGCACCCTTCAATTGTTGCAGAAATTTCATATATAGAGAGAAAGGGAACGGTTGAATCCAAGGATGAAAGGTTTTGGCATTTTGAATTATTTTAGGACTCTAAGAATCAGGTAAAAAGTGTTGGAATGTGATTAGGGATCCACCTTGCAACTGGAGATAAGATAAGATAAAGTATGATAAGAAAAGATAAGATAGTGTTCCTCTCCAACTAGGATTCTTCTTTCTTGTGTAATTCCTTATCTTCTAGGCTTTAACTTTGATTCCTCCAGATTTTAGCACATGTTTAACACATTTTAAACACCAAAAACGTCCAGCCCATATGCTATCCACGCATGCTATCCAATCCAATTCCAAAACCGCTCCAAATTGCTCTATTTGGCTATTTATTGTCATCTTTACTAACTAGACCTACAATAATACGAAAATAACTTAAATTACTACAATAAATGGTAATTAACCAAGTAAATGCAAATAAATAAAATAACAAAGTCGCATAAATATGCTCCTATCATTAGGGTTCCTAGCTGGCTACGGAAAGTGACATCAAGAGGTTGTGAAATTGAAATAGAAGTATAACCATACACATATATACGTAAATGACACGCAGTCCTCATGAATAATATTCCGTGTACAAGTGGATCATATTCATTTGCAGCCATCATTTCTATATATAGCCCAACTGTATATCTTGAGGTTGTTTTATAATATTCACTATTCACAAAATTGACAAGAAATAAGGCAGTTGGTTATAGCCGGAGCAAAAGTTGGGCAGGCTTGCGTGCTCCCGTTATTCGTAGGAAAATTTTGACAAATATGAGATATTTTATAATTTTGTTTCTTCAGATTTGAGAAAATCCTTAACTGTCATACCGAAAATTTTCTCACTCCATACACTTTAAGTACTTTCATCCATTGGTGGCGTGACCTATCTCTATTTGTTGTGACAGCCAAAGTTATTTAATTTCAACGTGAAAAGGTTGAAATGATGGAAACAGAGTCGACTAACTGAAGATGTTAGGCAGACAAGTGGTAATGGCATTGAAAAGTAGTAGTAGTAGCAAAGACATCTAATAAAATATATTATACGTATGGCGTAACCATGCGTGCATCTGGTCAAGTCTCTAGATTTATAGCGATGGTTTGATTGCTTCATCTAAAAACATGCTTGGTAAATTTGCATGCCAGCAATGCTATTTCAAGCAAGAAATATGTCCGGATACTTTGGCTGAAAATCTTGAGAGCAAATTAACTCAAAGAAGGCAAATCAAGGATATATCGGAACACAAGAGTCTGGTCTCCAAGCTGGAGTGAAGAACATGGTCATAAAGTAGGTCCTTAAATATTAGGACCAGTGCCAGAAAATTGGTGTGAAAGGCATATATCTTAATTCGTATAGCAATTGGCACCTCCTCTTATGATTATGAAAAAGTCTGCAAATAAAGGATTCCACCGTCATCTGCCCAATTGTCTACCCTAAGTCTACGTGCGGCTGATCCCTTCATTTGAAAGGTCCAAACCTAAGCAAGACCCTTCAATTCTACTAAACTCCGATAGTTCAATTCACAAATAACATAACTTCTCACAGAGACTTGTGGTAGGGTAGCCTCCCCGCCCTTTAAACTTTTCTTAACCGTAAAAAAGAATAACATATCTTCACCGTATAAATTTAATAATAAAAACCATTCAATTTCTTATCTTCATTTAAAGATCATTCTTACAAAAATCAATTAAATCAAAGATTGTTTATGAATTCAAATGTATAAAACAAATTGGCGGTGTGAGAACTAAATAACATTCATAAATGAATCGTCTATTTATTTTCAAACGATAGAAAATTTCATTAAATTTGAATGAAAATAATATATGAAAACGTTTACATCAGAAGCCAAAATATTAAATAACCACTTTGGCTCAAAACGATTTCATCTTTCATAAAGCCTAAGAAACACTATAAAATCCATCAAAATCCTTCACTTTTTAAAATAGTTTAAAATTAAAGCCTAATTAAATCTATCAAATTTTATGGAGTTTTATAATTTTTTTAAAAATCTTAATTGAATACACAGTCTTTCTTTAATTCATTTAAAATCTTAACTAAATATCCCAAAAATTGTAAACTCTTTAAAATGCCTATAAATTTCTAATTAAATACACCCTGTAAACATTGCATAATATAACTCGTCCCTTTAATTATAGTAGTCAAATCATATTAGAGAAGTTAAATACTTTGTCTCGCATTAGGTTTATCATGATAATGCAAGTCATTTTCGTATTATTGATAAGATCATTTGGACCTGAATCCCACCAATCGCAGCCCCAAGCGTTTTATCACTCCATGCAAGCCCGGGACCAAGGGAGCTGAGTTGTTCGAACTACATCTCTATCGAGTGTCTCTCTTTCAAAGTTTTCTTGATCAACTTGACCTCTACCTCATTTTAAGTCTAAAATAAAGATGACGGTATATGTATCTTTATTATAGACAGACACATCAAACAGAACAAAGAATACTCAATACACAGAAAAGAGAACGGATAAAAGAAAAGAAAAAATATTAGGGAGATCAAATTTTTATACCATTTTGTTTAGATTATATAGTATGACAATTGATGATTGGGCTTCAGTTTTATGATTTAAATGAGGAGTTTAATCATCAACCGTCACATTATGTGGTTCACAAATTATTTATAAAAAAATTAACGTCTCTAGCATCATCTTAAAAAAATTGTGAGAATTTTTATTTTTTATTTTTTATTATAGTTTAGTTGGAAAAATCAATCCCAACAACTAACCTTCAAGTTGCAAAACGTCACTTGCATCATCAATTTAATCCAAGGCATTGCAACATCAAATCAGGAAGCTTTTTCAAATTATTTTCCTTTCAGTGAAATTTCAGTTTCTTGCACGTGACGCTGAAAAGTGACGACTAAAATCAGGAGTGTGGTGCTGCTTAAGTTGACAATGAATGGTGGGTTTTCTTCTCATATTACCCTACAAATTAAATAAATTATACAAATTTGATTGTTTTATCTCCATTTATTAATAAAATGTAGTTGTCACAGATTGTCGACCAAAGTGGGTTTGAAATTTGAGAGAAATTTGTTTGAACAGCGTTAATAAAAAAGAAAATTAAAACCAAATGAAGGCCAAGTTGTCGAAGAAGACGACTCAAATTACTTGTCAAAACAATGAAATATCAAGGTAACTGTTGCACAAGAGCCCATTGGAAAATAAAAGACAACGACAAGTATTTTTTGTTTTTTGGTAAAAACGGATTAGGCGAGATTAGCTCTTTGTCAACAGTCGCGTGCAAGGCACCGACTCTCTCCCAAAGGAGAAAGGACCATTGCACCCAGAAACCCTATATTCTATTAACGGAGAGTCTATATGAATTTTAGAACGCCATTGCGCTTCATTTTGTACTAAATTTTTCGTTAGCTCTAAGTACACATGTATTTTCTTAGAGTCTCTTTCCAAGTTTTCCTATTTTTTCTTTACCCTTTTGCATTGAGCATCTGTCTCATAATCGAATATTCTAATCTCAGCATCTGTAAGTGTTTGGTTCACATGTCCAAATCACCTTAAAAGACATTATCTCTCACCTTATCTTCAATTGGCCACTCCTTTATGTTCGATATCTTCGTTCTTAATCATGTCATTTGTCGTGTTCCAACACATCTAACGAAACATTCTCATATCCCCTATACTCATTCTCATCTAAAGAAACATTCCGTCCTATAAAAATTTCCTTTCAATTTTAGTAGCATACGTCGGTCACACATTACACTCATTACGCTCTTTCTAGCCATGAAAATAAATTAAAAGAAAATCAGATATTTTGTACTTCAACATTGTGTGAAAAGCATCATTGAATATTTAGGTGTACATAAGCAAATTTTATTGTTTAAATTGGTGCCGTTTACAGCATGATTCTCTAATAGTCTGCCTTCTTTCCTTTTTCCTGAAAAACCCTGGCAGTCAAACCTAACCATACAACAAATTACTACGTCATGCAAGTAAGCCACGTGGGAAGAACCGCATAGTCGACGCAAATCTTAGTCAACTATATATTTTTCTTCTATGTTGATTTCGTTTATTGATCGGCGTTATCATAACCTTCAATTAGTAGTAGGTTTATGCTAGTTTAATTAATGTAATCGTAGAGAGCTATTGACATTTGGAATTGCCAGCTATTTTATGGACTTTTTTTTTTCTGACGTACAATACAATTGTTTTTCTTTAATAAAAGCAATAACACATACGCGATTGTATAATATCTGATTTTGTGGCTGAAACAGAATGGGACGGGGTAATAATATCTTTAATGGGTTTTCTTAAATGAACTCGTGATTAGAATTTAGAGAGGATTTAAAAAAAAAATCAACTCGAATTATGTTTCCCATGTAAGATTATGAGTACGAAATATATGTTAGAATGGTTATAGTATTTGAGATTGATATGGAAAAGTCTTGATTAAAAGCTATTAGTTATCCCCAAGTGTTTTGGGAAAACAGAATTAAGAGTGGTTCAATTCTTTTGGGAAGTGTTGGAACTCTACTAAACTCATAGTTCATTTGGTTTGTATAGTTTAAATCCTAGACTAATTCTGATAGGGAATAGTTAGATAAATACTATATAAAGCTTAAACTACTGCTCTTGCAATCTCTCGTCTTAGTATTGTTCCAAGTTATTGATTTGAAGAGGTATTGTTTTGGGTAAATTACATTCAACCACATTACGTTTGGTGTCAATTTCAATTTCTTACAACATCTTTAAAACATTTCACTTTCATACTTCGAGTCTTATTTTATTTCAATATAATATATCCGTTACATTTTCCATCAATTGATCCATTAAGACCTGACGTGTCTACCAAATGTGTCTATTCCCTCATCTGCAACCCCACCAACCCTTAGCAAACCTAACTCTATTCAGACCACCACCAACCAAGCGCCAAAAAAAATTCAAAATTTGAAGGACAAAATTAAATACATAACTCGATGTTGGAGGTGATTGACTCACCGACGAGCCCACTCGGCGATGCATCTGGGAGCAAGGATTGGATTTAGGGGGGCTTGGAGATAAGGTTTATGAGTGAGGTGGGTCGGGTGAAGGAGGGATGTGGGGAGGGGGGAGGGATGTGGGTTTTCTGGGTGAGGTGGGTTGGCTGGTGTGTTTGAGTATTTTTTTTTTTTTGAGAAGATTCATGTTTTTTTTTTTGGCCACGTGGCATATATTTGGTAGCCACATCAGCTTTTAACTAGGGATGGCAACGGTTCGATTTTGGGACGGAAATGTTATATCCAAACCCATAATCGCAAAAATTAACCATATCCATAACCGTAAATTAACCATCGGGCATTATCCATAACCATACTCACCAGATAACGGATTCCCCATTTGTTAACGGTTATATCCATTTTTATCAATATAAAAAATATATATTCGTTTGATTAACACATGATAATTTAGTAAATATTAATTTCGTCATTAAATATTTGATGTATAAAATGATTTAATGAATGGATCATGTAGAGCATAAAAATTAAAGTTAAACATTGATAATGATGGCTGATCTTTGATATCTTCAATAAGTACCATTGAATTCTCATAGATTTTGATTCATATTAAAACTTACGAACTTTCCCACAAAATACAACTCACATAATGCAATTTTTGTATTTGCACTCAAAGTAAGGGATTTGGCGAATAATGAATATACATGTGTGTGTGTATTTTTAATACTTTAATATTATGAATAATTATATTAGATATTATTCGATTCGGATTCAGGAACGGATACGGATTGAGGACCCCTATAACCATATTCAAAACCATAACCGAATAATATTCACGGTTTTTTCCCATACCCAAATTTTACCTGAATTTTCATGTCCAAATCCAACCATTTGGGCGGTTATTCACGGTTATCGGGTTTAACGGTTAAAATTGTCATCCCTACTCTTAACGAATCAATGGATATAAAATGTAACGGATGTAGTATATTGAAATAAAATAAAATAGTATTTGATGTATGAAAGTGAAATATTTTAAAGATGTTGTAAGGAATTGAAATCGATCTCAAACTTGAAGTGGTAAAGTGTAATTTACCCTATTGTTTTTGTTAAAAGAGAAGAAGACCTTGAGCACAAGGAGCTGCAATGGTTTCATGATCAGAATCGAAGTCTGCAGGTAAGGGTAGGCTTTCTTGTTAATTGTTTGTATGAGTTGTGAATCTGATTTGATTGGTTGAATCTACATTCTTCGATTAAGAGGCTATAAACTTGTTCTTACATCCATCCATCCCTTAACATAGAAATTCATCTAAGAGCTCCTAAATATAAGAAGGAAGAAGGGAGCTCTTAAAATAACTTTTAAATAATTTTAATTAAAACTTTTCTATAAAATAGAGAGCATGATTGGAGATACTCTAAATCTAAAATTTAATTGGTTCATGACTACACCTCATGTTGCCACACTATTACAAGTTAAGCTATGAGTGCACATACCTGTAATATACATATATCGAACTCTATTGTAACACATTTACGTGTTGGGGTCACATCAGAAAATTCATTCACTAACTTGTTATCTAATTTTCTTTTAAACGAAAATAAAGATATCACTACTTCGTATACTTCAAACTTACAAGTTAAATATAGTAGCCTCACTAAAACTTGACCATCCTAACAAATTCTTTGATTATAAATACTTTCAATCAAAATTAATTTTTTTCTTTATAGTTTTCCGAAACTTAATGAGTTTATTTTTTTTTAAACCAGCGGCCCTACTTTTATTTTTAGCCTACAAAATCACATGAGCTAGCTAGCTATTTTCTCAAAGGAAGTTGGATGAAGGACATTACACGTGTTTAATATAACTAGTTTCACAAAAATATACTTTCACACTTCGATTAGATTGAAGATGTCAACTTTTAAATTGGAACTAATTAAACACCAAATTTTGCTTGTTAAGACATTGTATTTTTCGCACAGGTCCAGAAACTCAGAGAATTAGTATGCAATATTCTTTATTTCTTTCTTTGGGCGCCGTTAAGTTTGAACTTGTTTGTACACATCAACCTATTTATTCCGAGGATCCTTGCCGGATCTTCTAAATATTTTTCAATTACATCTGTTTATCATATATTGTGTGGTAAAAAATTACTATAATTTTTTTTATTTAAAATTAAATATAAACAATACCTAATAAAAATTGATCGCACGATATACGATAAACATATGTTTCTTTCCATAATCCTCACAAGAAGGACCGGTGAGAATCCTCACCTATTTATTTACCTTTTCTGGTCAATCCCTCTAGTTTCTCAATAAGACAAACCTAGCTGCCCATGCATGCAAACTAATTAAAGAAAAATTCTCCACGACTCCATATGGATTCTTAATTTGTCAACCCACGTTTAGGCAGACTCAAAGAAAAAATGAAACAAATTTTTTTTGCAAAAGATATTTTAAATACTCTGTTCTACGAAGGATTTTAAGATTTGGTGCACCTTATTCTAGCCAACTAATTTAATCTACATTAAGAATTTAAACTGAAAAATGTTACAACTAGTAATTAAATATAAATAAAATAAGGTGGTGCTACCAGTTATTTACACACATATTTTTACCTTTCATACATATCTTTTAGTTTTCAATCGTCAAATTAAATAAATTAAAGTGATTAAATATAAAAATTAATAAATTGCGTGTGTGAATAGCATTATTTTAAAATATAAGTCATATATTAATATCGATTAATGCAGGCTAACAGTGAAAGTGCATGGAAAGTCTTTTGGATGATCAAATGTGCCAAGAATAAATATTTTTGCCGAAGACTAACACTTTACTGCATGCTAAAAGCAAAAAGGAGGTCCAAAAGTTCGGGTGTTGAAGTTTCTTTTTGAAAAGAAAACTAAATTGATAACAGAGTCAAGGTAAACGAAAGGAAGCTGGTCGAGCGTTGGTTTTTCTTTGTTGGGTCCACGATCGACGCAGAAACCTCAGCCATCTTTTCAAAAGAAGCATTTACTAGAATTAAAGCAACAGATCAAGAACGTCACAAGAAGTTGAAAATTGGTACACCAAAGACAAAGTAAAGGGATTAGGTGCACGCAAACTAATCAACAGTACTTGTAAGGGCTATATTTTTTTCGACTAAAAAAGAAATATATAATCATAGATCATTGTTTTAAAAAGTTCAGCCTAAGTGTTAAGCGATTGTCACCGTCACGATTAATCTCTAGACGTTTAAAAAATAAAAAATAACGTTTAGACATGCTTATGCGCCCGCCTAGATCCGGCTAGACGGGCCTAACTTGGTCGTGATTATATAGATAATTTTTATTTTGTATTTTTTTAATAAATTGAAAGAGACTTGTTGAATACTTGAATTTTTAACAATGACATAATAAGTGAGCCGTAATGGCTTTAGCAGGGAGTTTCAATCCCAAATAAACATATTAGGAGGATTAAGACCAAAGTTAGCCCCAGTTTGGACTTGCGGTGCTTAATTAAAAAGCAGTTATTTTAAAAAATTTGGATCCTTCAAGTGTTTCGTAACTGAAAAATAAAGCAGCTTTTTTTTGAAGCGGGGTGACAAAAAGCAGAAATCAGGAAGCTGCTTTGACCCTACTTTCAAAAACCGCTGAAAACTGCTTCAAAATGAAGCATGCAGAGCTACAGTGAAGTTTTAATGAAATTTTCTAAAGGCCAATAATACCACCGCCTTTTTCACTAAAAGGCCATCTTTGTCCTCCATCTCTGTAATGTCTAGGGGTGGTTCGGTAAGCCGATTACCCAACCGAAATTTT
Organism: Crataegus laevigata; assembly: GCA_963580275.1. Classification (NCBI taxonomy): domain Eukaryota; kingdom Viridiplantae; phylum Streptophyta; class Magnoliopsida; order Rosales; family Rosaceae; genus Crataegus; species Crataegus laevigata. The sequence goes on along the minus strand of OY756941.1, from coordinate 40,838,230 downwards.
TGAAATTTTCAATTTTAAGACTGATCTCAAATCAAAATTTTGAAAATTCTAATTTTCAGGAATCCAGATATAGTTTCGGTATTTTGGGATAATCAGGAATTTCGAAATATTTGTGGGCTTTTGGTGATTATGTATTTCCAATTCTTATAACTGTCATATTTTCACTGAAATAATCAGGTACATACTTCAAACATTATTGTGCTTATTGTTTCCCTTCGTTTCGTGATTATTCTTCCATTACTAGTTTCAACTTCATACTCCCGATGAGTTACCTGGCATGAAGTTGAGGAGGTAGAAGGAATAATGCATGAATTGATCAAACGATATTGGTCGGCAACATTAAACTCTTAAACAACCACCAATGGAACCACGGCTAAGTTTTATATGATATCATCTTTTTTAGTATTGAGATGCATTTATAAGTTTATAACCCATAGAACAGAGTTGTTTTACTATTTAAGAATACACTAGAAGGCAAACCTAGTACATAAGTTATATACCTTTTTGTGATTATGTGAAATACTCATTACACTTTCAGTGTTTATGTTCTCTACTTTCTTCAATAACTTTGACATTGATATTTGTGTTACTTCCAATAAAGGTGACTTTTATCAATAAAATAGAATGACACATAACACATGTCATAATCTTTCAAATCTTTATGTTGCAGAGATGAAAAATGAAGTAACATATTTTTTTCATTATTGTGCCAACATGATTTATGTGTAAATATATATATATTAAAAATATATATTTTGGTTTGGTACGTGAATACCAAAATATTGGAAAGATAATTCCAATTTCTATACTGAAATTTTGGTATTTTTTTGGTATGGTATATTGAAAATTTTGAAAAAATCGATTTGGGACATTTTTTATTTGAGATCGGTATTTTTTCGGTTTGGTTTGAAATTTTTGAGAATTTTTTCCACCCCTTAATGTCCTCCATTTCTCTGTGCTAAACACCACCCACTCACCCACCAACCCCGACCACCCCAGCCACCACACCTAGCCCCTACTAACACCATGACCACCTCTCCGAACCCACTGGTCATTAATTTTCACCCTTCAAGAACGCAACCCACCATAGCCGCAGCCCACCTCTTGTATCTTCTCTCGAATCCACAACCACTGCCAAATTCAAAACTACCACTATGGACTCGCCTTCAGCGACGGTGCGGAAGCCGTCGGATCTGATCGATGACTGGTGAATACTCGCTTCCGTCTTAGGGGGTGATGAAGCCGTAGCCCTTGGTGTCGCTGAACCCAGACACCTTCTCGAATTTTTTAGCTTCGTCAACTCTGAGTCACTGAACCCAGACACCTTCTCGAATTTTTTACCTTCTCGAATTATCAAATTTGGGGAGATCATCTTGGTCTCAAGGGTGCCACGGTGGGGGATGGTTGGAGGTGTGGAGAAGGGTCTGGAAGATGCAGAAGGGGGAAGAGGGGGCAGAGTGAAAATTGGATGCTTCTAGAAAAAGTTACGTTATGAATAAAAAAGTATCGACGTTTCACATTTTCAAAGCAGTTTTATATAAAAGTTTATCAAACACTTAAACAGTATATTTTTTTTGTTAAAAGTACTTTTACAAAAAAAAGTTACTAAACACTATATTGTTTATTTTCACAATATAGCACAAACAGTTTTTTTTTTCAAAGCATGGGCTGGTTTGGTATTGCTGTGCTTAAAAAAAAACTGTTTTTGCTGTGCTGTGAGAATAAGCAAATGTGAAATAAAGCAGCAGAGTGTTTGGTAAACTTTTTTGTAAAAGTGCTTTTGAAAAAAAAAACAGTATTATAGTGTTTGGTAAACTTTTATGTATAACAAATGTGAAAAAGCCAGTTTTTTCAAAGCTGGGTTTTGTAGCTTCCTGTTTTTGGCTTTTTTTTCACCCAAAACTGTAAAAAAAAAAAAACTAAAGCTGAATGAAAACTGACAGCTTTTTTATTATACCGGTTTTTTTTCAGAATTACTTCAGTACCAAACCAAGGCTTAGTCGTGTGCTTCCCAGTTAAGCACTAAAGAAGAAGCCAACCATTTCATATTCACAATTGTATCACGAATTCTCCAAGAGATTACATTCATTCTCAAGTAAACGTAGTTAGCTTATACAAGCTTATGATTGTTAATAAGTCATGGTCTAAGTGACAATAATATATGAATTAGGTACTAATCTTCAAGTCTTATTTAATCACTTATAATTTTAATAATCGCCGTATGCTAAGATCCATCCATTAATTTATCGAAATTTCAAATGAAAATCAAATGTGCGGACTTTGAATAAAAGGTCATGTACTGCCAAGTAAAACTCTGATTTTTACAGAGTCAGGTATTATCTGCGTGAGCCATAGAAGAATCCAAGGGAGGATGACAAAATAGATGGAATTATCAAACAACCAATGGGAAATTAAAGATTTATTTAACTTAATTAATATGAAACAGATCCGTGACATTACTTTTCTACACATTTCGTAATACATTTTAATAATATGAACTGTTAATATTTAAAACATCATTCATAGAGCATTCTTATAAAAGTTAGATGAAATTAAAACTATCAAGGCTTTCATCTGCAATCAAGACAACGAACGAATACGGTTTTATAAAAAAAACTCTAAACTCTTAATCTATTAATAATATGACTTCAAATTTGGACATTTTTCTTTTGGTAAATATGATATTTAAGGAAAAAACTAAAACATAGACCATTCGACTTGTTAAACTACATTACAAAATGAATTTGACAAAATATGTGTCAAAATTGTATAAATGTTATAGTGCCACTAATCTGGCCCTAAATATATTAATGTAGTAGTAATTACAATAGATAATAATCGAAAGAAAAACAAAATAAAGTCTAAGCAAGTGACTCGGTCCCACAGGTAAACAGTCAACATAGTTCCCGGACAGATCTGATACGTGGAGGAAAATGTCATGGTGGGTGAGGTAAGGGGGAGACTCAGCCACTGCTTCACCCGGTCATCAGTCACAGCAATAAAGAGAGAGAGGCGGGCCGTCAAACTCATTGACTTGGTTCCGGCCAGATGGGCCCCATTTGGCCTCTTTTCTTATTTCGTCACGTGGAAGGCGCCGCACAGATCGGGGCGGTGCGATTCATCTCTTTTTCCCCCCCTTACGTTGTTTCTTTACTTTCTCTTTTGATTTATGGGAATGAGTCAAACTCTTTCTTGACGAAATGTGGACGAAACCTCACCCAATTAAAACACCATTTTGCCTTTCTACACACGTCCACGCATAGCAATGTTTCGGTGTATTAGTTACGTGATGTTATTAATTAACGTATTTTTTATAAATAAATTTGATATAGTTCTCGTATTGGCGTACAACATTTTAATCTATTTGTACTGCTTCAAGTGACATATCCAACTAGTCGTTCATGAAAAAATTTGCTTTCAAGTCACTATACACATTTCTAAAAAGAATCGATTAAGATCTCAAATAGGAACGGAAGAAAAGGCATACAAGAGGCTTTATTTTTTAATTTATTACCACAACACAAAGTAAATTAGTAACACAAGATACAAGTATAAATTTTAGTATGGTTTTTATCCCCACATCCTTTTACACCTTTTGCATGGATCTCAATTTCGACTGTCAGATTAAACAAATTAAAAATAATTAATGAACATAAATTAACGATAAATACGTAAAAATGAATTTGAGAAAAGCACTACCTAAACATTAACATAATAACAATACTTACAATATGACCGTGGTACTAAAACCTTTCTCCATCGCACCCTTGTGAGTTGTGACTCTTTGTTTATTTGGGTTGGAGTAATGCTAGGGAGACTAAATATTTTAAACCATATAATGTGTCACGAATAAGAAACAATAACGTTAATCGATACTTAATTAACAATCCAATCATTTACAACCACATCATTTAGTTTGCAAATTTGATTTAAAAAATTTAGTTTTGGATCAAAAATTAAAACGAGGTGGCTTAGCGTTGATTGATGGCAGACTGACGCACCATCTGACGCAAGAGATGAAAATTCAAGTAATAAAAAAAATGAATAATCCCATGAATTTCTCACAAATCCAATCTAGTTGTTCTAAGTTTGGTCTACGTCCATACCCTTTTTATAGGCGATCACATTGCACCGGTAAAAGACTTCAGAGACTTCACCACCCACACACCTCCCTCATCTCTCTCTCTCTCTCTCTCAAAACCCTCCTCCTTCATTTTCTTAATCTCCTCTTAATTACCACTTGTTCATATCGGCAAAACATTCATTTATGGACAAAGGATGGGGGCTCACCCTTGATTCTGAATCCTTCGGCTTCCTCCTAAAAAAGCCGCCCACCGCGGCGGTTAAGCTCGATCACCACCAGAATAACAACAAGAGGAGCAGTTTTTTTGGTGGGGAAAGGATGTTTTCGGGAATGGAATTCCCTGTCAAACTTGGCAGCCGGGAAGAGCAGACTGCATCGCAGCCGTCCAATGACAACGATCGGATGGTTGTGGATGAGGTGGACTTCTTTTCTGATCGTAAGAACAAGCTCAAAAGCAATAGTACCGATGATCATCATCAGGATTCGAGATCCAATGATGCAATCAGTGTCAAGAAGGAGAATTGGACTCGTTTGGACGTCAATGTAAGCACCCCTTTTTATTTCTTTATTTTTTGGTGATTTATTTTTAGCGGTACTTATTTTTCTTTCTTGGATCTAAATAATATGTAGACTGGATTGCACCTTGTTACTGCGAACACCGGCAGTGATCAGTCGATGGTTGATGATGGGATTTCTTCTGATCGTGCGGATAACAAAAGAGCAAAGAATCACGAGGTAAGACTTTAGAACTATATGAACACCGGATGTGATCAATCACTGTGACAGTATTTTAAGTTATTTACGCATTATCATGAAAAAAGTATAACGTATACGTAATTGACTTGAAATATGACGATCAGCTGGTACAGTTGCAAGTGGAGCTCCAACGTATGAATGCTGAAAACCAGAGGCTGAAAGAGATGCTTGGTCAAGTGACCAACAACTACAGTGCGTTACAGATGCATCTTGCTGCAGTTGCACAACAACAACATAATCACGCTACTGCAGCTCCAGCTGATCAGAGCTCACAATTACACCATGATCAGGTAATTCGTTCATATCCGTAATCATTGCAATCTTATTTATAATATGACAAGAATTTAAACTACCCTAATTTACAGAATGATAAACTGCTTGGCCAACTGGTTTAATTCACGTTTTTAGTATTATCTAATATATTGACTTTTTTTGGTAAATTTCTATCAGAACGCTGAGGCAAAGGCTGATCAAGATAAGAAACAAGGGATGGTGCCAAGACAATTTCTAAATTTGGGTCCGAGAGCCACAGCCGAGACGACTGATGACCAAGTTTCCAATAGTTCATCGGAAGCAAGAACCCGATCAGCTTCACCTCCTCAAAACATCAATGAAGTTGCATCACCGAAAAATGGTCAGATTGGTCCGTTGGATCCGGCAAACTCTAATACTTTCCGTGAGGGGAAAAGAGTTGGCAGGGATGAGAGTCCTGAATCTGAATCAGAAGGATGGGTGCCCAACAAGGTCCCCAAGCTCAACAATTCTGCGGCTCCTAAGCAAATTGATCAATCAACCGAGGCCACCATGAGGAAAGCCCGCGTCTCCGTTCGAGCCAGATCAGAAGCCCCTATGGTAATTAATCTAATTGATTTTAACTTTAATTAGTAACACTTCAAAGCAGTCATCCTTCGCTCATGCTGAATAAATAAATAATAAACTAAGTAGTTTAATAACTCAATTATCAATCTCAAGTTTCATGAAACTAATCAAATTTTGATTAATTACAGATTACTGATGGGTGTCAATGGAGAAAGTATGGACAGAAGATGGCAAAAGGGAACCCATGTCCTCGTGCATATTATAGGTGCACCATGGCTGTAGGCTGTCCTGTTCGCAAACAAGTACGTATACATCTGCAGAAATTTTCTGTGCAAAACGTTCATTCTCTATTGGTTTAGTATGTCAAAAATATATCGATAACATATCACTTACGAAAGTACTAATATGTATGTGTTACTATTTTGATAGGTACAACGTTGTGCCGAGGACAGAACCATACTGATCACAACATATGAAGGCAATCACAATCACCCACTGCCCCCCGCTGCAATGGCCATGGCATCAACCACCACAGCAGCCGCCAGCATGTTGCTTTCGGGGTCCATGTCAAGTGCGGACGGGATGAACATGAACCCTAATAATTTGCTAGCCAGAGCAATTCTTCCATGCTCATCGAGTGTTGCCACAATCTCAGCCTCAGCTCCATTTCCAACTGTTACATTGGACCTTACCACATCGCCATCACAGGTCCAAAGACCAAACACCCCATTTCAAGTCCCTAATTTCCCAGGGCAACCCCCGAGCTTTGGGGCAGCTTCACAACAACTGCCTCAAGTTTTTGGGCAAGCCCTTTACAACCAGTCTAAGTTTTCAGGACTTCAGCTGTCCCAGGATATGATGGGCTCTACTAGTTCACTGCAACAAATGCAGCAAACGCAGTCTTCCTCCTTTGCTGACACAGTGAGTGCCATCACGGCTGATCCGAGCTTCACTGCTGCTCTCGCGGCTGCTATAACCTCGATCATTGGCGGAGGAGCTCATCCGAGCAACACCACTACCAACAGTGCCTCCACCATGTCCAACAACAGCAGCGGAGCCAACAACAACAACAAGATTAGTAGTTTCCCGGGAAATTAATTAGAAATGTGGGGTCTATTGTTTTTGTTAATTTTTTTTTTTTTGCTTTAAAGAAAGTTGGTAACCTGTCGATACATTTTGTTGTTGTTGTCTTTTTTTTTTTTTTTTTTTTTTGGGGAGGGTTTAGATCGAACCCAACTTCATTCTTTCTTTCTTTTTCATTTGTGTTTTGTTTTGAATAATTTGATTCAAAATTTTCAGTAAATACACACAAAAAGGAAAAAGGTTTGGTTTAATGTATTTACTATTCCAATCAGTGCACTACTACATGTTTAATCTTTCATATATTATTAGTTGATTTCCTTCTAATCTAATTCATGATGATTATGTTCAATTAAAACAACACTGACCATACAGACAGAAATCGTTGTTTACAAGAAAACCCTAAGAAAAAACCAGAAGATTAGAGAGAGAGAGAGAGAGAGAGAGAGAGAGAATAAGGCGGAATATTCTGATACTATGTGTGAGGGTGAGGCTGCAGTCAACCAAATCGGCCATTTCATTTGACACGTAAGAAAAAACCATGGACTTCGAAGAGACTTCGAGGCAACTATGTTTGTGTGTTAAATTAAATGAGTCGTGAATAATTTAGAAAAAATGAGGTCAAATTCATAAAAAAAATATATATAAAGGAAAAAAGAAGACAACTTTCGATGTATGTTGGTTGAAGTTGAGTAGTTTCGTGGCTTGTGGGCTGCTAATTTTCGATTGCTTACGTTGTTGACTTTCTGTGCACTTTGTTTGACATCACGTCACTGCCATTGAATTTTGAATCCAGATCCCAATCAATCATGTGAACGGCTAATTTGGTTATTTATAAAATTAGTAAAAAAAAAAAGTTGAAAAATTATAGTAAAATAGCAAACGTGGAGCATTGTGGCCTGCAACCGTACCTCATCCACAGTACGAAGGGATCTTTTAGTTCTTAAGGTATTAAATATCGATACTATCGGAAATATCGATAGTCCAAAAACATAGAAATTTCAATGGAAATATCGGGATATTATCGATATCGATAAAAATTAAATAAAAACTACGGAAATTGTAAGAAAAACTTGGAAATTTTTATTGAAACTTTGCAGGATATTTATTTAGTCAATTATCTATTAGTTTATCACAAAAAATTGGAAGTAAATTCATTGCATGATGGATTTAACTAATTTAAGTTGATTATATAGCGAGCTGGCAAACATTGTGAGTGTAGAAAATATGTAAATATTTTAGTATATTTTCACAAAAACATAAGTGATATGGTGGTCAAGGTGTTGAAAGAGTAAAATGGGAGGGGTTCGAATCCCCTTGGTGTTTTTTTAAATATAAAAATTTAAAAAACACGAAAATTTCGATGGAAATATCGATGACATCGAAAATATTGGTAGTCCAAAAACACAGAAATTTCAATAAACATATCGAGATATTATGGATATTTAATACCTTGCTTCTTATGAATATGGATTCTATGGATCGACGGCTTTCGTCTTCAGGCCTGTTCATAGCGGTGGATAGGAAGTGCATGTCGTTTATGATATTCACGTGCGTGCATGTGGCCAAAAACACCTTGCCTCATCTTTTTGAGAAATAGTTCAATGTTATTTGTCACACAATTTATTCGCTGTTATTGCATTATAAATTTATTTGTTAAATAAAAAATGTTAATGGTTTTTTTTTCAAAATAAGACTCACATCATAGTTTAGTGTTAATTCTCGTACTCAACATTATAAACATTATACTAAAAACATGAGCAGATAGTCTCTATAAAAAATATATTTTTGAGAGTGTCACATTAGTATTTTTTGTTGTTGATACCAAGGTATTAAATATCGATGATATCAGAAATATCGGTAGTCCAAAAACACGGAAATTTCGATGGAAATATCGGGATATTATCGATATCGATAAAAATTGAATAAAAACCACGGAAATTGTAAGAAAAACTTGGAAATTTTTATTGAAACTTTGAAGGATGTTTATTTAGTCAATTATCTATTAGTTTATCACAAAAAAATTGGAAGGAAATTCATTGCATGATGGATTTAATTAATTTAAGTTGATTATATACAATAGCGGAGCTAGAAATTTTTTACTGGGTGGGCTAGTTTAAAAATTTAAATCTTTATAATAAAGAAACATGATACCGTATTTTCATAGTAACAGCTAGCTTAAAAAAATCACAAGGTGAGCCAAAAAAAATTGTAATTGAACAAATACCTGTTAAAATTTAAACAAGAAGAGATGAGAAAAATGATGTAAGAAAAAGAAATGGTTTGTAAACTATATTATATAATTTTATATAGTTAAACCTAGAAAATTCGGATTAGTGACTAAATATATGATGGATAAACATTCGAAAATCAATATATGGTGGATATACATTCGAAAATCAATCAAAATTACATGTAAAATTTTATTTTTCACCGGAAGCTACCTGGGCTATAGTCCAGGACAGCCCTTTACTTGGCTCTGCCAGTGATTATATAGCGAGCCGGCAAACATTGTGAGTATAGAAAATATGTAAATATTTTAGCATATTTTAACAAAAACATAAGTGATATGGTGGTCTAGGTGTTGAAGGAGTAAAATGGGAGGGGTTCGAATCCCCTTGGTGTTTTTTTAATATATAGAAATTTAAAAAACACGGGTATTTCGATGGAAATATCGATGACATCGGAAATATCGGTAGTCCAAAAATACGAAAATTTCGATGAAAATATCGAGATATTATGGATATTTAATACTTTAGTTGATACATAGGTCTGGATATTTAATACCTTGGTTGATACATAAGTCTGTAAGTTATGCACATGTGTACGTGATCACATTGATCAAAAGTTATAACTGATCTGTTTTCTTCATGTACACGAATTTCAATTCTCCTCTTTACATTTAATGGGAAAAAAAAATCATCGTTTTATAAGAAACCCTAGCTAATTCGTGAAATATCAACCATGAATTTCTTCATCTTATCTGATTTTTGAACTCCTTTTTCTTGTAACTCGTGGACTCTTCTTGTGTATATATATTTAGAATTTACATTCTTCAGCTGAAGACATGCTGCCGAATGCCGATCCATATCGAAAGGGATATATGAGAAATATTGATTTTTATTTTATGGATATCGACATGCGAACGTGCAGTTTTGATCTGTACTACGGTTTGATTGATTAGGGTTTTGAAATTAACGACGTACAAGTACTACAGCCCCCGGTCTTTGAATATGTCAAAGATGTACTCTTATCAACAAACATTAGTAAGATGGATTTTTTTTTTATGTTTTTTGTTTTTTTTTTAATTTTTTTTTTCTTTTCACATTTTACATTTTTCCGTGGATTTCCATTGAAAGGTAAACGTGCTTGCTCCATATTTGGGATCTTTCGGAACTTTTGGTTTCACACTTTATATTATTTGAGAAGTGACCATTATGCAAGTTAAGAGGAAATTGTAGTGATGGTACCTTAATTTAACTCAATTAGAGTAATGGTCCCTTAATTGAAAATTTGTGATTATTGGTCCTTTAACTCATTAAAATGTGCAGTTATGATCTTTTTCGTCAACTTTGTTAGAACTTCTATCAAAATGAGTCACGTGTCATGCACTTGAGGCTGAATGAAGGGGTAAATATGGAAAACCAAATGAGAAAAATTATAGGAAGGGTCCCTCAACTTCAACCTAATTGGAGAAATTGTCTCCCAACTTAACCCAATTAGAGCAATGGTCCCTCAACTTTAATACAATTGGAGAAATAGTCCCTCAAGTTAAACCTAATTGGAGCAATGGTCTCTTACCTTTAACCCAACTGTAGCAATGGTCCTTTCCAACATGACATTTTGACATAATTATGACGGAGTTGACGAAAATGACCATACTTGGACATTTGGATGATTTAAGGGACCAATGGTCCTGAATTTTTTAGTTGAGGGACCATTACTCTAATTGAGTTAAGGTTGAGGGACCATTGCTCCAATTGGGTTAAATTTGAGGGACCATTACTAAAATTTTCGCTCAAATAAATTAGCCATAGTTCTCCTTGCGATGGTGAATCACACGATGATGGTCAGGGGAAGACTGAATGTTTTTGTGAGTCTTCTCAACTTTGAAAGGATAGAATGCCTTTTATTTTTATTTTTAAATGAAGATAAAGTATAAAGAAATCCCATGCATGAAAGGTGCCTATTTGAAAATTTTTGTTTATTGTGAAGCAAAGGTGAGAAACAGTCTCCAGCTATGGGGCAATGTTGCATTTACATTGTTATTTGTTAATTATATTTGTAAGAAAACTAATAAGCTATAGAAAGTATTATTAACACGCAGAAATGTAACACACGGTCACATGATCGCTGTATTCAAATTTCTCCGAGACTGCACTTAAGTATTGTTTTAAATAGTTAACAATATGTTGAGAATTAATAAAGGGGTGTGCTATCCACACACCTTTTTTTACTTCTCACTCACCCCTATTACTTTTTGTCCGTTAGATCTTCTTCAGTTCATTCGATCCGACGGTCGAAATCCAAAAAAAGTGTAAGAAAAGTAAAAAGGGGTGTGTGGATATCACACCTCTTAATAAACTTCATTTACTAATAAATATCGTAGATGCAATTGTACTCATAAATCATAATTATTTTACAAAAAGTACCGTAGTTGGTCAAAGTTTTAGAGCTCATTTGGAACTAATTGAGTAGGAAACACTTTAGGAAATTTCCCCATATATAGTTTTATTAGAAATATGTAGAGAGTTCTAATAAAATCATGTGCCTCTAAAAAACAGCTAACATGCTTCTCCAGCAAAAACGCTTTCACTTGACAAAGATGGCATTTAATTGCAACAATGTCTATGGATGTAGATCGTGGATATCGTCCTCCAAGCCCATTTTCTAGTGTTGGGTCTAATTGATTTCTGCATATGAAGCCCATTCTATTTCGAATGAAGTGAATGCGTAAATTTGTTGAGCCCATCTAGGCTGGGCCTCAAGCCTTATCCGATCAGAAAAGGAGAAATTAGCAATTTTCTACCTTTATACTCTTACAGGAATGCTCTCCTAAGATTTTCGTTTTAAGGACTTGTGAGGATTTCTTTTATATGAGTTATATGATTAATCTAACGATACAAAAACTGACGTGTATATATAATTCTATAACACCTTAATAAAATCAAAACACGTCAAAAAAAATAAAAATAGAGTTCACGCTCCTCCTCTCTATCGCTTTGCTCCTTCCCTTGAAGTTCATCTAGAAGAGTTTGGGATCTTTGCCCTGGATCACCTCCGCGGTAAGTTTCCTGCCCAAAAACTTTGTAAGCATACTTGGAGAGGGTGGTTTGGGCAAGGTGTTCAAGGGTGTCTTAAGTGATGGAACGACTGTAGCAATTAAAAGACTTACCAATGGAGGGCAACAGGGCGATGATGAGTTCTTTGTTGGGTTTAAATGCTGAGCAGGCTGCATCATTGTAAACCTTTTTTTCGACAACGGGGAAGGAGAAATTGGGAGAAATTGAAAGCAATATAACCACAAAGGAAATACCTTTTCATAGCTTCAAGAATTTAATTTTCTGAGGACCTTGTGAAATTGGAAATCATCCTACTGTCTTTCAACCTACAGTTGTAAAAAATTTGAGTGTGAACCCTATTTTTATTTTTTGGTGTATTTTGATTTTGTTTAGGTGTGAAAGGATTTTATAAACTTGTCAATTTTTGTACCGTTAGATTAATCATAAGACTCATATAAAGTAGGTCCTTAAAAAGAGGATCTTAGGAGAGCATTCCTGCCACTCTTAAGGTTCGATCCTTGCCGGATCATTTTCCTGGAGATTATAGGGATCCCGCGATCATGATCGTTTATCATACATCGTATGGTCAATTTTTTTTAGGTACTATTTATATTTAATTTTAAATTTTAAATTTTAAAATGATTTCTAATCGCACGATGTACAATAAACAGTCACAATCACGGAATCTCTAGAATTCCCAAGAAAAGGATTGTCGCTGGATACTTTTCTCTCAAGCTTTGCATATTGTGAAAGTGACGGGCAAATAGCAATGTTTGCTTGCATATCGTGAGAGTGACGGGCAATTAGAGAAGAGATGACCATTTTCTTTCTTGCACTCAGTAGCAATAGGGTTTCTAACGAGTTAACCGATAACGTTCTATCTGCTCAGATATTAACTTGAAATTTGTTATTTTTATCTTATTCTTACAAGAAATCGTTACGTTAGTGCATTTTATTAGATACAGTGATATATCTACACATTATCTAGTTTGTTTTCCACAATTCGTTCCATATCCAAACAAAACATTCGCAACCACATTTAATTGTAAAACTTGAGTTGATATAGTGTAAGGGGAACGTGAACAAAGTCACACCAAATTCATGTGCAGACAAAAAACAAACAGAAAATCTCGCGTGTACACTCCGCAATAGGAAAAGGATTCTCGCCGAATCCTTTTTCTAAGAATTCGTAATCGTGACCGTTCATCGTATATCATGCGATCAGTTTTTGTTAAACACTATTTATATTTAATTTTAAATTTTAAATTTTAAAATAATTTCTTATCGCACGATATACGATAAACTGTCACGATCACGAAATTCTAAAATCTTCAAGAAAAGGATTTGGCGAGAATTCTTTTCCTCTACAATAAGCACGGTGGGCCCCAAAGAGGGAGGTGTCAGCGTGCTAAGGCAACAGGTGGTTTCTTTGACACGTGAGCGTTCGGTTGCAACTCCCAGTTCTATATTCCTGCGTCGTTTTCCTCGCATCATCCAAAACCCGTCGTTCTCAACCTACGTCACTCGCACCGCCTGATCTTTCTCTTAACCCCCTAATCACCGTCCATTTTTGCAAAGCGTCTCCGGAAACGAGACCGTCCTGCCTTCACACAATATAGACCGTTCAAAGGCTGTAGATCGGACGGCTTAGCTTAAAAGTCTTGTTGAGGCCAACTCGGCTGAGCTGGGCCCCACTGGTAAACGCAAAGAGTGACAGGCAGAAGAAGTTCCTCTGTTTTTCTCTGTTCTTAAGGACACTTTCTTCCTTCGAGTTTCTTCGCATCAACTTTTCGGTGGCTCTCTTTCTGCTGCAAGCAGTTCAATCGGTGAGTTTTTCTTATTATTTCTTTAATTTAATTTTTTTTTTAATATTATTTGGATAATTTCTTATATATTCTGCACGTTATAGTGAGAAATGGTGGTATGTTTGCATTTGAGTGTTATTTTTTTCTGCAGATGTTGCTTTTTTGGTTGCATGTCTGCATATTTTGTGTGTTTTATTTTACTTTTTAGATTTATTATTTTAATTTTGGTCATTGATTCACTGATTCTGGGACCAAAATGCATGTTTGAAGGTTTTTGTTAAGAAAAATGAAATTTTATGGTAAAGAAAAGAAAATGAAAGTGAAACTTAAAACTTCTGGGGATTAAAAAAAAAAATTAAAAAAAAAGAAAAAAAAAAAGAGAGAGTTAGTAATCTTTCCATTGCGACAGAAGGTCACGAGTTTGATAGACGTTAGTAATCTTTATACAAAATCCAGATGAATTTCTGCTAATTAAGCTAAATTTTTTCATTTAAAATGTGGTATTATTCAAGTAATGCATTTGTAATGCCTAATGGCTGTGAACATGCTTTTAGTAATTTCAGAATTAATTTTTTAATTTGTTGTTTTTTGGGTGAAGTTATAGACAATATGGGAACCAGCTTCAGAGCAATTCTGTTCCTTTCAAGCCTGTTGTTTTCTCTTGCATCCTCCGCACCCAATGATGGGTTGTCCAGGATTGGACTCAAAAGGGTGAAATTGGATTCAAATGACCGGGTTGCTGCGCAGCTCGAATCCAAGAATGGATTGAGAAAGTATCGTCTCCTTTCGAATCTCGGAGAATCTGAGTCGGGGGATGTCGATATTGTCTCATTAAAGAACTACTTGGATGCTCAGTACTATGGTGAGATTGCTATTGGCACTCCCCCTCAGCCCCTCACTGTGATTTTTGACACTGGTAGTGCAAACTTGTGGGTTCCATCATCCAAGTGCTATTTCTCGGTGAGCTTTAACGTTTGTACTATTCTGTAACTTGAAAAATTGAAACTTTTTTATGTATACAAAGCTTGGCTTGAACCATCAGGACCATGGTTTTTTGGCATTTTGGTGCAGCTTGCATGCTACTTCCATGCCAGGTACAAGTCGGGCCAATCGAAAACATACGAGAAGAATGGTTCGTATTCCGTGCTCCATGATAATTTGTTTCTAAATCAGTCATGTCTTATCATGTGAATTCTGGAATATGGTTGTGTTCACTGTTTGATGTAATATTTGTTTGCTGCTGTGCAGGGACTTCTGCTTCTATCCAGTATGGTACCGGAGCTATTTCAGGTTTCTTTAGCAAAGACGATGTTAAAGTTGGGGACATCGTTGTTAAAAACCAGGTAATCATAATTCTGAACTCCCCTCCTTTTCCGTCTCCCAGTCTAGTGTTTCAATTTAACTATACTCGTTATTGGTTGTCACAGGATTTTATCGAAACAACTAGTGAGCCTGGTCTCACATTCTTGGCTGCCAAGTTTGATGGCTTATTGGGACTTGGATTTCAAGAGATTTCGGTTGGAGGTGCTGTCCCAGTGTGGTATGCAGTGATTTTCCTTTTCTGGAAATAAACAAATGAATAATTCAGCACTCGGTGGTTAATATGAGACATATGAATGTCTTTCAGGTACAACATGATTAAGCAAGGTCTTATCAAGGAACCAGTGTTTTCCTTTTGGCTCAACCGTAATGCACAAGAAGAAGCAGGTGGTGAAATTGTGTTTGGCGGAGTTGATCCAATTCACTATAAGGGCAAACACACGTATGTTCCAGTAACGAAGAAAGGCTATTGGCAGGTTGATAGTGAAACATTTATATCCAGTGTGGAACTGTCTGATAACTTTCTTTTTTCTTTTAATATGTTACCTCTTTTTTTTCCAATATGCTTACTCGTGTCTCTCTTTGGCAGTTCGACATGGGCGATGTTCTTATTGATGGTGAACCAAGTGGTATGTACTATCTCGATGCATAAAGTGTGTGCAGTGGCACTTGTAGTTTTCCCTTGTGTGTGTTTGTGTGTGCGCGGGAGGGGCACATATATGAACGTCAAGTATATTACTCCCATTGTTCTGACTTAACCATATTGCTGTTCAGGATATTGTGCTGGTGGCTGTTACGCAATTGCAGACTCTGGAACTTCTCTTGTGGCAGGTCCAACAGTATGTAATCCAAATTTTAGTTGTTACTTTGATTTCTTGTTGATTAATTCTTTGGTGGGTGCATGTTCCGTGTATATAATTGTATCCAGCTTGGTTGATTAGCTTGATCCAGTTCACTTCTTAACTTCTCAGTCTGAATATTCTGATTGAACCAGAAAGGGAGAAGTAGGAGCATGTTAATGACCTGTTTTTGTGTTTATAGATAGCATGAAGTACTTGTGCCTATTATATTCTTCCAGCTTCTGTTCGTGTTGCAACTGTCTGTTAGTTTGTTGCATAGTTTTGCAACTGCATTAGTAATGATGATTTCCCTATCGATTAATTTCTCGGCATTTATATGTATACATGCAGACTGTGGTTGCCCTGATAAATCAAGCCATTGGAGCCAGTGGTGTTGTTAGCCAGGAATGCAAGGCAGTTGTTAACCAGTATGGACAAACCATTCTTGATTTGCTCTTAGCTGAGGTAAAATACAAGACTTACGTTATTCTAGTTTACATTTTTTTTCCTTGTTCAAGCGACTGGAAGACGATCATAATTCGTTTGGTTTGCATACTTTCTCCAACAGGCCGAACCAAAGAAGGTTTGTTCGCAAATTGGATTGTGCACCTTCAATGGGACTCGTAGTGTAAGGTCAGCATAAAAAGTTGCTATTATTATTCTTGGGATTGTCTTCATTAGGTAATAAACTTATTGGATCGCTGTTGTATTTTTTCAGTATGGGCATTGAAAGCGTGGTGGATGAGAACGGCGGCAAGTCTTCTGGCATTACTCATGATGCTTCATGCTCTGCTTGTGAGATGGCAGTCGTCTGGATGCAAACCCAGTTTAAGCAGAATTTGACTCGAGATAGTATTTTGAACTACGTCAATGAGGTATAGAAATTTCAAGGAACTTGATTCAAATTTCTTTCTGGCATCGCTTCTCTTTCTGACTCTACGATATTATACCTCCGCAGCTTTGTGAAAAAATGCCAAACCCATTGGGACAATCAGCTGTGGACTGTGGAAAACTTTCTTCTATGCCTTCTGTTTCCTTCACCATTGGCGGTGAAGTTTTTGAGCTCACTCCAGAGGAGGTATGGCGACATCCCAATTTATCCGTTAGCTATATGCTTACATATGTCCCTTCTGATTGCCTATGTAATGCTATCTGGTATACTCTCCCTGTGGGTTTACGGGCGAGTTTTAGTGTGAATTTGCATGATTAAAGTTGCAGTGCAAGCTACCTTTGCGCTTATGATAATTTCTCCGTTTGTTTGCGCAGTACATACTTAAGGTCGGCGAGGGCTCTCAAGCTCAGTGTATAAGTGGGTTCACTAACATGGATATCCCTCCTCCCCGCGGACCTCTCTGGTATGATCACATTATTCGACACTTGAGTTATCATTTGTCGTGCTTTACAGGGGGCTAAACTCTTGTTTTGATTTCGTACTTCGCGGTGGTGCAATGCAGGATCTTGGGAGATATCTTCATGGGTCGTTACCACACCGTGTTCGATGCTGGCAAAATGAGAGTCGGATTTGCAGAGGCAGCATAAAGAACGGCTCTGGGATCGACCCTTCGTCTCGAAATTAGTTGATGCGCATCTTTGTTTACTTAAATTACTTAATATGTGTGTGTAACTCTTATGTATGTAAAGGGAAGCCAGTGGTTAAAACTTGGAATAAGTTGTGTACTTTGGCGTCGGCGTAAACGTAGTGTTTGTAAATACAACCGTTTGTAAGCTTCTATCTTCTGTTACAAGTTTGAGGGCAGTAGTAAATTGTGCAATGTTTTCTAGTAATATCTCAAAGTTATGGGCTTTAGCTGTTAAATTCATGATATGGCAAATGCGTGCAGGGTGTAGCATCACTTCAAGTATCTACTATACCGTCTAATGCATGTATCATTTAAAAGTGTTCATACTTAAGGCATGTTTGTACCTTATCTAAAAGAGAACAAACCAAGGATGGAGGAATATCTTAGACTTGGGCATGCCACATAAGTTTAGGGAACGCTTTGCAGAAAGCTGACAAATAAAAGAGGAGGAGGAGGGCAAAGAAAATAAGGAAGGGTAGCTGGCATGCAGGCGTGTGAACAAAATGATAGGGTTGCTTGGAAGCGACGTAAATTACAAGGTATGATACATATACACACACAACATAAAATGAGTGTTTTAACCGTTAGATTTTGAATTTTTATATTTTTAAATAACGGTTGAAATACAAGAGATAGTACGGTAGTACCTAACAACATCGCCACACAGAGACAAATCAAACACACTCGTGATATTTCATGCATGCACATTGACATTGACAGCATATATTTTGCACGCGCAAAGCAAAGCAAAGGGCAAAGGTTACGTGACAACGTTGTGAGCTGCAAACTGCAACTGCAACTCACTTGTTAGGTGGATTCTAAGTTTCCAACGGGCCGACCAGACTGGTGGGTGAAATGGTTTGGTGTGCGAGGAGATGAAGAAATTGAGAGGATGCATGCCAGAAGGTGAGTTTGGGTTTGGTTTGGTGGCTTTTACAACTAAACTATTATTCATCCCAACCGTCCACCTCCTTTCCTATGCTCTTTTGCATAATCCACTCACCATTCCAAGCCAAACAAAAGCCTCTGCCTTTTTCTTTTTATCTTATTCACTTACATAATTCCCTTTTCGTTTGTTTATATGTTTTTTTTTTAATTTAAGGGTAAAGAGAAAGTATCATGTTTACTTACCCAGGAACCAATCATTCCGACCAAGTGAATATGCCACTGGTAATTGTTCTAGCAATTTTCATTCACGAGATTTGAATGCTAAACGAAGGCGACCCTTGACGCAATGAAAAAGTTGATTCTTTGTGACTAAAAGAGCACGAGTTTGAGTTGTGAAAACAACATTTTTGCAAAGCAAGAATAATGTTATGTACTATAAACATTTCTCATACCTGTGTGGCTGAAAGTTGTCCAAAAAGTACTCATCTTTTTATCATAATTTGGATTGGGTAGATGTGCCCAATTTAATTTTAAAAAGTTGTACCATTTAATTAATCAATTAAGACTTACCGAACATGCCCAAACCTCGCCAAATTTATTAATAAATGGGCACAAACTATGCATCCCACTTAGGAGAAAAAAGAGTTAACTATTGTTAGTTGGATACGTACCATGTCGTGTTCTCTACGTACCATCTATCCGTACCCAATGAGTAAGGACTGCGTCAGCACGTGCCACTCCACTTAGCTCGCCCAAATGCATGGAATTTTCTTTAACCATTTTCTAAACGTGCCCAAAGCCGAGCTTAAGTAACTGCGGGCCAAAAACAGTTTGCACCCTCCTTTTGCCACGTGGAGGCCTCGGATGAAAGTAGAGATTTTGGTCCGAAAAGCCGAAAGAGTGAGAAAGGTTTTTGAAAAGTCAATTAGCTTCTCTCACTAGGCCTCAAGCTAAGGGGACCCCCCCTCCAATAGCAAACCACACCCACAAGACTACTCCTCACACTTTTACTCACCACACCCACCACCTTGGTCACTCTTATATATCCACCTTGATCAAACATATCACATGCCAAACTTGTAACCCTTAAATGTTTGTGTAGTTCTGCTCGTCTAATCCTCTGTTATCGTCAATGGATTGGACTAGAGGCCGAACCATCGGCCTTGGCTCCTCTGCCAGAGTCTCCATCGCCAAGTCGCACCGCTCCGGCGAGGTTTTCGCAGTCAAGTCGGCCGAGCTCTCACAATCCCAATTCCTCCAAAAGGAGCAAACAATTTTATCCACATTGACCTCTCCCCATATAGTACAATACAAAGGCTACAACATCTCAAATGAAAACGGTGCCGTTTTGTACAATCTATTTTTAGAATACGCGCCCGCAGGCACAATCTCCGACGCAATCCGACGGCAAGGCGGGTGCCTAAACGAGGCCGCGACAAGGTGCTACGCGAGGCAGATTCTACTCGGTCTGCAGCACCTCCACTCCAATCAAATCGCTCACTGCGACGTCAAGTGTCAGAACATTTTGGTAGCGGAAAATGGCGCGAAAGTGAAGCTCGCCGATTTGGGTTGCGCTCGCCGCGTAAATGATGATCGTGGGTCGCCCATTGGTGGGACCCCTCTGTACATGGCACCGGAGGTGGCGCGCGGGGAGGAACAGGGGATCGCCGCCGATGTGTGGGCTCTGGGATGCACAATAATCGAAATGGCCACCGGGCGGGTTCCGTGGCCCGACGTTTCCGACCCCGTATCGGCGTTGTACCGAATCGGGTTTTCCGGCGATGCGCCGGGGATACCGAGCACTCTGTCGAAGCAAGGCAGGGACTTTGTCGCCAAGTGTTTGATCAGGGACCCACTGGAGAGGTGGTCGGCGGCTGAGCTTCTGGAGCATGGATTTTTACTCGAGGCACCCAATGATTTGCTAAGTCCCACCACCGTATTGGATCGTGGTTTGTTGGAGGAGGAATTTGATTCGGACCAGATTCGGGATCCGACACGTGAAAGCGGTTGTTCGGATTATTCAGCTAAGGAGAGGATCCGACACTTGAGTGAAGGCAATACGTCGTCGTTAGAGTTACCCAGTTGGGCCTGTGATGAAGATAATTGGGTCACTGTGAGGAGCTACAACATTGAAAAACAAGATTTAGTTCAAAAACACACCGCTTTTTCACCTCCTACTCGGCAATTCAAACTCGCTCTACTTTGTCCCCGTAATTTTTACGTTGAGCCAACAAGTACGTATTCAAATACAAATACGAATACGAATACTCATACTAGTAGTGATGCTACTAGTTTTCGCAGTAAACATAGGAAGAGCAAGGCTTGGATGGCCTCTAAATGTAACAAATATGTATCTTTTGCAGATCCTAATTTTGTAAATAAAAAACTTTGGTTGTTTGTGAATGTAATTGAAGATGAAAGATAAAGGGAAGGCTTGATAACATAGATTAACTAATTAGAATGTGAAAAATAACATAATTATCAAATACCATGAAATTAACAACTAAAATGCGAACAATAAAACTAGCTCTAAACAACAACGACCAAGCCTTACGCTATTAAGTAGGGTCGGCTGTATGAATCTTAAAACGTCAGTGCACTCAGTTTTGTGCCAAAACCAGCTCTCAAACAGAAGGAAAAAAAAAACTCAATAGGTCTGCAATCCTTCTGAGTGCTTGGCAGCCTCCCACTTCGCTTTGCTTTCTAAGATCTTGTTCTCCTCGAGTAATCGAACGTACTCTTGAAAATAATAATCTGAATCATTTTTCACAGCCATAATTTTATCGTGTGCAGAACGAATATCCTTTGTCTTTGTTGCGATTTCATATTCAAGTTTTTTTAGTGCTGCGAATGACGCCTGCAACCGGCTCTTTAAAGTTCGATTTTTCTCGTGTACCTCATCTTGATCATCAAGTAATCGTCTAAATAGATTCCTAAAAAAAGTAACATCGTCTTCTGCACCATTAAGCTCAAATTGCAGTTGGTCGAGTTTTGTTTTCAACGACTCCAGTTCTTCCTCTTTATCCGCAAGCATACGGTCGTACTCAGCGAAAGCCTCTTCGGATTGTTTCTCTTGCACGATCGCGCGGTACTTTGCAGCGCAAATCTCCCTTGTCTTTGTCTCAAGCTCATGTTGTAGCTGTTTGAGCTTTGTGCCCGAAGATTGTAGCTCCTTTTGTAAACTTTGGTTTGCCTCGATTACAACACCTTGCGCGTCAAGTAACTCTCCGAATGCGTTGCTTAAATTCATTAAATCGGCTTCTGCATCATTCAGGTTTTTGGTTGTGGTCTCGAGTTCAGATTCTACTTGGCTGAGGCTAATTAGCTTTGTTTTCAAAATCTTGTTTTCGTCGAGCAATTGATCATGTTTCAGTTTGGCGTTTGATGACGACTGCAACTGCTGCAAACTCTCATTCTCCTCAAGGACAAGACTGTGCTCGTTAAATAGCTGTCCGAACAACTTCTTTAGAACAAGAACATGGGCTTCTGCAACATTAGCATCCTTCGCCTTGGCGTCGCGCTCCAATTCTGCACTGTTCATCCTTGTTCTCAAGGATCGCAATTGGTCCTCTTTCTCCCCAAGCAAACGATCAAACTCGACAAACATATCTTCCGATTCCAACCACTCGTGTAGACGTTTGTTTTCTGCAACCACCACACCTTGCTCAACAAGCAATTCCCCAAATGCGTTTCTTAGATCAGAAACATCTCTTCTTTTGGTCTCTAGCTCGGATTCAGCTTGGTCGAGCGTTGCACTCAACGATTGCAGTTGGTTTTCTTTCTCCTCAAGCAAGCGATTATTGTTTTCTTCAAATCTGTTGCGCAGTTCCCCCATCAATTTCGTTTGTCTGTGAAGTTTTTTGACATCCTCGCATACTCGGCATAAAACGAAATCAAGGACTAGGAAGAACCCTGTACATGAGGAACTTAAACGTATTAATATCCAATAAAAACAAATTAAATAGAGCAAAATAACTTGAAAGCAGAGAAAATCGATCCAGTCTAAAAATTTAAATTATGTCAGTTTATACGTATAAAAAACAAAACGAACATTACCGATGAGAGTGAAGTCGAGGAGCAGGCTGTAGTAACTGATGACGCGCTCGAAAGGTGTCTGGATCATCGTGACGTAGTACACGAAGAAGAGAAACTGGAGCATGCCCTTCACGAAGTTCAGGCCGAACATGCTTGTGAGCGTTAAAAGCTCCATGGGTGATATCCCCAGAAAGCTTCAGCAAAGAGAGAACCCTTAGGATGGATGTGTTTCTCATACAAATAGAGTGGACATGTAGTGTATATATACACATAGGTTATCATCAACTTAGGCTTTTGGGTAAGTTGGTTTGGAAGTAAGGGATTTTTCATTCCTTTTCTCTTAACTTCCAAGCAGAATCCAGAATATATGTCAAGAATTAATCGAGCTATTGACTGGTTTAATTTGTTTCCTTTTTTTTTGCTTTTTAGGTAAAACACTGGTTTTGCATTTTTCATTCCTTTTCTTTTTCCCAGCAGAAGCCGGATTTTTTTTTAAAAAATTCTCTCTCTTGTTTCCCCTTGTTAATGAAAGGCTTGGTGGAAAAAGCCAAACGCAGTAACGTTTTAAAATTTATATAGGCGACTCCATTTAATGAGATAAAAATTTGATTGTTATTGCTGTATTTCCCCTTCTCTCGTGGAAGAGAGGTGAGCCGCACAAAGGAGAGGGAGAGAGCTAAAGTTGATATTTTAGTTTTTTCCTTGGCAATTTAGTATCCACACTATTTTTGAAAGGGAAGAAAACACACCGTTAACGAACTAGTTTTATTTATTTATTTATTTATATTTTTTGTCTTCTTTTTCTTCTTTTCTTTTCAAGAAAAGTAGTGCAAAAATACACTATTTCTAGAACCGAACTATGCTTCAAGGATAAAAGGTGAATTCATACGACAAGGCACCCTTGAGTCATGTTGCAAATTTAAACCATTTCCTATTGCTTGCTTTTCTTAAATAAAAAAAAAGTCATTTCGCAATGGTCTAGTGATAATTTTCTTTTCACCTGTAATAAAAGGTCTTAAAATCGAATTTCATGAATGTCAAGTTTGAAAATTATCGCTCAATCTTGGAGTTTATTAATTCAAATATGAAATTGGATGGTCTGGTGAATTTATTTGTTGGGGAGAAGATTTGAAACCTCAAATATGTGTTGGGGCTGGGCAAATTCTAGAAAAATGGGCCCAAGAAGCCCAGCCCAAAGCAATCAGAAGCAGCTCTGGCCTACATCTACATGGGTAGAGACAATAAATACTTGATGGAAAACACCCAAAAGAAAGAAGAAGCGGAAGAGAGGCGGAGAATGGCGAAGAGGAATTTAGTGTTTTTGATGCGGCAGTTGCTGGGCAATACCAACAACCCAGGTGGTGGTGTTGGTGTTGGTGTTGGTATTCTCCTCCACCATCGTATGCACATTGTTTTTAAGAAAAACTAATGAAAAAAGTTTGAAAACTTTGAGTTTTAACGATAATAACAAAATAAAGAATAAAATGAATAGTATTATGATTGACTTTTTAGTATAAAAATGTGGTTTTTCATTAAAGTGAATAGTACTAAGAGTTTTTTTCTTTAAGTTTCCTTGTTTCTAATCCTACCCAAATCGTACCCCAAACCCTACCCTGTTCATCGATTATTCCATCCTATTCTCTTCATTCTCTCCAACACCAACGATCCCTCTGAAAAAAACCAAACATATTCGATTCAGACTGAATCGGATTGGGAATCGTTGCCCAAAAAAAGAGGCACAAAAAAAGGAAAAAAAGATTTGGATTCAGGTCCTCTAGCTGATACAGTACCTCCACGTCCATATCCACCAAACACTGTCCTCTTTAATACTGAATTTGGTTATGACAGGGCACTAAACAAAATTAAAGGTATTAATTTTTTGTTGTAAATATTGAATGTAAGGAGTGGGAGTGGTTAGGTTTGGTTACGTAGATGATTAATAGGTGTAGTAAGTGTGCGAGTAGTAGGTTTGGTTGGGTAAATGATTAATAGGTGTAGTAGGTGAAGACATTAAGTAAGTGCGATAGGTTTTGATTTAACATTTTGTCTATTCATTTACTTATATAAGGAATACTAGAGTGTAAGAGGAAGAACACACATCAAGAAGAGAAGGAATTATGAAACATCAAAGAGAGGAAGAAGAGATGAGAGAATAGAGAGAGTTATATTTGTACTCTATTATTTCAGATTATAAATGAAAGTACTACTGTTGTCCCGAGGACGTACTCCAGTCACACTGACTGTAGAGGTAACTCGTAAATATTGTGTCTTATTTCATTTATTTCACTGCACACACACCGCTGATTTAAAAACATTTTTAAGGTTATCTTTGCACCAAACCTCGTTGAATAATTTGTTCTATATTTTCCTACTTGTTCGCGTCAAAGTTTCATATTTTTCTACCATAATTCAACTTGCCCAACTTGCCCAGCTTGCTCATGGCTGCTCACTTCTCTTCTGCAATGGAGGAAGTTGCTTCATATTATTTGCTTAGGCGCCCCAAGGCTAAAACTGTCGCACGGTATGAAAAAGGAGATTGGGTGGAGAGATCGAGAGAGGGAGAGAAAGAGATTCTACTGATTCAATTTCAAAAATGGTAGAAATGGAATTGAATTGAAAGTAAAAAGGATAATGGAGAATAGACGGAGAGATCAAGAAAGGGAGAAAGAGTAAATGGGCAAAGACTTGCCGTGAACCGCAAAATCGGAAACTCATTGCTTGAGCCAGTCTTATTGGGCTGGTTTGATGTTGAATTTGGCCTATCATGGTTTTTTTATGTGCCAAAATTTTGATCATGGATGGACAAGGCATTGCCTAGCTACCTGACTGTCTCGATCTTTCTCCGTCAAGATGCTGTTAACCAGCTTGTGCTTTGGCTTAACATGCCTGGCTAGTTTGATTAATCAAATTATCTCCTAATTAACTAATTAAGGCTCAACAACTGTTACGATCTGGACAACTTTCTGCTTCAAAGTCGAATGGCTTAAATAATACTCTAAAAACAGCTCCTAAGAAGCTTACAGTGCGGTGAAATGTTTTGAAAAAGGGGTTTACGATGTTTTCTAAGCAATTCACAAAACCGGAAGAATAAACAGAGTAATTATTAGCTCACATTTTTTGTAAAAAATGTGAACGTTCGTCTTTTCATTAGAGATATTTTTTTATAAGCATTAAGAAATATGTTATAAGTACTTCAGAAGCTGTCCAACCATTTTATTGAGTTTCAAATTATTTTTAATGTATATTTAAGATAGACATAGAAAATTTAAAAAAAGAAAAAAAAAGGTTAAATTACAGTTTACTCCCTCAAATTTGGAGTCAATCACAACTTCTTACAATATCTTTAAAACATTTCAATCTCATACGTTCATTACTATTTCATTTCAATTTCATACGACTGTTACTATTACTGTCAATTATTCTGTTATCTGCTTATGTGGTCATAGGGGACCTGCAAAATTTGTGCGACATGGATAAAAACAAATAAAATAAATTTTAAATATAAAATGCACACCCTCTCCATGTTTCTCTTGCTTTTTGCAAGAACCAAATCCACCCATAACTGTTGCAACACTCTCTCCTTCTCACTCTCACCTAGCACCTTCTCATACTTCCGCACACTCCCTAAACCATTAGGGTGTGTTTGTTGCACCGGACTGTCTCGGACTGGACTAACTGCAGGGACTAAGCTGTACTGGCTTAGACTAGACTAAACTAGACTAGCTTAGTGAAGCATTTGTTGCAGTATCGGACTAGGAAGCAGGATAATATTTTATTTTATTTTTTAATTTTTTTTTGGAAACTAATGAAAATTCTATTTAACATTAACCAATTGTGAATAGGGCGAAACTGGAATGTGAATAGGGGGTGGTGGAATGGCAGTGCAAGGTGGTCTTAAAATGAGGACTCCTAACACATCATGGGCACTTGTGGATACGAATTCGAGTTGGAAACAATGTGAGGATGAGTGCTTGAGAAACTGCTCTTGCTTGGCATACACAAAATTACGAGCAACCTAAAGCACATAATTTACACAAAATTATGGCACTCGCTGCACGCATGCACCGCCCCAAAGTACATATCATTTTCTCAGTAGACCAACCTAAAGCACATAATTTACACAAAATTACGAGTTGGCATGCACAAAATGCTTGAGAAACTGCTCTTGCTTGGCAGACACAAAATTACGAGTTGGCTTAATTTACAAAATCCTGCTTCTTAGTAGATCCCCATAATTTACGAAATCTTAGTTAACATTAGCCAAAATATTTCACAGTGCAAAGCTAAGTTAGAAGCCATAACCTAAGATTGTACGATTAACAAAATACATCCCATGTCAAAAGGATTGTACGATTAAAAAAATACACCCATGTCAAAATGCACCACATAATAAAATCATCCACTTCCTTTATCGCTTAAAAGCCTTTGGACGAACACTTTCTTGAGTTCTGATGCAAAGATACGGGTTTTCAGTGTCTTTTTCCTTTCCAGCCCAGAAACAAAACCCCTTCTGCAAAAGGCAACAAACCTCCTAGTAAATCAATAAATAACTTGAGATAATCAAAAGTTACATCACTAATTTTAGAAGTGAAAAAGGAGGATGTTTAACTGCACAATAAAAAGTAAATTTCTCAAAGTAAAATGCAAAACTGTGATAGAAAATTGAACAGCTATGATTTTTTTCTCTTCTTTTGCCAACTTGCCACTAAGAAATTATACTCAACTCTAAGCAAGATAATTTCAATCAGTTTGTTTTGGTTTCCAAGCGCAGTCCCATGTGTAAAACACTGCCTAACAAGGAATGAGTAAATACAAAAGCACTTGTGAGCTTCTTCTATACACACCTACAATTTTGGGCATGTGGATAGGACGGCATTTTTCTTGGGCAATTTCACAACTGGAGCTCGTAAATGTTTAAAAAGCCACAGTAGAAATGGCTATTTGAATTGTGGCTTCATTGAGTACACTTTTTCCAGGAGTTCTTGGTTTGTATCAGTCAATATATATATATATATATATATATATATATATATATATATATATATATATATATATATATATATATATATTCAGGGGAAGCTATCAATTTGTTTTTCCATTGTCATTCTGAATGGTTCTCACAGTCCCTATATATATAGTTTTTTTTTTTTTTTCTCACAGACACCACAGATGCAAACCCGAATTGAAGAATCACGATCTACAAGCGTAATGGAAGAATCACGATCTACAACCCCAAGTGATAAAACAAAACCAAATCAAATAAAGATCAGCAACTGATTCGAAGTTTATCCAGTACGAATCACGATCTACAACCACAGTGAGAAAACAAAACCAAATGGAAGAATCTCAAACACTAATAGACAGCAACTGATTCCAAACTGTCCAATCTCAATCTGCAATTTGACCCTAAAAATTAAAACCCTAATTTGTTCAAGTGCAGAGGTCTATTATTGAAAATTTCTCAAACCCAAAACAACTAAATCAAATCAAGATCATAAATATCACGATCTACAAAATAAATCGAAGAAATAAATCTAAGATTCGAAGTTTACCAGGCAAGAGGAGAGCGAGCAGGATGCAGGCAAGCAGAACGCAGAGATGAGGGTGAGGTGGACGAGGATGAGGGAGCAGGGAGCAGGGCGCAAGAGCGATGCGCGACGACTCAGGATGCGCGAGGTTCTCTCTCGCGAAGGTCTTACGAGTCCGGCCGAGTTTGGGGTACTTCGCTAAGAACTCCTAGCGAAGCCATTAATCAGAGCGAGTCCCCCCTAATCCCATTTAACCTAATCCTTGTGCAAACTAAACATGAGACTACACTAGCAATTAGTCTAGTCTAGTCCAGTCCCTCCTAATCCGGTCAAACAAACACCCCCTTAAAGTATCTTCCTTTTCCTCCTCATTCTTCCCTCTCTCTCTCTCTCCTCTTCTTCCCTCTCTAAACCTCCATAACTCTTTGCTTTTCTCTCTCTCCCCCTGCAAACCCCTTAATCCCCTAATCCAATATTCGAATTAGCCTATGCCCACCATCGAAAGAATGAAAAGAAAAAAAATGAAAATTGCATTTACGGCTTTGGACCTTTTGTCTTCCATCTTCTTTCAATCTCTTGAATCTCTCTGGAAAACAAGAATTCTTCCTTTAATTTAAATTGAAATCGATTGAGAAATTGGGGCTAAGCATGAGAGACGATGGAGAGGGTGTGCATTTTATAATTAAAAATAATTTTATTTGTTTTTATCCATGTGGTACGAATTTTGTAGGGTCCCCTATGGCCATGTAAGCAGATAACGGAATGATTGACAGAAATAGTGACAGTTGTATGAAATTGAAATGAAATGGTAGTAAACGTATGAGACTGAAAGGTTTTAAAGATGTTGTAAGAAGTTGTAAATGACTCAAAACATGGTTCTAAAAGATGCTAGTCGCTAGTCGGGCGGCGGGCTAGGGTCTAATGCCTAGGCAGACTAGACGGATTTATGTAAATCTATCATATTTCGTATAAATAAGTGTCTACTTATACTATATATATATATATAGATATATAATTTCATCATAAACTACAAAATAAAATGCATATATATTATGAAGTATTGGAACATAATGAAAACATGTGAAATAAGGATATAATGTGTGTTCATTTAAGTATGCAACAAGTCTCTTACAATTTATTGGAAAAAAATAAAATGCAAGATACAAGTTATCTATTTCCTGTCTAAGTGAGTTGCGACCTAGGCGGTCTAGGCGGGCGACTCAACAAGTCTAGGCGGTCTTTCTTAATTTTCAAACGCTTAGGTATTAGCGCTAGACTGAGATTTTTAGAACAGTGACTCCAAACTTAAAGGGGTAAAATGTAATTTACCCAAAAAAAATACTATTGGAGTCTGGATGTGAAATCTTGGGGCTTAAAAATCTCCAACGTGTCATACATCATTTAACAACCTTACAGTGCAAAGGAAATTTCACAAAATAGGTCTAATGAAGTTTTATATAGGAATTTTCAAACCGATCAAACACTTTGAGTGCAATTTCAAAGTTTAGGTTGCCTAAAAGGCTAGCAAAACCAACATAAATCTCAAAACTTCTGAACTCTGATTCTGCAAGATTGATCACACTTTGCTCGATTTACTATCGAGGGTATAGTTCAGTAATTGATGCTTCATTAACAGATAATGACAATGAGTTGCTAGCTGGTTGATGAGACGAGCTACCATTCATTGATGGCATGTTCGGATCTGTCCTACTGTGCAGGAAAAATGCTGGCCTTTGAGGTGATGGCATACTCAAAGAGTTACTGCTTAGCATGAGAAGTATCTTTTGCATTTTTGGTCTTTTATCTGGATCTTCTTGAACACAGAGTAACCCAATATGGATACATCTAATTACTTCACTTCTTGAATATGAATCTCTTAGATTTACGTCCAGCAATTCTAACCGCGTCCCATCCCTCCAATGTCTCCAAACCTGCAAAAAAATTTAAAGACTCATTCAAATGTTGCAACAAAAATGTTTTGAAATAGAATTAACCAAGAAATGCACATCACAATCTTCAACTTATACTCACATGGCTCAAGAGGTAGTCTCCATTGTCTGAGTTATAGAAACTAGTGTTCTTCTTGCCAGTTACAATCTCTAAGATCAAGACACCGAGACTGTACACATCAGACTTCACCGAGAACAGTCCGTGCATCGCATATTCTGGAGCCATATAACCACTATAAACCAACAACATTAGTAAATGTTAGTGCGAATACGGCATGAGGAGATGAATTTTTGAGTTGTTAATTTGGTATCTTTTCTTTTCAGTAATTACATTTTACGATGAGAACTAAATCAATCAACTTTTCTAATGGATTATGTAACCATAAAGAAAGTTTTGTATTACTTACTATGTTCCCGCAATCCTTCTTGTGTTTCCTTGAGTTTGATCAACTCTAAATATTCTTGCCAAACCAAAATCGGCAATTTTTGGGTTCATTTCCCCATCTAACAATACATTACTCGCTTTAAGATCGCGATGTATGATTTTAAGCCGTGAGTCATGATGGAGATAGAGAATCCCTCGAGCAATCCCGTGGATAATCTTGTATCTGCTGGGCCAGTCCAAATTCACTTGATTCTCGGAGTCTTATGTAGACATTTGAAAACAAAGATTTTCCTTGGTTTGTTACAAATCCAAGTGTAATCAAATAGCATACGATATCACACATGATACCTAAACCTGATTAGAAGGGTACATACCATATAGAAAGTGGTCAAGGCTTTTGTTCTGCACAAATTCGTAAATAAGTATCTTTTCTGCACCTTCGGAGCAAAATCCTAGTATCCTCACTAAGTTTCTGTGTTGAAGCTTAGCTACCAAAACAACCTCATTCTTAAACTCCTCGCCGCCTTGCCTGGATCCCCTAGACAACCTCTTCACGGCCACTTGTTGTCCATCAGGAAGTGTGCCCTGAAAACATTTTAACCAGTGATGACAAGCATCAAATTGAGATTTCATGACTTCAACTTATCACATTGCTCTAGCCAACTTAGCTACGCCCAGCTCTGAAACTCTGGCATATTAAAGTCATAAAATTTGCTATGTGAAAATCACAACCTTGTAGACCTCACCAAAGCCACCCTGCCCTAGCTTGTTATGAACAGAGAATTTGTTTGTGGCTGCTTCAATTGTACCAAAATTAAACTGCAATGACTCGACATCATTTATTTCCTTCCCCACTGCGTACACAATTAAGAACAGAAATTTATTAATCTTGATTTAGTAAAATAATGAGAACGATCCAGAATCAAATCGTTTAGGAGACGAAATTATACAATTTCACTGGATCGGGAAAAGAATATATAAACTTTTATATTTACCATTTTGTTCTTGCATCACATTGTACTTTTTCATCGCTCTTCTTCTAAAGAAAAGGCAGCCTACCAAGGAAAGCAATATGGCAATTGAAACAACAATCACCACTATGATCCATGATGAGATTTGTTCATCATTTCCTAAACAAAATAATATTCGTTTTAGTACACAGATATATGTGTAAAAATTCTAAACACTTAACTGCCTCGTATAAATTAAATTTACCCTGAGACCTTGGTACTGAGCCTGGAAGCTGAGGTGGAGGAGGAAGAGGTGGTGGTGTTGTCGGAGGTGTGGAAGTGTCAAGGTTATAAAATGGAACTGGTTCATATCTAATATTACAACTAGGAAACATAACTCTTCCCCCTTTCTTCCCGTCACAGCATTTCGGTAGAAGTTCAATAGCTCCTCGAAGACAATGATCACAATCGGTGCTTGATAGGTCAGGCGTGCACTGCACAAGGCTGTACAGCGGCTCAAACCCATCAAAGTTTTCTTGTTTCTTTGCAAACTTTTTAGCACCGGTCTGTGCATTTGCAGCTACCGGCACCAGGCCAGTGACAGTTTCAGCCACCAGTTGGTTAAAGCGATTTGGTTCTGTACTATTCGCTGGGTTCGAGAAATAATCAGAAGGGCTTTCATCCATTTTTCTGAAGAAAGACACGTTTCCGTAGCGTAACATGCACTCAAAGTACCATAACAGTGTCACTTTTCTGAAGGGGCAGTACTTCTGAACTGCTTCTGTGGCCGCAGTAGTAACACAATCTTGGCACGTGCTGGATGCGAGATCGCCGCGACATAGAAAAGCACCGTAAACTGCAGAGTTGGAGTCCTGAGAACTGGTGGTGGTGTAGTAGTATCCGGTGTCAATTGTTGCGTTGGAGGTAAGAGAAGAGAGGAGAAGTTTAAGGTTTGAATGGTAGGTGCTGTTTTGAGTGAAAGTGGTTGTGTTGGAACAGAAATGGTTGCTGTAAACTGGGGCAGCTTCTCTAGTACGGCTGAGGCTAAGAAAGCCGATTAACACAAGAGTCGTGAACGATTTGAGATTCATGGAAAGCATTGTGATCATATATCACTTCCTTGTACGTACCTTGTGTACATAAGAAAGATTTAGGTGAGCTGATGTACCTTTAACCCGTATTTGACGGTTTCTTCGTCATCGCCTTCTTCTTCTTCATTTGGTATTCCTATATCCTCTTCTAAGTCGGGAGAAGATGATTCAAACTCGAGCATAAAAGGATGGCATATATTGCCCTCACCAGCTGATCAAACCAACATCGATCCACCCCAGTTTAGAATTTTGAATTGGGAAAACTACAAAGAATAAAGTGAACACCTTGACTTTAACTCCATTATTGCCTCTGATGATAATTTTGTTTTTGCGCTAGTGGTACGATACTGAGTCTGACCATTTGTTTTTGTGCTTGTGGTACAATATTGAACAATTCCAAATTGATAATGTCTCCCTTGCTGTCCATGTCCATTTCTTGTTTGGTTTCATTCCATAAAAATAATGAAAAGACGGCAATGATGGTGAATTTATGGATAAACAAAAAGTAATAAATGAATTAAGGACGTGCAGTAAAAGAGTAATGCTATAATTGTCATATTTTTCATATTATATTTGTATAGCATCTCTAATAAATATAGGAGCTACCAACACATGCAAGTCTTATATCATATTTTTAGAGATGAGGCTCATATATATTTGTGACCCATACTTCTATTAAAGAGATGGTACAAATTAGTGGTAAGTGTATAATAATAATAAAAAGAGTTTTAATGAAAAGAGATTCTCCAAACTTTTTTTTAACCAAAAACAACATAATAACTTGGGTAAATTACATAATACTCCCTCAGGTTTGAGGTCTATTACAATATCATACAACATCTTTAAAACATTTCACTTTCATACCTCAAGTATTATTTTATTTCAATTTCATACATCCGTTACATTTTCCATCCATTAATCCGTTAAGTGCTGACGTGGCTCCTAACATAGCACACTACGTGGCAAAAATAATCATTTTTAAATTAAAAAAACCTAAATTTTCTATTAAAAAAAGAAGAAGAAAGAAACCAATCGCATATTCCCGTAACCCCCCCTAAGAAAACAAAAACTCAGATCCCTCAGCTTTTTCAACACCAATCTCTAGTCCCGTTAGCGAACAGTAACGCCGAGTTTGGGTTTTAGAAGATATAAATTTGCATCTTTGATGTTTTCAACCCTAAGAATGGTCGATCATCGTAGGAAACCAAATTCAAGTTTCATGTTTTCCAACAAATAAATATAAACAGGTATGTAGAGTCCGAGCACCTATAGAATTTTATGCGATTTACTATCATATAAACAAATAGAAATTTCGCATAAAACTTGTATGTGCAGAACGTTCATCTTTTTAAGGACGGATGATACCATGTCAGTAAATTTTGTTATTGTCGAGAGATAATTGTATATATAAGCAGATATTACAATACGTAGCAGTAACAGCTTATCTATTCACACTATCTAGGGTGTACCTCAGTGATAGATCCTTCATAAACGGATGGAGATGACTTGCTGATAGATTGAGCGGAGTCCAGTGTTTCCCATTGCTTTACTTCGGAGGAAAAATGTCGGTTGTTGAGGTGATGGCAGAGTAAGAGAGTAGCTACTGAGCATGAGAACTACCGATTTTATTGTTGGCCTGTCAGCTAGATCTTCCTGAACACAAAGTAAGCCGACGTGGGTGCATCTTATTACTTTAGTCCTCAAATAATAGTCTCTCAAACACGGATCCAACA
Organism: Crataegus laevigata; assembly: GCA_963580275.1. Taxonomy (NCBI): domain Eukaryota; kingdom Viridiplantae; phylum Streptophyta; class Magnoliopsida; order Rosales; family Rosaceae; genus Crataegus; species Crataegus laevigata. The sequence goes on along the minus strand of OY756941.1, from coordinate 40,804,106 downwards.
ATTCTAAAGGTGCCCCATCTCTCCATAACTTCCAAGCCTGCATAAAATTCAAAAGTTTAATTCATGATGCTATGTCAATGCAGGAGAAAAGAACACTACACTTTTCATTTTAAGTTTACATGGCTCATGAGGTCCTCAGCTGCATCGCTTTGAAAGAAGATACTGTACTTCTTGCCACTGATGATTTCTAGCACTAAAACACCGAAACTATACAGATCGGACTTGACAGAAAAATGTATGTGCATTGCATACTAGGGAGACATATAACCACTACAAGGAGCATAACCATTAGTATTGAAATTATGACAGATGTAACGAGAAATCATTTCAGTTTCAATTATTGATAGTTACGAAACATTTCAGATTCAATTCCAACGATTCTATTTGTGTTTTCTTGAGTTTGATCAACCCCAAAGATCCTGGCCATGCCAAAATCAGATATTTTTGGATGCATCTCCCCATCTAACAATATATTGCTGGCTTTGAGATCACGATGTATAATTCTAAGTCAGGAATCTTCATGTAGGTACATGATTCCTTGAGCAATTCCTGAAATAATCTTGTAACGTTTTGACCAATCCAATTGTTCTTGTTTCTCAGGGTCTGCAAATCATCAAAATCAAGTTATCATCGACGCACTGCTATTGCAATAGGGAAAGACTATCAGATGTCTGAGTGTACAAACCAAATAGGAAACAGTCGAGGCTTTTGTTGAGCACATATTCATAAATAAGATTCTTTCTTGGCCTTCCAAGCAGAACCCAATAGCCTAACCAGATTTCGGTGTTAAAGCTTGGCTACCAATACCATCTCGTTCTTAAACTCTTCCGAGCCGCGACCAGAGTTCCTTGATAGCCTCTTCACAGCTACTTCTTAACCGTTTGAAAGTATACCCTGCGAGAAAACTTCAATCAAACAATGGAATGTCTACTCATGACATTCATGGACAGCTTCTGAGGCTCCAAAATTATTCAGATTTTACACGCATAAAAGTTGGAACTTTGTAGACCTGAAGGAGCACTCATATCCTATACTGATTAACATACCTTGTAAACTTAACCGAAACCACCTTCGCCTAACTTGTGATCACCAGAGAATTGCTTGTGGCTACTTGGATGGTAGCAAAATCAAATTGCAAAGACTCGACAGTAGTAATGTCATTCTCACCTGCACAACCAACCAAACTATAGATGCATAATGTTTATAGACGAGGAATAAATGAAAGGAGAATCAACGAGACTAAACAATAGGAGAATTGCAGAAGAATATATTTGTTTACCGGCTGCTGCTTGATTGTACTTCTTTCTCTCCTAGTTATACAGCAGTAGGCAACATAAAAAAATAGCACAGATACGGATATTGGTACAACCATGGCAACAATTGAAGAGTTGGGATTTTGCTTTTTCCTGTAAAATAAACAAAAAATATTGAGAAATTGGTAAAATCAACAGCCACAGGACAACACCATATTCCCCTGTTTCAAAGACCACAATAGCTATCAATTACCCAATAAACTAATTTGAAGACTGTTGATACAAGAATGACTTGATTGGGACTTCTAAATTTTTTAAAAATGTTTGTTCACTTTACCTTTTGGCGGAGGAGGAGTAGCCCTTGGTGCAGGCTCAGGGGCTGTGGCGTTCTGGGCGTAGAAGAGGTAGATTGCATACCTAACGTTACAACTCGGAGGCAGAACTTGTGCCGCTTGCTTGCTTTTCGCTACAACAAATCCGCAATTCCACTATGGCAACCCTAAAGCACCGGTCGCAAGCAGCCGCGTACAGGTCCTGTGTGCACTATCCAAGGCTGTACAGGTCAATCAGATCACTGACGTTCTCTTTTTTTGTTGCGAACTTGTCGGCGTAGTTGGCAGCCTCGATAGCGACCTCGTCCATACTCGCCTCCAGCACTTATTTGACCGAGTCTGGTCGGTGGCGTTACCCATGTCCCACATTTACAGGGGCGACTCGGCGGCGGTGGAGAAGAATTGACTCGTTGGAGTAGCGTAGCTTGCAGTCGTCGTACCAGATCACCACCTGTTTTTCTACAGAGCAGCGTTGTGGGGCCTCGGAGATTGCGGTGGCGACACAGGTTTCGCAAGCGTCGGTGCCCATGACGTCACCGCGGCAGAGGTAAAGGCCGTAAATGTTGGTGGATAAGCATGGAAGCTGGATCAAAGGTGCATTGCAGCTGATGAAATGAAGATGAAGATGAAGGTCGAAATGTTCTAGTGTTAAGAGTGGTTGATATTCAAATAATGTAATGAACGGACATGATTATAACATTTCAATGGTGTGTATCTTGCCACATGTCTAGTTTGTTAGAAGTTAAATGAAAACATGTGAGTTGCACGTGATCACAGTCACACTGCAAGTGTGTGTGCGTGGGCAGCAACGGCTATAAACCCCACAATGTATGCCGACTTTGGTGGATTGAATCCAATGTAGATTTGAGGAGCAACGTACTCCTTCTCTCTCAAAGTTCATCTCTGATATTCAATCTTTGAATCCATTTCAATTACTCGTTGAATTAATTACAAATACATAGAGAAATTTAGCTCAAAAGTAACTCAAACACTAACAGTAGACGGCGTTGTTTGCAGTTTGGACTGTGGCATTGTAGAAACCAGTGAAGCGCGGTTAGCGTTAGAGGAGAGGGTGGAGAGGAGGCAGTTGAGGTTGGGTTGGAAGGTGGAGTTTGGGGTGAAGGTGGTGCTGTTTGGGCAGAAGTGAGCCAAGTAATCAGCTTCCGAATTGGTCGGAAAGCTGAGCAGAGTAAAAACGGAAATAATCAAAAGAAGGGTAGTCATGTTTTTAATTTTTTGATGATTGATCATAAAATCATAGGTTTTTGTATGGAGTATCAACAAAAACAATGCAGGAGTGGTAGCTTGACTTTCAGTCTTGAGTGTTCACCAGAAGAGCTCCTCTCCTACAACCGGATTTGGATAATTTTAGAGAGATTAAATTTGTAGACAAAATTTTACAAATTAAATGACATAAAAGTTGATAATTGAATTATGACTTAAGCATTGATAACGTACTCATTCATATTGATGACACATTATTTAGTTTGTAAATTTTATCTACAAATTTAGTTTCTTAGAATTACCCACCAGATTTTGGTCTCAATGCCATTATTGTTTAATAAGTGCTTGCAACTTGTTCAAAAGTTGCACTATTCTGTCCAATGACCATTTTTTTAAATTTAAAATAAGGAAGATAAGGATTAGGCGAGTCGAGCTACGCATAAGGTTTGGTCATCAGACTACAATAGTAGAAACCTTACTCTCTAAACCCGCACAATGCGGAAAGAAAGAACCAAACCCCAGGAATAGCCGTCAACTACAAGTAGGTTACTTTCTTCCCGCTCAGAGCGATGAGAAAGGGCTAAATCCTAGATAGAACGACCCCCCCGTCCCCTATCTCCAAATTTATTAAGTAAAGAAAAGAAAACAATACAAGTGGGGGGACGGAGCCAAAACCCGCTAAGGAAAAAACAAAGAAACATCAACGAAAACAAAACAACAAGGTGAAACTCGAAATCACGAGCATGGAAGTAGGCGCAAAATCCAGCACGAACCGCCTCAATGAAAATTAATACTTCTGTAACCATCAAGGACCAAACTAGCAAAACCTAAAATTAGGTCTTGAAGAAAGGTTATGAATGTAAGCAGAAAATGCACAAGGAGGACAAGAGTCCCAATATAAGCTCCCAGAATGATCCACACCGAAGTTAGCCAAACAATCGGCAACTGCATTTTCCTTGCGAAAAATATGAGTGACACGCACGTGCATACAGGAGAGAAGAGCAAGACAATTGATCCAACGAACACGAAGACGCCAAGAAATCTTGTGAGAAGTAGAAGAAATAAAAAGGACCACTAAAGAAGAATCACATTCAATCCACAAATAATTCCAACCGTTAACCCAAGCCAAATCCACGGCATGAATAACCGCATGCAACTCTACTTCTAAAGAATAATCAATTCCAATGGAAGCTGCAAAACAGCCTAAACAACTGCTAAAATGATCTCGAAAAATACCCCCAATACCCGCTAAACCAGGAGCACCACGAGCCGCACCATCAGTGTTCACTTTAATCCAAGAAATAGGAGGTGGTAGCCATAAAACCTCATGAATACGAGGAGCTTTAGCAAGACAACCTTTAACTCCAATGGCACGAAGAATACAAAGGTCAGACACAGAGTTTCTCATGGTACCAGTGCTCAAAGAATCAATCTCAATCAGCTGCAACTTAATATCACAAACAATATTGGAAACCTGAGGAGATAATTCCTCAAAACGTAGTGCATTGCGGGTTGCCCAAATAGAATGATAGCCCGCGCTAATCATCCCCCACACAAAATTTGAACTTGAGAGCCAAAACCATGGTCAATGGGATAGGAAAAAAAACTTAAAATGTCATCAAAAAGTATGTTCACCTGAAACCAACGCAAACATGAAGACCAAATTTTTCGAGAATAATTACAACCGAAAAAGAGGTGAGAAGGTGTTTCAATTGCCGATCGACAGAATGAGCATATAGACGCCAAAGAAAATCCTCGATCTTGCAAAAGAATATCTGTGACAAGCTTACCATGCATATACTTCCATAAAATAATTGAATTACGAGGACGGTAACAAGAACGCCAAACCCAATTACCCCAAGTAACCAGAGGTTGTTTACTTCTTTTAAAATCATAAGCTCGAGTAAGAGTTACATGACCATCAGTAACATCATTCCAAACTAATAGATCATCCACTCCAGGATCCATAGGCAAAGTAATAGAGAGCAATTGATTCCATATTGAGTGCATCCGATTATTGAGGAGAGCAGGTTAACACCATTGGCCATTATAAATAAAATCAGAAACTTCAGATTTCAATGACTTTCGCATAGACATGGGAATATCCAAAGCATCCGCAATGGGTTCAGTTAACCAAACTGCATGCCAAAAAGAAACTTTGTGACCGGTACCAATAATTCAATGAGATCTAGAAACAATATCCCAAAAAACAAGGGTGCAACCCAGTCCATATGGAGGAACATTTATAAGTCAAACAAGGCAATCCCGAGCAATTAATAAAGCGGCCTCGAAATTGCAGCCATAGAGGAAGTGGTCAAAATGTCCCAAAACTTCTTAAGAAGAAAAGATTTGTTTAAAGAGGCAAAATTACGAATACCAAGACCCCTTCACTATAAGGAACACAACACTTATTCCAAGAGACTGTCGAAAACCCTCGCGAATCTGCAAAACCAGTCCAAATAAAATTACAAGCCCAAGATCGTACTTGAGGAAGAACAGAAGCAGGCCAATAATAAATTGAAAAACTATATGATAACATACTGACTACCACAGATTTAACCAGTGTGAGACGACCCGCCATAGATAGAGAGTGACCATTCCAATGTGACATACGTTGCCGCACCTTATCAGCTAAAGGCTGGAAAAAAGAACGTTTAGGTCTCCCACGAAAAAGAGGAACACCTAAATAAGTGAAAGGCACGAGAAATCCCCAACCAAGAAACAATTAAAGAACGACATGGCAGAGCATATTTTCCAAAGTAAACACGAGACTTTGGCTTGCTAATAAATTGGCCAGAATTAACACCGTACTCCTCCATGAAAGCCATGAGGTTTTGTAAACTTCTCTTATCACCTCTGCAAAACACAAGGATATCATCAGCAAAAAGAACATGTGATGGAGCCACTACCCCGCGAGGAGAAGAAATAGAATTAATAAGGCCTGAATTACGAAGTTCAAGGATGCCTTTACTAAGAACCTCTTCAGCAAGACAAAAAAGAAGAGGAGAAAGCGGATCCCCCTGACGAACCCCTCGTGAACAACCAAAGAAACCAACTGGAGATCCATTAAAAATAATAGACACACGTGCTGAGGCAAGAATAGCACCAATCCACTTGACAAACGTTGCATGAAACCCAAAAAGCAGATAAAACATTTGTGAGAAAGCTCCAGCTTAATGTATCAAAGGCCTTAGCCACTTCAAATTTAATGGCTACATTTCCACCATAATTCCTATTATCAAGCAAATTAATATCTTCGGAAGCTAATAAGATACAACCTGAAATATTCCTACCTTTGAGAAAAGCAAACTGGTTTGGCAAAATAATTCTGGCAGCAATAGGAGCAGGACGATTAGCAAGAATCTTGGTAATAATTTTTAAAGGAAAAATTTGCCAAAGCAATTGGACGAAACTGGGAGATAGTACTAGCCTCTGGTGATTTCGGAATCAAAGCCACAAAGTTAGAATTGAGATTAGGGAGAATATAACCAGACAGGAAAAAAGAGCGAACTGCACTCACAATATCAACACCAACAAAATCCCAAGCGGCACGAAAAAAATGCCCACCAAAACCATCCAGACCATGAGCACTATTAGGATCCATAGAAAATACTGTGGAACGAACTTCATCAAAGGTAGGGACAGCTAGTAACGAATCATTTTTAGAGGCAGAAAACATGGCAGAAATCAACCTTGAAACCATACCTGTATTAGTAGTGGAACCATCATCAAAGAAAGCATTAGAAAAATGATCAACCACATGAGATCATAAAGAATCATCATTTTCCACCAAGTCCGATCCAATTTGCAAAGATGAAATAAAATTACGAGTGCGACGAATTTTAGCAATCTTATGAAAGTAACTCGTATTTCGATCCCCATCTTGTAACCATTTTAAACGAGCTTTGTCACTCCAAAATTTTTCCTGAACAATTAAAGCATGAGAGAGAGAGAATGCGCTCGTAACTCAACCTCATGCCGAATCTCGAAAAACCCCAACGTAGAAATCTCAAGCTGAATAGAATCTAATGCCTTCTGAGCAAAGCCGACTGCAGTGTTAACATTACCGAAAACATTTGAATTCCAAACTTTGAGAATAGGCTTCAATAATTTAAGCTTTGCTTGCAAAACATACATTGGACACCCAAAAACCTGGAAAGAACCCTAAGCCTCCCTTACAAAGTTGATAAAATTCGGGTGATCCAACCAAACACGCTGAAACCAAAAAGGTGTGGGAAATTGCGCTACATATTGTTGAAAAGTGACTAAAAGTGGATTATGGTTTGAAGAATGACGTGCAAGAGTTGAGCAACTAGTAACTGGCCAAGTGTCATACCAAGAGGAAGAACAAAAACAACGATCAAGAAGCATTTCAATGTGCGAAGAAATACCATGACCATTAGTCCATGTAAAAGGGGAGCCCTTAGTGTCAACCGGTAAAAGACCACACGTATCAACCATTGCCTGAAATTCCTCGCAAGAAGAACGTCGTGGTAGAATGCCATCAATTTTTGCATGTGCACCCAAAACAACATTAAAATCTCCCAAAATAAGGTGAGGTCCAGCAAAACTCGAACAATCATGAGCAAGTGAAAGCCAAAGAGAGCGGCGTTCCACCATAGTAGTAGCCGCATAAACAAAGAAATACCATTCACAATAAAATGAACAAAAACATACTGATTAGAGGCACAAACTACCTTAGGAGAAGAGACTTGCACTGAATGAAAAATACATAAGTTAGGTTGCTGAAAGCCACGATCATTAACCCCAAGTAAAGTCATACCAATTGACCTCCAAAAGTAAGAACGAACTCGGTTGAGAGTAACAAATGGTTCAGCAATACAAATAATATCTGGAGAATATTTACTGACAATACTACAAAGAGCTCGGCGAGTTGGACGATTGTCAACTCCCCTAATATTCCAATAAAGCACCTTCATTGGGTAATTTTTTTAGAAGCAGTCCTTGCCCGTGTCTCGATGGGCTCAGGACGTGAATCACCATCACGAAGTTTTTTCCGTAATCGTTGCTTTTGCAATTATGAAAGAACTAGAGTCATGTCGAAATCACCAATATCCTTCCCTGGAGTGGGCGCACTAACGTATTCGAAGGTACCCCAGATTCTGCCATATCAAACCAAGATGTAACATATTGAAGAAAAGAACATAATCTTCGTTTTCTGCTCTATGTACGTCTATATGTTGTAAATAATACATGAAAAAAAGTAGTATGAAAAATTGGAGGAAGATGCTTGAAAATGATGTTTACGATAATGAGTATCAAACTGTTTAATTCGGTTATTACAGACTAAAGGACTTACTAAACTGTGCCAATCACATTATGTGGAAAATCAAGACATTGAAGAAATTCAGAATACATATTACATTTGCATCTTTGATGTTTTCAATCCTAACAATTGTCGATCATCGTAGGAAACGAAATTCAAGTTTCATGTTTTCTAACAAATAAATAGAAACAGATACGTACAGTCCAAGCACATGCAAAAGTTTATGTGATTTATTATGATATAAACAGAACTTCCACGTATAAATTCTAAGTGCACAATGTTCATCTTTTTAAGGACGGATGATACCATGTTGGTGCATTTTGTTATTGTCTAGAGAAGGTTGTATATATAAGCAGATATTACAATCCGTAACAGTAACAGCATATCTATTCACACTATCTAGGGTATACTTCAGTGATAGATCCTTCATAAACAGACGGAGATGACTTGCTGATAGATTGAGCGGAGTCCAGCGTTGCCTCTGACATGTTTCCCACTGCTCTACTTCGGAGGAAAAATGCCGGTTGTTGAGGTAATGGCAGATTAACAGAGTAGCTATTGAGCATGAGAATTACTGATTGCATTGTAGGCCTGTCAGCTGGATTTTCCTGAACACAAAGTAAGCCGATGTGGATGCATCTGATTACTTCAGTCCTCGAATAAGAGTCTCTCAGACATGGATTCAACAATTCCAAAGGTGTCCCGTCTCTCCATAACTTCCAAGCCTGCATAAAATTCAAAAGTTTAACGCATGATGCTATGTCAATGCAGGAGAACATAATACTAATTCATTTTGAGCTTACATGGCTGATGAGGTCCTCTGCTGGATCCGTCTGAAAGAAGTAACTGTTCTTCTTGCCACTGACGATTTCTAGCACTAAAACACCAAAACTATACAGATCGGACTTGACAGAAAAATGTCCGTGCATTGCATACTCAGGAGACATATAACCACTACAAGGAGCATAAAAATCAGTATAGAAATTATAACAAAGATGTAACGAGAAAACATTTCAGATTCAATTCAATAATTGCAAAACAAAAGTGGTTGTGAGAAAATAATGAAATAGGTAACTTACAATGTTCCAACAATTCTATTTGTGTCTGCTTGAGTTTGATCAACCCCAAAGATCCTGGCCATGCCAAAATCAGATATTTTTGGATGCATCTCCCCATCTAACAATATATTGCTGGCTTTGAGATCACGATGTATAATTCTAAGTTGGGAATCTTCATGCAGGTACATGATTCCTCGAGCAATTCCTGAAATAATCTTGAAACGTATTGACCAATCCAATTGTCCTTGTTTCTCAGGGTCTGCAAACCATAAAAATCCAGTTATCATCGACACATATAGTACTGCTATTGCAATAGGGAAGGACAATTAGATGTTTGAGTGTACAAACCAAATAGGAAATAATCAAGGCTTTTGTTGGGCACATATTCATAAACAAGAATCTTTTCTTCGCCTTCCAAGCAAAATCCCAAGAGCCTAACCAAATTTCGGTGTTGAAGCTTGGCTACCAATACCATCTCGTTCTTAAACTCTTCCGCACCTTGGTCAGAGTCCCTTGATAACCTCTTCACAGCTACTTCTTGACCGTTTGAAAATATACCCTGCGAGAAAACATCAATCAAACAATGGAATGTCCATTCATGGCATTCATGGACAGCTTCTGAGGCTCCAAAATTATTCAGATTTTGCATGCACAAAAGTTTGAACTTTGCAGACCTGAAGGAGCACTCATATCATATACTGATTAGCATACCTTGTAAACTTGACCGAAACCACCTTCGCCTAACTTGTGATCCTCGGAGAAATTGCTCGTGGCTGCTTGGATGGTAGCAAAATCAAATTGCAAAGACTCGACAGTAGTAATGTCATTCTCACCTGCACAACCAACCAAGCCATAGAAGCACAAAGTTTATAGACAAGGAATAAATGAAAGGAGAATCAATTAGAATAAACAAAAGGAGAAGTGAAGGATATATGTTTCTACCGCTTGGTTTATATGCTGCTGCTTCATTGTACTTGTATTTTGCTCTCCTAGTTATGCAGCAGTAACCCACAACAAAAAGTAGCACAGATACAGATACAGATATTGGTACAACAATGGCAACAATTGTACTAGTTGGGATTTTACTTTTTCCTGCAAAATAAAGAAAAAAATATTGAGTAATTGGTAAAATCAGCAGCCACAGCACAACACCATATTCCCCTGTTCCAAAGTCCACAATAGCTATCAATTACCTAACAAACTAATCTGATAATACAATAATCACTTGATTGGGGCTTCAAAAAAGGTTAGAAACGTTTTGTGACAGTTCGCTTTTACGACAACATTTGGGAGAAAAGCTTAAACTACATAATAGAAGCACTTTTCGAAGAAGTACATGCCTAGAAGCGCTTATTAGAGTTTAATGAAAGCATTCAAGCAAAAATGCTTATAAGCAGAAGCGTCAGTCACGGTTATACCCTTTACACTCAAATTTGAACCCCTTTTTTTGCTTATCGCTCGAATAAAATTTCAACGAATTGATATTTGCTTAAACTTTAAAGTTGTCAACTATAAAAATTAAATTTGAATTGAAGAATTGGTCACTTTACCTTTAGGCGGAGGAGGGAGAGGAGGAGGAGGCGGCCCTGGTGCAGGCTCAGGTGCTGACGTGGCGTTCTGGGCGTAGAAGAGGTAGACTTCGTACCTAACATTACAACTCGGAAACACGAGTCGTCCTCCGACTCTCCCATAACAGTAAGTCGGAAGTTGGTCTATGGTCATTCGAAGACAGCGGTTGCAATCCGTCGCCGACAGGTCCTGCGTGCACTGCCCGAGGCTGTACACCGAAATCAACCCATTAACATTTGCCCGATTCGTCCCGAACTTGTCGGCGTCTCCGACAGCCTCCCTGGCCGCCTGGTTCACACTCGCCGTTACGACCTGGTTGAACCGAATCGGGTCGGTGGCGTTCAGCGTGTTCTTCATGGGAAAGCTGGGCCAATCGGTGACGGTGGAGAAGAATGACTCGTTGGAGTAGCGTAGCATGCACTCGTCGTACCAGATCACCACCTGTTTTTCTACGGGGCAGCGTTGTCGGGCCAAGGCGGTTGCGTTGGCTACACAGGTTTCGCAAGCGTCGGTGCCCACAACGTCCCCGCGGCAGAGGAAGAGGCCGTAGACAGCGTTGTTTGTGGTTTGGACGGTGACGTTGTAGAAGCCGGTGGAGGAGCGGTTGGCGTTGGACGAGAGGTTGGAGAGGAGGCGGTTGAGGTTGGACTGGAAGGTGGAGTTTGGGGTGAAGGTGGTGGTGTTTGGGCAGAAGGTGTGAAGCCATACTGCTTCCGTAATGGTGAGAAAGCTGGGCAGAGTAAAAATGGAGAAAATCAAAAGAAGGGAATTCATGTTTTTCATATATTGATGATTGATCATAAAATCATAGGTTTTTATATTGAGTATCAACAAAAGCAAAGCAGGGGCGGTAGCTTGACTTTCAGTCTTGAGTGTTTGCCAGAAGAGTTCCTCTCATACAACCGGATTTGGACTGCAGACAAAATTTTACATATTAAACGAATAATTTGGTTATCACTTAAGCATTAATAACACACTCATTCTCATTAGTAACATATCATTTAATTTGTAAATTTTATCTATAAATTTAGTTTCTCTAACATTACACATAAAAGTTGACAATTCAGGTGGGCTCAAAGGACAATATCAGTGAGATCAAGTTTTTAAACTAAAAAATATATCATTAATAGAAAATAAGTGCATTAATCAACATAATTCAATCATTAACAACCATATCACTTGATTTAAAGAAATTAATTTAAAATTTTGATCACGTTAACATCATCCGACTTCTATTGTTTGTTGTTTCATATGAAATGTGAGTTGGTGTTGAAGCTATCTCAATAGGTCGTTGTCTTTATCATTAAATTCATAGAAAAGCAAACAAAGCGAGGGATATCTCTTCTTTTATATGTAAAGCGGGAGGCCGGTTTTGGTGTCAACGGCTCCGACAAAAATTAACTGGACGCAAATGCCCCTCGTTCAAAAAAAATTCAAAGCAGTGAAAAAGAATACATAAAATAATCTAAGGCTAATTTTATAAATTTATTTTATATCTTAATAGTAGTCTGCCTCTTCTACTTCTACAGTCTTCCACATTGTTCTCTCTGCTGCTACTTTTGATCTACGTGTGTGTGAGCCGTGCTTCAGTCAAAACAGATGCTCTCTCCAATTTTCATCTCTTCCATATTCAAACCCTAGCTGCTCCACCTCTCTCTCATCTCCCTTCGTTAGCTGACACGCTCCGATCCCGATGTCCTCAGGACATCGGGATGGTCACGTGCTGGCCGACACCCAAGGGGTGACGAAAGCCATTTAGAATGTAAAAGCTGAAAACAAAGGATAGATAAGACTTAAAAATATAAAAGAATAATTGATGTGTATTTAAGGAACGTGTTCAGAGCATACAACTAACTAGAACACTAAAAAAATATAAAATTGAATGAAACAAAGGATAGGTCCTACACCGAGGGGACTCAAAGATGCCGATGCGGAAGTGCCTTGATGCCGGGATTGTATGCCTCGATTCTAAGTCCTGAATGAGGCGTAAAACAAACATGAGTGGACCAATATGATATACATATAATAAAACAGTTATCAACATACTAACCCCAAGCTTTATGAAAAACACATATATCATGATAAAATAAGTTTTCCAAAACCTAGCATGTCGCGCAGTGTCTCAAAAACATAACTCGTATATGCATAGTCATTAGTGAATGTCCATAACCCTTCAGGCCCTATGCCAACTCCCTGTCCCTGGGAACTTCATCGAGAGGAAATAACACTTCAGGCCCTGTGCCAGCTCCTCATCCTTGGGAACTTCATCCAGAGGAAAAACCCTTCAGGCCCTATGCCAGCACCGTAACCGTCGCCCCGTAGCGGAATATGGACCACTAGGTAAGTACAAAACCATCGAACATACATACATTGAAAAGAAACGTCATACTATAAAGTCATCTATCATCTATACTATAAAGATGTGTTCTAAACATGTTCTATATATCATATCGTCATCCATCAGATATTCTATAAGAACACGGGTATCATATCGTCATCCATCGGATATTCCATCAAAACATGTTATCTCATAAAACATTTCATAAAACGTAGTCATCAAAACATGCTTCTCATGTATGCATTTCTACTATAAAACATGCATTTTTAGAAGGGGTCTACTCACAATAGTTTGCCGTCAAAAGCTGCGCTGCTAACAAAGATAGAAATGCCCTAACAATTGCACCTATGCACAAAAGGGTACCATTATTAAAACTATGCTCAACCGATTGAATTTGGAAAAACGGACTTCAAAAACGGGCCAGGACGTCGAAATTAACCTAGGAGGGATCTCGGTTAATTTTTTGAAAATTCAACAGGAGAATATTCCACAAAATATTCCATTTGGGTTGGCTCATGGGTTTTAGGTAAATGGCTTTAAGGGGTTTAGGCTTAGACTTTTAGGTGGGTTGGGTTTAGTGCTTTACGGAATTGGGTTGTGTTTAGGTTTATAGGAAAAAGGGCTGAAAGCCCTAGGTTGCACACACACACACACAGGCCTGGGCTTGAAAGCCCAGCCCAAGGGTTTTTGGATTTAAACAAAAGAAAACAAAGAAAAATGAAATGGTTTGGGTTGGGCTTAGCAGGACTGAAACCCAGGTCCCACTCGGCCCAAAGGGCCTAATTTGATTGGTTTTGGGCTTGAAAGCCCGGCCTGAGTTCAACGTATAGGTCGCCAGACCTAATTGAAGGAGAAGGCCGGAATTCGGCCGGAAAACTACACAAACTTTGAACGTCCATAACTTTGTCAAAACTCGACGAAATCAAGTGAAACAAAAACGAAAGTTGTAGTTCTCAAAAAGACAAAGAGAATGGTACCTCACACGACATCTATCTTACTGTGGTTTGGCCGGAAAACACCTCGAAAGTTGCCGGAGTCGTCGGTAAAACTGGGGAAACACTTCCTCGAGTTATTCTGTGCTATAACCTCGATCCACAAGCATATTTTAGGTAAGATTTAAGCCACAATGACAAAATGAGGAGAGTTCAAGTGTCCTGAGGCTTACCCAAATTGGATGGACGAGAAACCTCGCCGAAGGAATATTTGCACAATGGTAGTAGCCACAGGAGGCTGAGGTGATCATCCCTCGATCTTAGCCTCCTGGAATTCACAGGGAAGATAGGATGGTTGCGAAAGGTGACTGTCCAAGTGTGTGTGTGCTACTACGGGAAGAGAGGAGAGAGTTGCAAAGAGTTTTTTAGGGAGAGAAAGAAGAGAGATAAGTGAGGGAGAGAGATATGAGTTCACGGCGAAGGGACAGGGGTAACAAATCAGGGGGTGGGCCCTTGGGCTCACCAATTGAGAACCAAAAACTATTTTAAAAAGAAAAATATCCCCAAACTTAGTGAAAATACAAAAACACCCTTTTTGCTCCGCAAATCCTGGGACGGGTTATTACATTAGCTCTCCCTGTAACTCAAAACCTCGAGAAAACACACTTCCCCTTATGCAAAAGCTCGAGAGTTTTCTCTTTCTGAGAATCGAAAAATGTGAGTTCGCTGATCTCTCTGAGAAACCATGGCCTCCATTTTTGTCAAAAACCAAATTCAGGCCTCCAGTTCATAAAATATGGAGAGCTTTCTCTCTGGTTTTGCTCTCTATGTAAACCTGAGAGAAATTCCATGGAAACATCATGCCTGCAAACAAAGTTGCAGACCCACACACAAGCAAACTTCATCTGAAAGCTGAACTGTCACTGCTGCTATGACGTTTGAGCGTTTCGCCAGTTGGGGAAGACTACGACGACGAGCCCGCTCTGAGTCAGCTCGGCCTTCACCGCAATCCACTCATCGTCTTCATTTGGCTTCAAAGATCCGAGCTTTTCTACATGTCAGTGAAGTATAAATTTCTTCCATAAATCTCGATTCAATCGCCGTTTAATGCATTAATTTCAATCGTCATTTTTTCCCTTTTTTCTTTTTCCTCTGCTTCGCTTTTGCTACTGCTTCTTCTTCTTCTTCCTCCCCCATCTTGCTTCATTTCTTCTGATATTTTTTCTCTCTCTCTCTCTTTCTCTCTCTTTCTTTCTCTTTCTCTCTCTCTTGCTCTCTTCAAAATCCCACAACAGTTTTTGGAGTTGGAGGCTTTCCTCTGTTGGGTTTTTTTTACCAATAACTCAAAGGGCCGAAAGGTATTCCCCTTTTATATCTTCTCTCCCAATTTCTTTAGGGTTAATTTCGATTTTCTTTAGGGTTATCTTCTCTCCCAATTTTTTTAGGGTTTAACTATTTGATTTCACAGATTCATTACAGACACAGTAAATAGTTACATTTTAAATTCGTATTTCATAACTTGGTTGCTTGATTCTAATGTCGATTCGTTACAACAGAGTGAACTTTTTCTACTTTAAGCATGGAATTTTTGCTTTTGTTTTATTGTTGTTGCCTTGTTGCCTTGATTGTGGTTATCTAACTGATTAATACTCCATGATATATTGAGCAATATCGTGCGGCTCAAGGAATTTTGTATGTGTTTACACATATTTTTGTACTCTGAATAATTCTAATCAAATTCCATTGCTCCTAAGCTAAGGTCAGAATTTGTAGCATATAAGGGAAGGTTAGTAGATACTTGCCAATTATCCAAAGCTGGATATTAAGGTCTTTAAGCTTGATATCTTTTTGTATGTGTAGCATCTGCTTGGAAAAGGTTTCAACTTTAATGTCTGTATGTCTTATTACTCTTCATTGATTGTGAAGAACTAGGATTAAAGTAAAGCAACCTTTAAAGTCTAAACTGGAAGGGGGCAAGTTATAAATTTCAGGTGAAATGAAACTAGAAATATATAGTCTTATGATTTGTGTCTAAAAACATAATAAAGGATATTACGTCCATCCATGATAATAATAAGATTGTTATTTATGTGGTTATGAGTTTCAAGCCTCTTGGATTAAACATTTTCTTTCTCACTCAGGGGTTCACCATGAACCACCTCTTTTTGCAGCTATTATACTTTGATCAAGAAGAGATTGGTGGATTGAGCCTTTCCCTACAGGTACCAAGACTTTTCATCTTTCATTTTGTTTGATTATGAATTATTAGCGTAGTCAGGCACTACAATAAGCTCATTCATTCAACTGAACTATAGAATATAAATACAGAGCTGGGTGGCAGATGGGATGAATTGACGAATGGAGTTGGGGGCGGCTAGGAAAATGGTATAGTGGGTTTTCAAGAATAGCTCTACGGCTTGCGGGATGAGACAACTGTGGTGGTTTTGGTGCCTAGGGTAATGAATATTATGGGTCCATATTTTTTGGATAGGTGCAGGAGGCTGCGGTATGGAAGGTTGCTTATCATATGAAGGTCACCAATGATTGGTAGGTTCGATTTTTTGCCAATTTCTTTACTGTTATCTCAGTTTTTTGATCATTTTTAAGGTTCTGAATTGCTAATAGATTTACCCTCTTTTTTTATTTCAAAATTTTGGGTCGTTGGAGGAACAACTTGGTTGCTTGACATTTTAAGGTATATAATTTGCTCTACTTTTGTTTTGTTTTAGTTTTTTCAGTTAGATGTAATGTCACCCATATGAGTGATCTAAAATTTGGGAATTGTTAACATCAAATTTTAAGTATGTGTTTCTTTCCTTTTTTAAGTTTGAATAAACTTTGGTATTCCTTTTAGCTTTAATCGTGTTTAAATTGAAGCCCTCATTTTGGTGGTTTTCCGTTTCTGTTTCAGGATTTCTGCAGTAAAGATGAGTGATCTAAAATTTGGGAATTGTTAACATCAAATTTTAAGTATCTGTTTTCGTTTTGTTTTTGAAGTTTGAATAAACTTTGGTATTCCTTTTAGCTTTAATCGTGTTTAAATTCCTGACAATCTTTCTACCTATAATTGAGTGAATTGAGTGAATTGAAAGTTTTAGAGTTTTTTGTTTGTGGGTTTTTAATTTTTTGATTTTTTCTGCAGGTAAAGGAAGAACCCAGAAGAGATATGTTCACTAAAGAACTTGATAGGAGTGCCCTTCATTGGGTTAGAGAGGTTCGTGAAGAAACCTCTGGCTCGAGCTCTCTGAAGGCGAAAGCTCTTTAGCCGATTCATCCCCTCCGGTTCGAAGGGTTCAAGTTGTGACGGTACGGATTATCGACAATAAAACCCGGGTTTTGATGGAATCCCACCAAGAATTATCGGATGGCAGCGTTAGGACCATGCCACTGATATCTTTGGCTGTCACAGCATGTCCCTAATCTTAAGCTTCCCATTATACTAGCTCATTCTTTTTTAGTTTTTTGGTTCCATTTATTTTAGCATAATTTTAATCACTGAAAATTTGTATTATATGCAACTTATGTTGGGTGACATTGTGATTTCTGTTGAGACAGGGACAAGGTAAGCGAAGGAAAGAGGCCACACGCTTATTGATGAGATACGTGTTCTCATGGTTTAAGGTTTTTTTTCATCGGAGAACCAATTAATTCAGAGGGATGCTTTTTAGTGTAGTTTGATGACTTCAATCACTGAACCCTCCTGCAGATACATGGGTTGTTACATTTACTAGGAATTGATCATGAGATTAGTGAAGAGGCCGAAGTGGAAATGGAAAAGGAGGAGGAGCTCCTTTAAAGAGTCTTGGGTGAAAGGGGAAGTGATTAATTCAAAGTGCACATGATGCTGAAACTCACACAAATTCCCATGAGGAAAAATCAGATAGTAATTTCAATTTTTACAACTTCAATTTCATATTATTCGTCATTGGATTTGCTAATATAAGTTTTTAGTGAGATAATCTTACTGGTGAATTGTTAAAAGGCAAGAAGAGAGAAGGCAGCCTGCGATTTTATAAACCAAAGTTCAGATGCATTTTCTGTGTATGGATGGTAAGTTGGCGGTTAATGTGATCTTGCTGTGCTTTGTTTTTTTATTTGTTAGATGTTCAATTGATGTATTTTATGACAGTTTACCTGCAAGATTTAAAGATTTCTTTGTTTATGTATACTATTTAATTATATCAATGGAAATTGGTGCTGTCATTGTGGCAGTAGATGAATTTCTAGCTGTTGAGATGAAGTAGTAAAAAATTTTGATTTCTTCTTTCTTTACATGCTTTGCTTTTAATTTTGCAGGAATTCTCACGTTGCTTTGATTAAGTTATACATGACCATGATAAGGTATTGCTCATCCCCACAAACATTTTGTACATGTGTGACATTAATATATTTTGTTTTCTGATTGAATTTGCTTTGATTCAATGGTGTTGGTGAGCTAAACAACTAGTGGCTTTTTAATAGTATTTAAATTGAAAGTCCTAATTTCAGTGGTTTGTTTATAATTAGTGTGTTATGTTGTTTTACTGTGTGTTTTATTTGTTTGTTAATTTGTGGGAGGCTTCACAAGAAATGTTATGTACAAAGATGTTTTGCTTCCATCAAATATATGATAAGGTTACATTCATTCTTTTAATGTTTAATTCACTTTTCAAATCCATGTAGATAAATATATTTAAATTGTATAAGTCGCATGTAAAGCGCCGTAATTATAAAAAGGCCTTCCGCACGAGTATCGAACCATACAACACTCTCCCCATATGATTGCGTCCTTATGATTTGAACAGTTATGCAAGAGAATGTGACTGGACTCGTTGACACACAAGTCCGACAATCGTCGAGTGGAAGGTCTCCTCTGCATAATGCAATGGCATTGACTTTGTTGGAGTCTTGTCCCGCTGAAGAATTGTAGAACCCAGGTGCGGAGGTCGAATTGGGCCATGGTGGGAGCTATAAGGTTGAAGATACTATGAAGAATGAAGAAAAGCAATGATCTAGAGGAATCCATTTCTCCTGCTCAAGTCCGAAGTAACACGGTTGGGGTGGGTGGGTGGATGGATGGAAAAAAATCCCGCGTTAGAAACGTACCAAATAATCTACACTTATAAAGGAGTAGCTAGCATTGATTGCACCTTCCATATAATGTTCAACCCACCTATCATAGGAGAAATCTTTCATTGTGACGGGAATACAAGTGATACACCACGTATTTTAATAAAAATGGTGATAAATTTTATTTTTAAGTTATTAACTTTTTAGCACACATATCCCACTATTTGTATAATGACACATGATGTACTCCTACATTTTAACGGATTTGACACGACTCAATCTATTAAGATATCAGATATGTCACAAAAATGATATGAACACAACACACACGACACGATCGCCAAATCTAACTCAAAATCCACTATCGTCCCAAATGGTTCCTGACCCTTAATTTGATAGGGAGTTTTAACGAAAAGTCCGCGGTACTGTTTACTTTAATGAAAAATCACATGTTTATACTAAAAAATCAAACTTAGTACTATTCACTTACCATTTATTTTGTCCTTATCGTTAAAACTCAAAAATTTCAAGTCATTTTCATTAGTTTTTCTTAATTTGATTTGCAGGTTTTTTCCTTTGACCAATATAACAAATAGTGTCCCAAATTTTCTAGTAATTTATATTTATATATATATACAATTAAGATGTTTACAAAGACTTTATATATAAAATGACTCACAATGCCACAATAAATTAAAGTCACTTCACCGAAATAGTGTTAGTCACAATTAGGCTTCAAGTTCACAATAAATATACATACTTGAGCTTTCCTGCAACCAATTAGGTAGATTAATATTACTAGACAAATGTTGGTGGTCATTATCTAGCATTAAATCAAAGAAATATACCAATCCCATATGAACAAAGAAAGAGTCTTTGTGTTTACCGGAAAAAGAAAAAAAAAAGTCTTTGTCAATTAAGTTTATATGTGACTTTATAAGCTTATAGTTATAGATGTCGTTGGACTTTTTCTAAGGGATAACTCTCAACTTTTTGTCATTATGAATCTTTCTTGCTACCTGAACGTGACATTTTCCAGTCAAACGACTGCAACCGATTCTTTAAGTTTTGGTTTTCTTCAAGTAAACGATCATACTCGAGAAGAAACCCTTCCGATTGTTTCCTTAGAGCAAGGACGCTGGGCTCTGCAGTATGAACATCTTTCGTCTTTGTCTCGATTTCAGATTCTAGTTGTTTGAGTCTCGTATGAAATGTAGCCATCTCATTCTCCAAGACTTTCATCTTATCCAAACTGCTAGATTTTCCATCCTCAGATCCTCTGTTCTGTTTCTTAAGGGCTTCCTGTTGGAAATTCAAATTAAAACAGGCTGTAAAAGGTTGCTGATGGCTGTTGGTTTCTTTACAGATTGTATCCACACATGCTGCAACATTGAAGACTAAAGTTTCCTCCATGTGCTAGCCGAAAGGTTGTGATTACAACCTGAAATGATGAAATGCATGTGTGTGCCAACTATCCAAAGTTGCTGCATGTGTATTGAACGGGTGTAAAGATGTGGAACACCATCTCTTATTGCATGTGTTGTCTTATTGTTTATTAATTTCTGTTTTGTATAAATAGGCCTCTTGCTAGGCTTTAGAATCATCCAATTCCAATAGTATTCTCCCATTCATAAGCTTGTAAGCTTTCTTATTCCATCAGTTTGTAAACTCCTCGTTTTATCCATATATCAAAGTGCAAGTGTTTTGTAGAAGCTTGTTGCTTCCCTCCTTTCTATATTTCTTTCCTTGTCCAAATTTTATTGAGAGTGCAAAGTGAGAGGTGTGATAGAGTTTGTAAACTTATCACCCACATATTTTGGTATTGAGTTAGTAAACTTTTAAATACCAACAATTGGTATCAGAGCCAGAATACCATTCTGGCAAGTGCAGCAGTTATGGCGTCCAACTTAGTGCAACTCCAAGTTCCCACATTGAAGAAAGAAAATTATGAAAGATGGTGCATCCAATTCAAAGCATTGTTTGGATCACAGGAGCTATGGGAAGTTGTCAGTAGTGGGTATGTTGTACCCACTGCCGAGCAAGAAGCCGTATATACTGCGGATCAAAGGAACACTCTCAAGGACTTACGAAAGAAGGACCAAAAGGCGCTGTATCTTCTATACCAGGGTCTGGAAGATTCAACGTTCGAGAAGGTTGCAGAAGCAACAACGAGCAAGCAAGTATGGGATACACTCAGTACAATGTACAAAGGAGTAGATCGAGTCAAGAAAGTGAGGTTACAGTCACTTCGAGCAGATTTTGAAACTGCTCACATGAATGAAAGAGAGAGCATCTCCGACTATCACACAAGGCTCATTGCGATAGTAAATCAGATGAGGAGAAATGGCGAGAAACTCGATGAAGTACGAATTGTGGAGAAAATCCTTCGGTCACTCACATCCAACTTTGAGCATGTGGTGACTGCCATTGAGGAATCGAAGGATTTGGAGACAATGAGCACAGAGGAATTGCTAGGATCCCTCCTAGTTCACGAGCAACGCATTCAGAAGAATGCAAGCCCCACAACGCTAGAGCAAGCTTTGGAGTCAAAGTTGAATATTGACAAACCAAATGGAGGTCGTGGGCAGTGGAACTCACGTCGTGGGAGTTCATCCAACCGTAGCCGAGGACGAGCCCGAGGAAGAGGTCGAGGCTATGCACAAAATCGAGGTCAGTCTCAGGAGTGGAGATCTACTCGAGGAAAGGCGCATATCCAGTGTCACAACTGTAAGCAATATGGACATTATGCCAATGAATGTTCACATAAAAATGGTGAGCATGTCAACATGGCAGAATCAAGTGGAAATACTGATGAAGAACTTACAGTCTTGCTAGCACACCATGATTCCAGTAGCCAACAAGATGTTTGGTATTTGGACTCTGGTGCAAGCAATCACATGTGTGGAAAGAAGGAGTTTTTTGCCGAACTCAAAGATGGGGCCTATGGATCTGTAAGTCTTGGTGACTCCTCAAAGTTGCCAGTTGAAGGCAAAGGGAAGATCAAGATCATCCAGAAGGATGGTAGAGAAGAATACATCTCCGATACCTACTACATACCAGGTATGAAGAGCAACATTCTGAGCATTGGTCAACTGCTCCAGAAAGGGTACATTATACATATGGAGAACATGCTTCTCACTCTCAGGAATGCAAGGAGAAAGCTTATTGCACGTGTTCGAATGTCAAAGAACCGGATGTTCCCGTTGAATTTGAACACAAAGATTGGAAGCTGCAACATCGGTGTAATGGAAGATGAGTCATGGAAATGGCATCTTCGATTTGGCCATCTTCATTTCAATGGCCTAAAGTTGCTGTCAAGTGGAGGAATGGTTCGTGGTCTACCCCAAATTGAAGCCACACGCCAAGTATGTGAAGGTTGTGTGCTTGGCAAGCAAGCACGACTATCGTTCCCTGTTGGTGATACATGGAGAGCAAAGGCACCACTGCAGTTGGTGCACACAGATATATGTGGTCCATTGGATCCCATGTCTTATGGAGGTAATAGGTATTTTATTACCTTCATTGATGATTTCAGTAAAAAGACTTGGGTCTATTTTCTCAAGGAGAAGTCAGCTGCCCTAAAAATTTTCAAGGAGTTCAAGGCACTCACAGAGGCTGAAAGTAACCACAAGCTTGTGGCTGTGAGATCAGATAGAGGTGGAGAGTACACCTCCAATGCTTTCCAAGCATACTGCAAGGAGCAAGGAATTAGGCATCAACTGACTGCTGCCTATACCCCACAGCAAAATGGGATAGCCGAAAGAAAGAATCGAACCATCCTTGACATGACAAGGTCCATGCTTAAGGAGAAGAATTTGCCAAAAGAATTATGGGCAGAAGCTGTAGCTTGTTCGATTTATTTGTTGAATCGATGTCCAACAAAGAGTGTCAAAAGGATGACACCACAAGAGGCTTGGAGTGGATACAAGCCGAATGTTACACACCTAAGAGTTTTTGGGTGTGTTGCATATGCTCAAGTTCCAGAAGCCAGGAGGAGGAAGCTTGATGATCGAGGTGAGAAGTGTGTGTTTGTGGGCTATAGTGAAGAGTCCAAGGCATACAAGCTCTACAACCCACTAACTGGCAAACTAGTGGTTAGTAGAAATGTCATCTTCAGTGAGGAAGAAGCATGGATGTGGAACAACAAAGAAGTCAGTAAAGAGAAGATTGTATCCACTGATTTTGAAGAACCAGAAGTTGTACCACCTGTTGAGCAACAGCCTGCTCAAACAATCACAAAAACTCCAGTGCACAGAATTGCAAGGAGTGGTCCTACATCTAGTGAGGAAAGCACCTCCTCAACTCCAGTGAGGTTAAGGAGTCTCACAGAGATTTATGGATAGAAAGAAGAAGAAGAAACCAATTTTTTCTGCTTCTATGCAGACCATGAGCCTCTCTCATTCAATGAAGCTGTGGAAGAAGATTGTTGGAAGAAAGCCATGGAAGAAGAGATCCATGCCATCGAGAAGAATGACACTTGGGAGTTGACAAAGCTCCCACCAAATTAGAAGGCTATTGGTGTCAAGTGGGTTTACAAAATCAAACGCACTGCAGATGGGAGTGTGGATCGATACAAATCAAGGCTTGTAGCAAAGGGCTACAAACAGAAGTATGGAGTGGACTATGATGAAGTCTATGCTCCAGTTGCAAGACTTGACACGGTAAGATTACTAATCTCTCTTGCCGCTCAGCATAAATGGAAAATTTATCAATTAGATGTCAAGTCAGCCTTCCTTAATGGAGTTCTTAAGGAAGAAGTGCACGTGGAACAACCGGAAGGCTTCCAAGTACAAGGAAAAGAAGATAAGGTGTATCGTTTGAAGAAAGCTTTGTATGGCCTCAAGCAAGCACCACGAGCTTGGAACTCAAGGATTGACAACTACCTTCACCAAAATGGATTTCAGAAATGTCCATATGAGCATTCAGTTTACATGAAGAATGGTGAAAAATGGGAGTTCTTAATTATTTGTCTCTATGTAGATGACTTGTTGTTTACAGGAAACAATGAAGCAATGTTCTGTGAGTTCAAGCAATCCATGTTCAGTGAATTCGAGATGACTGACAATGGATTAATGTCATACTTTCTTGGCATAGAGGTGAAGCAAGAAAATGACGGTATCTACATCTCTCAACAAAAGTACATGAGAGATATATTGGAGAAATTCAATATGGACAAGTGCAATATTGTCAACACTCCAGTTGCAACTGGATTGAAGCTGTCCAAGGAAGGAGAAGGTGAGTTTGTAAACTCAACCGTGTACAAAAGCTTGGTTGGAAGCCTAAGGTACCTTACAATCACAAGACCTGATATAGTTTATGGTGTTGGACTCGTGAGTCGATACATGGAAACACCAAGGGAGTCTCATTGGCTAGCCGCCAAGAGAATTTTGAGGTACATAAGAGGCACTCTAAACTATGGTCTATTTTATAATTTTGGTGAAGATGCAAAATTATTTGGTTATTCAGATAGTGATTGGGGAGGTGACCAAGATGAAAGGAAAAGCACAACTGGCTATGTGTTTTTTCTAGGTTCAACAGCTTTCTCGTGGACTTCAAAGAAGCAGTCAATCGTTGCCTTGTCATCATGTGAAGCCGAGTATGTAGCTGTAGCCTCAACCGTGTGTGAGGCAATATGGTTAAGGAATATATTGAAATCAGTGTGTCATTCACAAGAAGAATCGACCTTGATTCATGTGGATAACATATCTGCAATCAAACTTGCAAAGAACCCAGTTCAACATGGAAGGAGCAAGCACATTGATACTAGGTTTCATTTTCTAAGGGATCATGTGAAACAAAAGACAATTGAGCTTATCTATTGTCACACAAAGGAACAAGTGGCTGACATCTTCACTAAGCCACTGCCAGTTGAACCATTCAGGTTATTGCGTGAAATGCTAGGCATGAAGGCGTTTTGATTTGAGGGGGCGTGTTGGAAATTCAAATTAAAACAGGCTGTAAAAGGTTGCTGATGGCTGTTGGTTTCTTTACAGATTGTATCCACACATGCTGCAACATTGAAGACTAAAGTTTCCTCCATGTGCTAGCCGAAAGGTTGTGATTACAACCTGAAATGATGTGATGTGAGAATTACTTGACACACAAATTAAACCCTCTTTTGTCAATCGTAGTATAGGTATAAGTAGGGTATCGTTCTGGACCGGGGATTAGGAGGGATTGCTAATCACTCTAAAATTAAATTAAAAACGTAAAAACAAAATTTAAAATACTAAACTAAAATAAAAACACTTAACTAGAAAAACTTAAAATAGAACTAACAAATAAACTAAAATAAATCAAAAGACTCAAAAATACAAAACTAGGCTAAAAATTCGAAACACACTTAAAATGACTCAAAATAATAAAAACAATTTAAAATAAAAACTAGGAATTGAAATGAAAGGAAATTAAAATTAAAAGATTAAAAATAATAAAAAGTAACTAAATAATAATATTATAATAATGGGGGGATTGATTTTTGATGAAACGTAAATTAAACTTAAATAAATTACAAAATTGACAAAAACATAAAATAAAAGTGAATGGATAGACGACGGATTGGCTAGAGGGTTTTTCTCCACACATGACACATATGCAATCTAAATTGATTCCCAGTTATGAATTCAACAAACGAATGAATGACAATGTTCCAAATTAATTAGGTCCGCTTAAATTAACTTTCAGATTTCCCTAAATTCATTGAATTGGACGGAATACGCATCACAACCAAATTATTCTTATCAAGTTCCCTAACTATGGAATACGCATGATAGAGAGACATATCAAAGATCATTAAGTTCAATGGAAATCATAAACATCGACTAGGCATTCATAACTATGGAATACGCATGTTAATCCAACCTAGGGTTTACTAAACACAATCGTGACTAGCGATTTTTACTACTCATGAATATAAGTTCATAACGATTAGGTGAAATTCCCTTATATCCTAGCATCAAGTCTAAGCATGCAAATTAAGTGTCAACCCTTAACCCACATACATAAACAAGTTCTTAATCAACACAGAAAAGTAAACCACATCCAACATTCATAAATTCATAACTGGAGTAAATCAAATTAAAATTACAAATATAATCATGGTTTCGAAATAACCTCTAGCTAAAATAATTAATTACACATTATTATAAATTAAAAACATAAATAAAACAAGAGTTGGGTGGGGGGGGATTTGACCGAATTAGGGTGAAGAGGTTTTCTGTGCTTGAATGCCGTGCTGCCTTGCATGTGCACTGTGCATGACACTGGCATCCTCCAACCCGCGTGTCTACCTCTCCTTCTTCTAGCTGCCTCAAGGCAGCTCCTGTATCAATGCTGCTCTGCCCGCTCCAAAGGCAGCTTTTGTTTTCGTGAGCCGCAAGCAAGAGCCCCCCGAGGAGCTCTCGTCGTTTTTCTCCAACCTTCTCGGTCTCGCTGCTTTGTAAGCAGCTCCTCCTCCCTTCCCCCGAGGCGTGCTGCACTGTTTTTATCCTTTCTCTGCGCCTTCTTTCCAAGGCAGCTGCCCCTTTCTTCTTTCCCGTCAGCTCCCACTTCTACCTTTCATTTTTCTTTTTAATATCCTCTCCTCATCATGCTGCTTGGCAGCTTATTTTTAGTACACCGCCCCACTCCTCTTCTCTTTTATTATTTCCTTTTTTTCTATCATGCAGCCATGAGGCAGCCTTTTGTTTCTTCCTGATAGCTCCCAAGGCAGCCCACCGAGTGCACTTGTTGCTGCCAGCTATCACACACTCACACAATATTAATTATATTTAAATATATAAATATATATATATATATATATATATATATTATTTTTCAAATGATACGTATAATTCAACAGACAAGATAGTTTAAATGAAATTATAACTTAACACTTCACTTATTCTATTTTTATTTTCTTAGCTAGATAAATTCTAAAAACACAAAAATAACGTAAATAGCTCAAAATATGAGGAACTAACTAAGAAAAGACGAGTGAATTTGATATAAAAATATGTATAAATATGATCCGATCAAATACCCCCACACTTAACTTTTGCTAGTCCTCGAGCAAAACAAAGAAACAAAAAACAAAACTCAATCTAAACCTTCCAACATTTATCTCAGGGATTTCCAATGGACATGACAAATTAAAAATCATCACTTACACAGATTTTGGCAATCTATACCCTTAAGCACATACTTAATCACAGTCACCATTTATTAGTTCGCATTTAATCAATTAAAACAACATTTTGAATGTAGTAACATGCCTTAGAGAATTTACTATATTCCTTACTAGATATGCACTCAATTTTTCGCTCAGATTTTCTGACTACACTCCCTACACTAGGTATATGTGAGAAGAATGATGTAAGCAAGGAAACGATCACTCACATATGTTATAGCAAAGAAAGCATTTTTATGAAGTTATTAATGTGCATATGAATATGATCTCATGAACGGAATGCTACTACTTAGATGCGAGAACCAGGGACACTATATGCTCATACCAATCCCAAACTCCACATATTGAACACACAACAACCAAGATAGAAGTCAAAGGGTTGTAACGGGACTAAGGATATAGGCTTAACAAAGGAAGGCTATGGAAAAACAAATGTTCTTAAAGAAATAGTAAGCAAAGTAATAAGGTTAACGCATAGAATTCACTTTTGAATGAAAATTCAACTCTAAACCCAAGGGGAGGATTCACACATTTTATGGCCAAATTTCAAACTCTTTTTCTTCTTTCTTTTCTTTTCACGCGTTTTTCTCTCTTTTTTTTTTTGTTTTTTTTTTTTTTTAAAGAACAAAACGTACAATTGAGCTCGAAACAACCAATCCTTCCCCCACACTTGTTTTTCTGCATAGTGTAGAATAAAATGAATTCTTTTTAAGTCATACTCACTATTCTTTAAGAACAAGGGTGCAGACAGTCCTACAGTAGGTTTGGTGCGGTTTAATGAGGTTAACAACAAAAATAGGCTAAACAAGGCTCGAGATGGGTTAAGCCTACAAAACATAAGAAAGATGGAGGGTAAGGCTTTTTGGTTAAGATGGTTTACTAAACAACTTCATCTTGATATGTGTTATGCAATTCAATGTCATGCTTTGAATGAAACAGATATGAGTTCTAGTATTTGGAACTAAGATGATAAAACGCCTTCTAAGTAGCAACCAAGCAAAGAATAATGAGATCATGCAACGACTTTAGAAAACAAAAACATCAAGATTAATAACTCTCCAAACAAGGTATAAGCTCAAGTCTCACAGGGATGTAGCATTAGTTTGAGTTCCTTCCTTCAAGCATGTTACAAAAACTAATTTTATCCTTTTGTGATCAAATTTAAATTCATAAACAACAACTACAACTAAGCATAAACCAAGAGCATATCAAACTTCCATCCATGTTTATAACTTTCTTTAACAGTCATGCAATTAAAAACCAAATCCTCATCATTGTGTTGGAAGGTACCTAAGACACAAACACACAAAAACAACTATAAAAAAAAAAAAAAAAAATTCTTTTTGGGTTTTTCAAAATATTTTTCAAATTTTTATGTCATTTTCGTAAGATTTCCTCAAAACACAATAAAACACACCAAAACAGCATAAAACACTAAGAAAACAAAAAGCAACAACATGGAAACAAATGAAACCAGTTCAAAGTCGAAGGTACAAAAATTTTCAATTTGGTCATTTTTTATACTTGATACCCCACACTTAAACTAGACATTGTCCCCAATGTCAGAAAACATTAATAAGCAAATAAAAATAAAATAAATAAATAGTACGAAACAAAATAAAGTAAAGGACTGAAGACTTCTCTAATTTGCAGAAAACCAAGCGATGACCCCCAAGCGTAAATTTTGCAATCAACTTCAAGGGAGGAAATAACCAAACGTTCCTACAAAGAAAAGAAATAAATCAGTTAAGCACGCAAGCAAAATATCGAAAAAAAAACAAACGAAAAATAAAAATTGAAAATAAAAGATAATGAAAAGAACTAATAGGCGATCATTGGTCGCTTGTTGATTTTCCACAGCTTTCATCTTGAACAGGATGGGCCTCCTTCTTGCAAGTGCTCCTCAGCTTAGTTGAGGATGAATCAGCACGTTGTCTCTACATGCTTCAAGTACTCAGGTCTCCATGCAGATGGCCTCTTCTTGAACTCTTGGATCGTCTCTGGTTCCGCCTTCATCTGGATGCACCTCAGACTCCTCCTGCTTCGTCTGTGAGGTACCTTTGCTTTTGAAGAAGTACCTCTACACAGGTT
Organism: Crataegus laevigata; assembly: GCA_963580275.1. NCBI lineage: Eukaryota > Viridiplantae > Streptophyta > Magnoliopsida > Rosales > Rosaceae > Crataegus > Crataegus laevigata. The sequence goes on along the minus strand of OY756941.1, from coordinate 40,774,806 downwards.
TATTTTTGAAGTAGGCTGGGAGGGGTCTGAGATGAGTACTCGAGAGCAAGACTAGGTAAGCAATCAGGATCTCACTTTCTCCATGTTCTTCAGATGAAGGTGAGGAGAAAGCGTGATTTGAGATACTTTTGCTTTTAACCTTTTTGATATGAAATACTTTTGCTCTGGAAAATTTGTTTTCTGGGGTGATCCAAGGAATGAAGAACACTGAGTAACTCGAAAGCTTTCGTTGGGAAAACATTGTCGGAGATGAAGAGAGGTTGAGAGGTTGAGAGGTGTGAAGGTGTGCCTTTGATGTGGAAGGCGAAGGTCGAACTTATAGAAATTTGGCTTCCTCAACCGGAACTATTCCTTCACTATTTGTTGGCAGCCGGTGGATGGATGAACAGTACCCGTTACGCGCTTTCTGACAAAGCGTCCGTAATTTCTGCAAGGCTGACGATGCAAGTGACGAGTGACGACAAAACCGGAATGATGATCTTTTGAAAACCGGGGTTCAAATCTGGGTTCGGCTCGTGGTTTTCGCAACGCTCCAAGCCACATGTGACGAGTGACGACACGTCCGGACAATTTGATCGCCTCGTGATTCTGAGCAATTCCAGCTTTTGAGAGAGGAAACGGCCTTCGAGAAATGAGTGTCCAGCTTTTCCGATTTGCGTGAGGACGAGTCTTCACCTCTGAGGAGCGGGCGCTCTTCATTTTCTTCTTTTTATAGAGGCGCTAATTCTGCTCCACCTCACACTTGAACTCCAAAAATTCCTCAAACACTTCTGCATTCATACTCCTTCCGCTCTCTTCTTGCACTTCTGCACTTTTAATCTTTCCGAACTCTTCCTGCACTCTTAAACTTAGCGAACTCTTTTCTTCCTCAACACCCTCTAAAATGTCTTGCCCTTCTGACCGTCGCCTAAACTTGAATGTCGGGGAAGACGATGACTCGTCTTCTCCGAACAACATTTGGAATCCGTCCTTCATATCCCCCAATGGTCCTCTTACAGTCGGGGACACAATGATGAGGAATGAAATCACCGCTACGGTGATTGCCAGAAATCTGCTCACTCCAAGGGACAATAGGATGCTATCTAGGCGGTCGGACGAGCTGGCCGTTCAGGAATCTTTGGCTCTCAGCGTCCAAAGTGCAGGCTCAGTATCAAACATGGGCCAGCGCCTGCTTGCAAGATCTCGTCAGGTGGAGTCGCTGATGGCGGAGGTGGCCAGTCTTCGGCAAGAAGTCAGAGGACTCAGGCACGAGAACAAGGAGTTGCACATGCTTGCAACTAGTTACTCGACCAGCATGAAGAGGAAGCTGGATCAGCTGCAGGAGTCGGACGGTCGGATCCAGAGTGATCATGAAAGGTTCATGGCACTACTCCCGAGGTTTATGTTGCCTTCGTCCTCTGGAGTAGCACCAAGCATTCCGGCTCCGGAGATTCCAACTCTGGCTCTTCGTCTTCCCGGAGCTCCATCGACCTCTGGGGCACCACCTAACCAAAACCAATGATTGTAATTAGTTTTTCGTATTATTGTAAATTTTTAAATTTTTTTTTTTTTTTAAGTTTAAGTTTATGTAAATATTTATATATATATATAAATATTATTATTATAATTTAAATAAACTTTTTTTTTTAGGATTATTTTAAGCAAATTAAAATAAGTAAAGTAAAATACGTAAATTGAAGTAAAAAGACTTTGTTTATCCGCACTAAAAATAAACATTGCCCTTAATTTATTTAAACTCAAACTAAATAAAAATCAACCAAATAACAAAATTAACTAAGCAAAACAAAATGAAAGTAAAAGCAATAAAGAAGAAGGTTAAGAAATGCAAATCTGGTTGCTTGGGTTGCCTCCCAAGAAGCGCTTGCTTTAACGTCTTTAGCCGGACGATTCTTTCCTTTAACCTCCCCTCGGCTCCATAGCATGGAATTTATCTTTTAATGGGAGGTGATACTTGAAATGATTCGGCAGTGGTCTGAATTCTCGAGTGGGTGCCTGAATCATTAAAATCAAGGTGTTAGTAAAAATTAAAATTAAAATTGGAGAAGATGGCTTACTTTCTTTCTCCGACGCGAACTCAATTACAAAGACTACGCCTTTGGACATTTCCGGGATTTTGCACTTGGCCAGATTGACGATGATGGTTGTGGCTTGTCCCGTGTCATCAAACTCAATTTCTTGGGCCTTTGTAGTCTGCACAGCCTCTTTGATGGATTCTTGATATGCAACGCATTCTCCAGCCACTTCGATGTCTTGAATCTCTTTTCTTGGTGTGCAAGGTTCGGGAACTTGTTTTGGTGCACCAAGAATCGAGATATCACTTTGCACCTCTGGAAGAGTTTCCACACTGTCTATTTCACTTTCTTCGTTATTTGGAAAAAATCTGCAAGGAAAAGAGACATTTGGTGGAAAAATGTTAGAATGAATTTCACTTGGAACAACATTACCGAAGTTGGACAACATAGGGACTTCAGGGGTTTGAGACAAGAATTCTTCTAAACTGCCCAGGTCGTCCTCTTCCTCTTCTGCTTGCAGCGGCGATTCGTCCAAGTTAACTTCATCCTCCACGTCACCTTCCAAAGAGATGGCTTCATCGATTTCAACTTCCGTCATTGAATTTTCAATAGGTGAGTTGGAGAGTTCACTTTGATCTCGAATCTGTGCCATGATCTCCATAATCTCCCCAACCTGCCTTTCCAATTCATCCACCTTGTTGGTCCGGTCTTGCATATCCTGGATTCGATTTTCCACTCCCTGATTCAAAGAGGAAAGTAACTTATTAAATGCATCATTATCCAGAGATGTACCTGAATCGAATTGGGCTGATTGTTGTGGTGGCTGTGACGGTTGACATGGCCATTGATAGAACTCTTCCGATGACGGCAATTGTTCTTCTTTTTGTGAGCCCTGCGTCAAAGAAATTAGTTCTTCAAGAATTTCATTATAATTTACGGCCATACTTGAATTCGATTGGAATTGTTGTGGGGGATACTGTGGTGGCTGCATAGGTCTGGAATAGAACTCGTCTTGCTGCCAATATCCACTTTGTTGAAAATGTTGAGGTTTATCCCACATTTGATTTGAATAATCCCTCCAATTCGAATTGCAAGCGTTGGAATACATGTTGCCCCTTGATTGACTGTGGCCTTGATATCCCCAATCATCTTCATATGCAGAAAATTGAGGATACTGATGAGTTTGATATCCTTGCCCATAGGGCACATCAAATGTAGAGACATTTGGCATTGAGGTCCGTTCGGCATTATGAGTCAATTGAGCAGTGAGCTGCGCCAATTGAGCTTGAATATTAGCAAAATCCATGCTTACTCCAATTGAACCTAAAATCAAAGAAAGAAAAATAAATCAAATACCAAAAGTAAAATACATAAAAACAAATATAAACTAAAACACAACAAAAACACTAAAATAAAATAAACACAAACGAAAATAAAAGGATTAGCAAAGTTGCTAATCCCCGGCAACGGCGCCAAAAACTTGATGTGAGAATTACTTGACACACAAATTAAACCCTCTTTTGTCAATTGTAGTATAGGTATAAGTAGGGTATCGTTCTGGACCGGGGATTAGGAGGGATTGCTAATCACTCTAAAATTAAATTAAAAACGTAAAAACAAAATTTAAAATACTAAACTAAAATAAAAACACTTAACTAGAAAAACTTAAAATAGAACTAACAAATAAACTAAAATAAATCAAAAGACTCAAAAATACAAAACTAGGCTAAAAATTCGAAACACACTTAAAATGACTCAAAATAATAAAAACAATTTAAAATAAAAACTAGGAATTGAAATGAAAGGAAATTAAAATTAAAAGATTAAAAATAATAAAAAGTAACTAAATAATAATATTATAATAATGGGGGGATTGATTTTTGATGAAACGTAAATTAAACTTAAATAAATTACAAAATTGACAAAAACATAAAATAAAAGTGAATGGATAGACGACGGATTGGCTAGAGGGTTTTTCTCCACACATGACACATATGCAATCTAAATTGATTCCCAGTTATGAATTCAACAAACGAATGAATGACAATGTTCCAAATTAATTAGGTCCGCTTAAATTAACTTTCAGATTTCTCTAAATTCATTGAATTGGACGGAATACGCATCACAACCAAATTATTCTTATCAAGTTCCCTAACTATGGAATACGCATGATAGAGAGACATATCAAAGATTATTAAGTTCAATGGAAATCATAAACATCGACTAGGCATTCATAACTATGGAATACGCATGTTAATCCAACCTAGGGTTTACTAAACACAATCGTGACTAGCGATTTTTACTACTCATGAATATAAGTTCATAACGATTAGGTGAAATTCCCTTATATCCTAGCATCAAGTCTAAGCATGCAAATTAAGTGTCAACCCTTAACCCACATACATAAACAAGTTCTTAATCAACACAGAAAAGTAAACCACATCCAACATTCATAAATTCATAACTGGAGTAAATCAAATTAAAATTACAAATATAATCATGGTTTCGAAATAACCTCTAGCCAAAATAATTAATTACACATTATTATAAATTAAAAACATAAATAAAACAAGAGTTTTGGGGGGGGGGGGATTTGACCGAATTAGGGTGAAGAGGTTTTCTGTGCTTGAATGCCGTGCTGCCTTGCATGTGCACTGTGCATGACACTGGCATCCTCCAACCCGCGTGTCTACCTCTCCTTCTTCTAGCTGCCTCAAGGCAGCTCCTGTATCAATGCTGCTCTGCCCGCTCCAAAGGCAGCTTTTGTTTTCGTGAGCCGCAAGCAAGAGCCCCCCGAGGAGCTCTCGTCGTTTTTCTCCAACCTTCTCGGTCTCGCTGCTTTGTAAGCAGCTCCTCCTCCCTTCCCCCGAGGCGTGCTGCACTGTTTTTATCCTTTCTCTGCGCCTTCTTTCCAAGGCAGCTGCCCCTTTCTTCTTTCCCGTCAGCTCCCACTTCTACCTTTCATTTTTCTTTTTAATATCCTCTCCTCATCATGCTGCTTGGCAGCTTATTTTTAGTACACCGCCCCACTCCTCTTCTCTTTTATTATTTCCTTTTTTTCTATCATGCAGCCATGAGGCAGCCTTTTGTTTCTTCCAGATAGCTCCCAAGGCAGCCACCGAGTGCACTTGTTGCTGCCAGCTATCACACACTCACACAATATTAATTATATTTAAATATATAAATATATATATATATATATAAATATATATATATATATATATATATATTATTTTTCAAATGATACGTATAATTCAACAGACAAGATAGTTTAAATGAAATTATAACTTAACACTTCACTTATTCTATTTTTATTTTCTTAGCTAGATAAATTCTAAAAACACAAAAATAACGTAAATAGCTCAAAATATGAGGAACTAACTAAGAAAAGGCGAGTGAATTTGATATAAAAATATGTATAAATATGATCCGATCATGATGAAATGCATGTGTGTGCCAACTATCCAAAGTTGCTGCATGTGTATTGAACGGGTGTAAAGATGTGGAACACCATCTCTTATTGCATGTGTTGTCTTATTGTTTATTAATTTCTGTTTTGTATAAATAGGCCTCTTGCTAGGCTTTAGAATCATCCAATTCCAATAGTATTCTCCCATTCATAAGCTTGTAAGCTTTCTTATTCCATCAGTTTGTAAACTCCTCGTTTTATCCATATATCAAAGTGCAAGTGTTTTGTAGAAGCTTGTTGCTTCCCTTCTTTCTATATTTCTTTCCCTGTCCAAATTTTATTGAGTGTGCAAAGTGAGAGGTGTGATAGAGTTTGTAAACTTATCACCCACATATTTTGGTATTGAGTTAGTAAACTTTTAAATACCAACACTTCCACGCCCTTTCTTCGTATACGAAGTTCTCTAATGTAGTGGTGTAGTCTGTCTATCATAAGAGCAAGAAATAGGGAGCATCCTGCAAGTGGGAGATGCAAATGAGTCAACGACTGACAAGATTATCACTCTCAGTGAGCGATAGGAGTTCATGAAACTCCCCACTGAAATGAACATCTCGTAAACAAAAATTGTAGCAACATAACCACAGTGCAATTCACAACATGGGTTATTAACGACGGTCCGGCTAGGTAATTATCTTTTACTGTCAGCAAACGAAAGCTATTATAAATATCGGGGAAAAGGGGTAAGGAGCGTGCGAATCCACTTAAAAATTTAATTAAACATGTAGGACATGAGTAGATTGATTCTCATTTCATCCTCATCATACAGACAAGGAAGGGGAACAATGGAGTGAACAATAATCAATTCAAAACTCAATTAACATTAGCTACTCTTTAAGAGTACAAATAAAGGACATCATATCTGTTTTTCACTGGTGTCATTTAATATCTAACCATACACTGATGACATAATGAAATCTGAAACTCGCATTTAACAAAGACAAGGAGCAGCAAATAAAATACTTCCGTGCTGATACAAACGATACAAACAATAGTGCAGCTGATATGATCACACTGCTTTCTGCAATATCAATGCTATTTCCAGATAGAAGGACCTATTGGTTTCCTCTACAAATTACTTTAGCATTTAACCTGCCAACTTAACTAAACGAAAAAAGAGCTCAGTTTCTTGCTCAAAAGGGCTGTATGGTGGTAAGTAGGTCCATTTCAGACATTAATCATAGACGGCAGCAAGGTGAACAAGAGAATTCACCATTACCTCTGAGAATTATATCTCAAGTTACAAAATGTTCTTCACCATCAGTAACAAGTGAAATATTTCTATCAGATCATGGGTAATCTCGGGGAATATGAAACTCTTTGTGAGCAATTTGCACACATAATTTTCGACAGCCTGTGTACATAATTAATCTGAAAACCACAGAACTCAGAACCAGGCCACTATAACACCATAATGCTTCGAATTTGATTTCTCGAAAGCAGGTTCTCAGAATGTTAGGGGTTGCATGTTTATTTAAAATAAGTTTTGAACGTGGAACTAGTCTACTAGGGTTTCGGTGGTTTCCTAGTTTCGGGGGCTTCCATCACAAACAGATAAGATTTGGTTTTAAACATGTTCTATCTTCTGATAAGGATCCCTGATCTTGTGGCCGGTATTGAAGGGCTTCTTCTTATCAACTACATCAACGTAATATTTCAAGTAGTATAAAACTAGGGTTCGGGGCATGGGAATAAGAGGGAAAAAGAAATAAACAAAAACTAAGAGAAACTGGAAGTATCATTCCAGGGAACTTTGAGTACGATAGTGAGTGAAGCTTGGGATCTTTCTCGGTGCAAGAAAGATCTAGATTGGTGGTGATACTGGGCTGTTTTATCCTGGGGACGGGGTGGTGATTGTGAATGCTTGCACATCTTGGGCATAGCCGCTCAACGTCTTAAAGATAGCGACATTGTCCGCGACTCAACCCAAGACAATCGTGTATTTCTGTTGGCTCCTCAAATCTGTGTGGTAACCACGTTCTTTGTTCTTATTTTGTGCAATATTTCTCAACAATTTTAAGACGTTGCCTTTCTGCAATGGACACTGAAATCACTCCCTTCGTCACTGACCTAAACAAACCTGTTAAGTTCGAAGGGCTTCACTTTAAACGCTGGAGACAAAAGATGTTGTTCTTCCTAACCACAAAGAAAATAGCTGCAAACTGCACTTCTGAGTTGCCACCTCTACCTGATAATCCAACTGCTGAACAATTCAAACTGTTTCAAACATGGAATGAAAATGACTTTCTCTGCAAAAATTATGTTTTAAATGGTTTATGCGATGACCTCTATGATTATTATTCTTCCTGTAAAACTGCTAAGGAACTTTGGGATGCACTCCAAAAGAAATATGACACGGAGGAAGCAGGAGCAAAGAAATTTGCAGTCAGTCGCTACCTCAAGTTCCAGATGACAGACGACAAGTCAGTAGAGGCTCAATCCCACGAGATTCAGAAGATTGCTCATGAAATCATGTCTGAAGGCATGAGCCTGGATGAACAGTTCCAAGTTGCGGTCATCATTGACAAGCTGCCACCAAGTTGGAAGGAATTCAAGAAGGACCTGAGACACAAGACAAAAGAATTCTCTCTTGAAAGCCTTATCACTCGTCTTCGAATCGAGGAAGAAGCAAGGAAGCAGGATATGCGAGAAGAGATTCTCGTCATTTCGAATACCAACAAGAAGCCTTACTCCAGAAATCATGCTGCTGTTGTCCTCAAACCCAATGGCAAGAATCTGAAGACAGTCACCAAGTCTCATTCCAGCAACAAGAACCCTATGAAGGTACAAAATACCTATTGCACTAATAACAGGAAGATACCCCCCTCAAGAGATGACACTGTTGTACCGTTTCTGTGCTACAACTGTGATAAGCCTGGACATCTGGCTCGTAACTGTCGCAACAAACGGAGAAATGCTCCTCAAGCCAATCTGACTGAGGATCAGCTTGTTGCAATGATGTCTGAGATCAACTTAGTTGATGGATCCGAGGGGTGGTGGGTGGACACGGGCGCCTCACGCCATGTCTGCTATGATCGTGGACTCTTCAAGTCCTACAATGACTCGGAAAACAGAAGGGTTCTGTTGGGTGACTCTCACTCAACACACGTTGCTGGAGTTGGAGAAGTTGAGCTCAAGTTTACCTCAGGGAAGACTGTCATCCTGAAGGAGGTGCTGCATGTCCCAGAGATAAGAAAGAACCTGGTTTCAGGTTATCTGATTAACAAAGCTGGTTTTACACAAACCATTGGAGCTGATCTATATACCATCACAAAGAATGGTGTCTTTGTGGGTAAGGGGTATGCCACTGATGGAATGTTTAAGCTTAATGTTGATGTTATGAATAAAACTTCTGTTTCTGCTTACTTGCTATCGTCCTTCAATATTTGGCATGCTAGGTTATGTCATGTGAATAAGAAATTGGTAAATCAGATGAGTAGCTTAGGGTTAATTCCTTAAATCTCACTAAAAGAATTTGACAAATGCGAACACTGTAGTCAAGCAAAAATCACAAGAAAACCACACAAGTCTGCACTTAGAGAAACTGAATTACTTGAACTAATTCACTCTGATATATGTGAGTTCGATGGTGTGGTAACAAGAAATGGAAAACGCTACTTCATCACCTTTATAGATGACTGCTCAAACTATTGCTTTGTCTATCTAATGAAAAACAAGAATGAAGCACTTGATATGTTTAAAGCCTTCTTAATTGAAATAGAAAATCAGTTCAATCGAAAAGTTAAAAGACTTCGCAGTGATAGGGGTCTTGAATATGAATCTGCTGCCTTCAACGGGTTCTGTAGAAGTCTAGGGATAATACATGAAACCACTGCACCTTACTCCCCAGAAATGAATGGCAAAGCAGAAAGAAAAAATAGGACTCTCTGTGAATTAACAGTAGCTGTACGACTTAATTCAGGCTGTGCTTCTTACTGGTGGGGTGAAATCATTTTAACTGTTTGTTATGTTCTCAACAGGGTCCCTTCTTCAAAGTCTAAAACAGCACCATATGAAATCTGGAAAAACAAAAAACCTAACGTTTCCTACTTAAAAACCTAGGGCTGCTTAGCCTATGTAAGAAAAACAGATCCAAAAAGATCAAAACTAGAAAGTAGAGCTCTTGAATGTGTCTTCATTGGTTATGCATTACATAGCAAAGCATATAGGTTATATGACTTGAGAAACCATGTTATTATAGAGTCCAATGATGCTGATTTTTTTGAAGACAAATTTCCTTTCATATCTAGAAATAGTGGGGGCTCCACCTCAACTAATCAAGAGAAGAATGATATGAACAGTAATGTTCAAGATGATTCGGTCGAAATTAGTTTCGAACCAAGAAAGAGCAAGAGAACTAAAGTCACCAAGGACTTTGGAGGGGACTTCCATACATATGCACTGGAGGAAGCTCTCTCAACAATTCAAGAAGCATTAACTTCTGTGGACGCAGATTCATGGCAAGAAGCCATAAATGATGAGATGGATTCACTTGAATCAAATAGAACCTGGCACTTAGTAGATTTACCTCCAGGATGCAAAACCATTGGCTGCAAGTGGATATTGAGGAAGAAGCTTAAACCAGATGGCTCGATAGACAAATTTAAAGCCAGGTTAGTAGCCAAAGGCTTTAAGCAAAGAGAAAATGTCGACTTCTTTGATACTTACTCTCCTGTTTCTCGAATCACTTCTATTAGAGTAATGTTTGCATTAGCTTCCCTTTACGATCTTGTTGTGCATCAAATGGACGTTAAGACTGCCTTCTTAAATGGAGAATTAGAGGAAGAAATTTACATGGATCAACCTGATGGTTTTGTGACATCTGGTCAAGAACACAAAGTCTGCAAATTAACTAAGTCCCTTTATGGCTTAAAACAAGCACCTAAACAATGGCATGCTAAGTTTGATTGTTTGCTTCTTGATAATGGATTCAGGGTAAATGAAAGCGATAAATGCATGTATATTAAAACGAACAATAGTCTGTGTATTGTAATATGCTTATATGTTGATGATATGCTCATTTTTGGTTCTAATGTTCACCTAGTAAACGAAGTTAAAACCCTACTGTGCAATAACTTCGACATGAAGGACCTAGGAGAGGCAAACTTAATTCTTGGAATAAAAGTTACGAAAAATGAAAATGGCTTTTCTCTAAGTCAGTCACATTACATAGAACAAATTCTGAAGAGGTACAAATATTTTGGTTGTAAACCTGCTTGCACCCCTTATGATCCAAGTGTTAAGTTGTTCAAAAACAATGGTGAAAGTGTTAGACAGGTTGAGTATGCAAGCATCATTGGTAGCCTTCGATACGCCACTGATTGTACTAGGCCAGATATAGCCTATGCAGTCGGGGTTCTGTGCAGATACACCAGTAGTCCCAGTATGGAACACTGGTATGCAATTGAGAGGGTAATGAGATACCTTAAGAGAACCATTAATTTCGGTCTATGTTATGGAAAGTTTCCCACTGTGCTTGAATGATACAGTGATGCCGATTGGAATACACTTTCAGAAGATTCTAAAGCTACAAGTGGTTATATTTTTAATATAGCCGGAGCTGCAGTTTCATGGAAGTCTAAGAAACAGACCATACTTGCTCAATCAACTATGGAATCTGAAATGATTGCCCTAGCAACAGCAAGTGAGGAAGCAGGATGGTTAAGAGACCTTCTATCTGACATTCCATGGTGGGAGAAACCAATTCCTGCTGTGCTTATTCACTGTGATAGCACAGCAGCCATAGCAAAAGTAACCAATCGTTATTACAATGGAAAGAGACGACAGATTCGTCGGAAACACAGCACGGTTGTAGGGTTTCTCTCCACAGGGACTGTCAGAATAGATCATGTTAGGTCTGAAAATAACATTGCTGATCCTTTGACGAAAGGATTAGCAAGAGAAAAAGTGTGGAAAACCTCCAGTGAAATGGGGTTAAAGCCCGTGATATGATGAGTCACTTGTGATGGTAACCTAACCATCTGACTGGAGATCCCAAGAAGATGGTTCAACAGGTAACAACAAGTCACGAAGTGATAAGGAATGGTGCCCAATGCATGGTCTTAATCTATAAGAACTGGTTGCAGAAGGCATGAAATCTTGTAGCATAAGATAAGGATGAGTTATGAGACTCTTAATGAAAGCTATACTCTGAATGAGTGGGACAGCAAGCTATAAGAGTGTCCTTAATAGTTTCACCTTTGTGATAGTGAAGGTGAGGCCGCCTACTAAGAAGTTTCTAGGGCTAACTTCTAGCACTATCGCTAAACTGGGATGAATGCACATGGCCGAAACGTGCTAGCCTTGAGCTTCACTCAGGAGGAGTTGTGCGTGCCCTGCTGTCAGAGATTGAGTTCAAGACTGAGAGTCACTCATGTTAATCTGAAGCACTGTCACTATGTCTTGGTTCAATTTTTAAAACACCATCACTGATGCACAACTCCATTCTCACCTACTCAATGTTGGAATTTAAATAACCAAGTGGGGGATTGTTAGGGGTTGCATGTTTATTTAAAATAAGTTTTGAACGTGGAACTAGTCTACTAGGGTTTCGGTGGTTTCCTAGTTTCGGGGGCTTCCATCACAAACAGATAAGATTTGGTTTTAAACATGTTCTATCTTCTGATAAGGATCCCTGATCTTGTGGCCGGTATTGAAGGGCTTCTTCTTATCAACTACATCAACGTAATATTTCAAGTAGTATAAAACTAGGGTTCGGGGCATGGGAATAAGAGGGAAAAAGAAATAAACAAAAACTAAGAGAAACTGGAAGTATCATTCCAGGGAACTTTGAGTACGATAGTGAGTGAAGCTTGGGATCTTTCTCGGTGCAAGAAAGATCTAGATTGGTGGTGATACTGGGCTGTTTTATCCTGGGGACGGGGTGGTGATTGTGAATGCTTGCACATCTTGGGCATAGCCGCTCAACGTCTTAAAGATAGCGACATTGTCCGCGACTCAACCCAAGACAATCGTGTATTTCTGTTGGCTCCTCAAATCTGTGTGGTAACCTCGTTCTTTGTTCTTATTTTGTGCAATATTTCTCAACACAGAACAAACTAATTAAGATCTAGAAAACCTAGCTATTTACTTTCCCTTACAAGTAAATATCATTAATGAAACAGTGATTTCAGCCAAGTATCCTACCTTAAGTTCTTGATACTTCCATGAATTACGGTAGTACACAAAGAATTAAGTTGCAATTTGAAGTTCAGTGGTTATTTACGAAGTATTCAGAAACCTGTGATCATGAAGCCATGCAAACATGAACAGACAAAGAAACTTGTAGTGTTTGTGTATTGCCTAGTTCTAGTTTTTAATGATCTCTAATATAACTAGAAATGTATCATTCAGATGAAATGTATGGGTATTATTTTTAGTTGTATAAGAAGCAGTTTAACTTAACATGAGGGAATGGGTAATACATACGTTTCTATGCACTCTTAGCCAAAGGTAAATAAGTCCTATAGCATGAGAAAGTCTCAATGCACCTTTGTGGCGTGTCTGGTACATGTAAGTCTCTCCAACCGAGTAGCATATATTATATGGGACTGGATTTGATATTTACTAAAACATTAAAGCAGGAAATGGATGTTAACTTGCAAATGAATTAGACACAAAGAAAACTTATCCCTTCCACCTTGGAAGGTTTAAGGAATTGGGAATAGAAAAATTAGAGAAAATGCAGATAAGGGTCGCCAGCAAAATTCATTCTTTCACTTTTTTATCCAGACAAAACTGAGTAATTTTATCGATTATACTTCAACACTCAACTTTTAGTTACATTAGCAGTTCAAAGTGGTGAGCCTCTCTCTCTCCTCCAGAATTAGCATATATGACAAATTAAATGTAATTAATAAACCCATCTTAAAACACTCACACACAACTTCTGTGAAATTAAATAACAAATTAAAAATCTCAAAATGTGGTTAAAACCGCTTATGAATCTTTCTTGCTACTTGAACGTGACATTTTTCAATCAAATGACAGCAACCGATTCTTTAAGTTTTGGTTTTCTTCAAGTAAACGATCATACTTGAGAAGAAACCCTTCTGATTGTTTTCTTAGAGAAACATTTAAGCTGAACGCACTTACCTGTATAGTAAATTACTACACCCACCACCGGCCGGAATGTTGTCACCTCGGTCTCAGCCGCAATTATATCCACTCAATTAATCCTTCTATACGCATTGCCTCCTCCCCTTCCCACCTTTTTCACCGCTTCTCCTCCACTGTGGCCTCTCCTGCCGAGGACGGCAAGGACGCCCAGAAGATGCTTGTTATAAATCCCCAAAGGACTAAGGATTTTTACTAAAGCTATAACTGGTAGCTCTAGCTCCGGGTATGGTGGTTCTTGGATGAACCAGAGTGAAACCTAACCACCAGTAAAATATAGGATATGATACTAGGCTGGTTCATCCAAAGATCCAGTTTAGAGCTCGTTTTGTTTATAAAATAACCTAAAGCGTTTTTTGTAAAATATATATTATTGAAAGTTTTTTTTATAGAAAGAACTTCAAACTCTTAGTCGTCAGTTTAATCGTGTTTTGTTTTGTGATTATGTTATGGTAACCTATTTGTTATGAATTTTAAACTCGATCCAATCGCAACTCGAACATGATTGTGCTCGTAATACTTTTGAGTCTTTAGTAGCCTTAGGTCAATGTCATGTGCTTGGCTCGACGGTATTCAAGACGTCTTATTTTTAATGGACAGTGCTCGTCTAGATTAAGGGAGAGAGAATGGTTTAACTCTGAACGTAGTCTATTGAAGTCTGAAGAGCAAAACCTAACCACCAGTAAAATCCACCAATTACGTCTTGTGGTGGACTTGGCAAATCTAACGCCGTGTTGGGACGGTCCGGTTTTAATCCGATAATGCATGTACTTAAGTCGGTCCGTTGTACTCTCCAACACTACACCCCTCATGGCATTTCTTATAAATCCGTTGAATAATGCTAGGAAGACAAAATTTACAAACTAAATGATGTGTCAACTAATATGAATAAGCAATCATCAACTTTCATTTCTTTTAGTTTTTTTTGTCTACAAATTTAATTTCTCTAGCATTATCAAATTTGTTGCATTAGTTGGACAAAATGGGCCGATTGGTACCATTTCAATTAGGCCATTACAGGCCCACTATTGAATCTACAGACTTGGACGTCAGTTGAAAGTAGCGGCCCAATAGTGAAATCCCCGCAATAAAGGCTAGTGTAGTAATTCTACCAAGGGGGTGCTAGGGCTGGAGCGACTCTATATAAATCCCCGATACGGAGCAACTCATCGATAAATTTGGGTTCCTAGCGCGCTCCCATCTTCAACTTCTTCTTTTTCTGTGTCTGCAGTTTTTATGCGTTTTACGATTCGTTTGTTTCAACTCGATGTCGTTTTATTTTATTTTTTATTTTTGAATAATTTTGATTCGGGAAATTTAAAAAGCCTCGGTTGTTGTAGAAAAAATTGAGGGACAATTTAATATGTACTAGACGGATAATTTAATGGGGTTTGTATTTGATATGAGAAACAATTTGATTTTCCATATGAAAACTATTTTTTAAATTCTGGGGTTTCTATTTTTGCATCTCACTAGTTCACCTCACACGAAATCAAGTCTCTTTGAATGTCCGGAGAAGATTTTAATTTGTGCAGATTGAATTCGGAACCAAATTCAAAAGTGCGGGAACTAAATCCTTGGGGAATGACGGCAAACATTTAAGGCGAACGCACCTATTGTACAGTAAATTCCTGCGCCCACCATCGGTCGGAGTGCCAATATGTCGCCACCTCGGTCTCAGCCGCAATTCTATCCACTCAATTAATCCTTCCATCGCATTGCTTCTTCCCCTACCCACGTCTTCCACTGATTCTCCTATCCTGTCGAGGACTCCCCAAATGACTATTAGAATTTCTACTATATAACTGGTAACTCTGGGTATGGTGATTCTTGAACGAACTAGAGTGAAACCGCATCGAGAGTATGAACGTGAAACCAAGAATCACCATACCCAAAGCTACCAGTTATAGATGTAGTAGAAATTCTAATAGTCATTTGGGGATTTATAACCTATTCTTGGCCACGTGGAGGAGAAGCAGTGGAAGAGGTGGGTAGGGGAAGAGGCAATGCGTATGGAAGCATTAATTGAGTGGATAGCATTGTGGCTGAGACCGAGGTGGCGACATATTGACATTCTGACCGATGGTGGCCACAAAAATTTACCATACAGCAGGTGCGTTCGCCTTAAATGTTTTTTGTCATTTGCCAAGGATTTAGTTCCCGCACTTTTGAATTTGGTTTCGTGTTTATTTCTGTTACTTTTTTTTTTATAACTAAAATACTTCCATTAAATAAAAAGACAATTACTGTGAAAATCCTGTCGTTCCAAGAATTTCATTTTTAATTATGTATTCCAATATTGAAGTTCGTATTATGTATCTATGTGATTTTTAATTTTTCATTAATTTTTAATTTTTTGTTACTTAGCTCTTTCGAATAGAGCTTGATTTCATGAATGTGTAGGTGAAAACTACTCGCGAAACGAAATTTTAACTAAGGTGAAAACCGTAAACCTTTTGCATACCACCGCAGACACCCCTTGTAAAGCGGCCCAGGGTAAGATGATACAACAGCCTCCACTGCTTCATCAAGTGATGGTGATGATGGTGCACTGCTACTACTATCAGCCGCTTCAATAGGGCGATTTATGTTCTGATGATATCGCAGCACCTCTCCTCTGTGACAATAGCGCATCTCCCACTTTCCCCCCTCCTAAAGAAACTACTTTGTCATTTTCGTTTTTGTTCGTCTTAGCTTCTACGACAAGTTGTTGATGTGCTCTCCTCTTCCTTTTCCCCTTCCCCTTCCCAGATGAGCTCATAGGTTTAGTGGTTTCAACCCGGATGACGTGCCTTCCAGTGAAATAAAGTTCAACATTGGGAGATCACATTCAAAGAAAAATTCACTTGAACCATCAAAAACAGAAACCTCAACCGGCAGTCACCAATATACGACTGTATTCGCAATTTTTTCAAAAACAAAGGCTGCGTTACATACATGAACACTTATGTCAATGAAATAAGTATGCACATTTACAGGGGTTTCTTATAGAAAAGAAAATGGAAAAAAGCAGGGGATACAATCATTTACCGTAGTGGTAACACTCATTCCCACCAAGTAGCCCTGTAAATAGACTACAAAACTTAGTCGTCTAGAAGGTGCTTGTTATAAATCCCCAAAGGAATATCTGAATTCCTACTACAGCTATAACTTTTGGTAGCTGTAGCTCTGGGTATTGTGGTTCTTGGCTTCACGTCCATGACTGACTACTACCTCGGGAACCTTTTGCAAAGAACATCCACCTGTAGTCTCTTTAATGGTAAGCTCTAGGGCCGCCAAATATCGTTCTTTAAGTTGGCTGACACCATCGATCGTGAGTGCTGGGTTAGAGACTCAAAGTTCTTCATCTCAGATCACATTTTAAGAAGTGATCTGTGTTGTTGAAGATGGTGAAGAAAGTCTTATTTGCACCGAGAGGGTGTACCCGTTACTTTGGTATTTGTTCAAAAAAAAATCTGTTCGAGCTTCAGACTCCTTATACTTTTAGTTCATTGTTTCGGGTTGTTAACAATGAACTAAAAGTATATGGATTCTGAAGCTCGAATAGATTTTTTTTTTTTGAACAAATACCAAAGTAACGGGCACACCCTCTCGGTGCAAATAAGGTTTTCTTCACTATTTTCAACAACGCAGATCACTCTTAAAAGGTGATCTGAGATGAAGAACTTCGAGTCTCTAACCCAACAATCATGATCAACAATGTCAGCTAACTTAAAAGAACAATACTTGGCGGCTTTGGAGCTTACCATTAAAGAGACTATAGGTGGGTGTTCTTTGCAAAAATTTCCCAAGGTAGTAGTGTCAGTCTTGGACGAACCAGCTAAGTTAAACCAAGAACCACCATACCCAGATCTATAGCTATCAGAAGTTATAGCTGTAGTAGGAATCCGGATAGTCATTGAGGGACGTCCTGGGTAGGAGAGGCGTGGAGGAGAAGAGGTGGGCAGGGGACTGATAAAACTGCTCACGACCCGTCCTTATATTTCTCTAATTTTGTACCCTTGCCTGATACACTTATGATTTTTCTTATTATTTGATCTACGGCAATCCATGAGTTTCTTCCCCTTGTTCAATTATTATTATTAAGTTTTTTTTCCCAGGTCCCTTTGGTCCCCTTACAAAGACCAGATGAGTTACAAATCCCAAACAGCTCGTGGATGCAAACTTCGGGGTTTGAAGACATGTACTGTGAGCAAGGAATTCCAACTATGATTACATGGAGCTATGGAGGGATCATGTGATCATAATAAAAGAAAGAAACAAAATGTAGTTTAGATTGAAATTATAGTTTTGCACTATGTGAACTCTTGCCTAAGTTCTTAATTCTATCTTCTTTTTTTCCAGATTGGCTTTGCAGAGATCAGGGAAGGGCTTCACTATTATGAAAGTACTGCCATCCGGTGTTGAGCAATATAGGTTAATTGTTGATGGGCAGTGGAGATGTTCTCCTGACATTCCCTTTGCCCAAGATGATGCTGGCAATTCTTGCAACCTTTTGGTTTTGCAGGTAATGACTGTCCTCTCTTCTTAGGTTGATACGTGTTTTGAATGCGTGCGCGACAATCCCATTATAATCGCTTAAAACTGTTTATAATCTCAACCAGAAAGAGGAAACTCCTAGTCAGATCTGGTGAGTAGCATAACCTTCTTTTAGGATTGAATCATGGATTAATGAGTATAGACTCTTTTTTTTTTTGGAAACGTCTTCTATTCTTTAGCAGGAAAAAGCTCATCTCAGAGTTGGGCATTGCTTGATCTTTATATTATTGTATCATCATTCAGAAACTGTATTCATACAAATTTGTTAAAGCATTTGAATACCCTTTTCCAGTCTGAACTTAATTCTCTTGTTTCTGTTTTGCACCGCTCTACTTTTACTCAAACTTGGAGATGATGAGCAGTTTATATGCCGTGATTGAAATAAAAATATGCCCAAAAAATGATAGTTTTGTTATTGTTTTAATGTTGGCAAAGAGTGTGAGTTTATGGATCAGACTAAATGACATTCAGTTGATGTAATTTAGCACTTTTTTCATCTCTGTGTGTGTGAGAGAGAGAGATTATTCAAATTGTGCATTTATATGAGGATTTTTAATCAATATGTTGTGTTAGACTTTCTTATATATTTCCTAAATTAGTGCCGTCAGTTCTACATCTCTGTAATGGCATAATGGATACATGTAACTCGCAAACAGAATGCCTCGTATTTTCTCCTTTATGGGTTGCCCGAGTCTTGACCTATGGTTTTAACTACGAGTGTCCAGAAATTGTTTGAAAACTGGGCTTGGATGCGTGAGTCCTATGAGCTGATTGATGTTGTTGATTTCTTGTGCAGGATTACGTTCTAGAAGACATCGCAAGTATCTGCGGTTTTGAACCTCCCCAGTCGCCGGACTCAAGTTACAACAACCTGCAGCTTGGATCTTAAGATTTCTGTGAAGGAGCCCCCATTGGTTGCTCCACACCTACAAATGACACTGCTGAATGCACCTTCCTCTTACATGGAGATGCCGCCTCCTTTGTCGAGACCTCAACATGTGCTACTCAATCATCTTTACATGCAGAGAAGGAAGAGTGGACCATCTGTGGTGACACTCGGGACACAGAGAGAGGTTTATAGCGAAGTATGTTATATGTGGGCTGTTTTAGTTCAGTTTTAGAAAACGTGGCTTATTTTGCTCTTGTTCCAGAAATAGTGTTGGTTATCCACTATGATTTTATTTATTTGTTGGGCATGATACTGATAACAGCATATCCAAAGCATGCATGAAAATAAGTTCAATTCACATGATATTTTCAAATCCAACGAAAGTGACTAAATCGGCACCGTGAGTTTATCTAATTAAGTTTGTTTGTTTCTCGTGATTCCTTTATTTGGTAAAATGTCCACTGAATATTTTAACATAAAGAATTGTTTAATCCAATGGATATTTGGAGATACTTCCACGAATTACTGTAGTACACAAAGAATCAAGTTGCAATGTGAAGTTCAGTGGTTATTTATGAAGTCTTCATAAACCTGTGATCATGAAGCCACACAAACATTAACAGACAAAGAACATATATTACTTGTAGTGTTTGTGTATTGCCTAGTTCTGGTTTTTTAATGCTCTCTAATGTAACTAGAAATGTATCATTCAGATGAAATGTACGGGTGTTATTTTTTATTGTATAAGAATCAGTTTAACTTTACATGAGGGAATGGGTAATACATACGTTTCTGTGCACTCTTAGCCAATGGTAAATAAGTCCTACAGCATGAGAAAGTCTCAATGCACCCTTATAGCGTGTCTAGTGCATGTAAGTCTCTCCAACTGAGTAACATAAATTATATGGGATCGGATTCGATATTTACTACAACATTAAAGCAGGAAATGGATGTTAACTTGCAAATGAATTAGACACAAAACTGAATAATTTTATCGATTATACTTCAACACTCAACTTTTAGTTACATTAGCCGTACACAGTGGTGAGCCTCCCCCCCCCCCCCCCTCCTCCTCCTCCAGAGTTAGCATATATGGCAAGTTAAATGTAATTAATAAACCCATCTTAAAACACTCACAAACAACTTCTGTGAAATTAAATAACAAATTAAAAATCTCAAAATGTGGTTAGAATCCCTTATGAATCTTTCTTGCTACCTGAACGTGACATTTTCCAGTCAAATGACTGCAACCGATTCTTTAAGTTTTGGTTTTCTTCAAGTAAACGATCATACTCGAGAAGAAACCCTTCCGATTGTTTTCTTAGAGCAAGGACGCTGGACTCTGCAGTATGAACATCTTTCGTCTTTGTCTCGATTTCAGACTCTAGTTGTTTGAGTCTCATATGCAATGTAACCATCTCATTCTCCAAGACTTTCATCTTATCCAAACTGCTAGATTTTCCATCCTCAGATCCTCTGTTCTGTTTCTTAAGGGCTTCCACGCCCTTTCTTCGTATACGAAGTTCTCTAATGTAGTGGTGTAGTCTGTCTATCATAAGAGCAAGAAATAGGGAGCATCCTGCAAGTGGGAGATGCAAACGAGTCAACGACTGACGAGATTATCACTCTCAATGAGCGATAGGAGTTCATGAAACATGAAACTAACTCCCCACTGAAATGAACATCTCGTAAACAGAAATTGTAGCAACATAACCACAATGCAATTCACAACATGGGTTATTAAGGACGGTCCGGCTAGGTAATTATCTTTTACTGTCAGCAAACGAAAGCTACTATAAATATTGGGGAAAAAGGGTAAGGAGCGTGCGAATCCACTTAAATTTTAATTAAACATGTAGGACATGAGTAGATTGATTCTCATTTCATCCTCATCATACAGACGAGGAAGGGGAACAATGGAGTGAACAAAAATCTATTCAAAACTCAATTAACATTAGCTACTCTTTAAGAGTACAAATAAAGGACATCATATCTGTTTTTCACTGGTGTCATTTAATATCTAACCATACACTGATGACATAATGAAAACTGAAACTCGCATTTAACAAAGACAAGGAGCAGCAAAATACTTCCGTGCTGATACAAACGATACAAACAATAGTGCAGCTGATATGATCACATTGCTTTCTGCAATATCAATGCTATTTCCAGATAGAAGGACCTATTGGTTTCCTCTACAAATTACTTTAGCATCTAACCTGCCAACTTAACTAAACGAAAAAAGAGCTCAGTTTCTTGCTCAAAAGGTGAACAAGACACAGAATTCACCATTACATCTGAGAATTACACCTCAAGTTACAAAATGTTCCTCACCAACAGTAACAAGTGAAATATTTCTTTCAGTTCATGGGTAATATCGTGGAATATGAAACTCTTTGTGAGCAATTTGCACCCATAATTTTCGACAGCCTGATTACATAATTAATTAGAAAACCACATGTTGAAGTATACAGGCTGGAAGCATGTGCAACCACCTGATGTTGAACAGGCTGGAAGCATGTGCAAACTGCATCTGATGGAAGAATAATGCAAGGCTCACTTTCGGCCTTGCACCTGCTATGCAAGCATGCTAGCTGGTTGTTAAGTTTCATTTTCTTATTTAATGCATTCTTTAGCTATAATTATATGTGATTGTATTCTTTCATCATTGCATAGTTAGTGAGTGAAGTGTGAGCATGTTGCTCCATGCTTGGTAGGGTTCATGTTGTCTCTTCCCGTGGCTTTCAATCTGTAGGTTTCTATATATAGGTTTCTTGTTCTTGTAACAGATTATCAATGTATATACAATGAAATACATTTGATATTTCAACATGGTATCAGAGCAGGCTTCCTTGTAACCTGTCTCTGCCTTGTTTTTCCGCTGCAAAACTGTCTCTTCAAGCCTAAACTATGGCTGAAGAGGGATCTGTGAGTCTTGAAGGGGAAAACTCTCGTGTTCCTCTCTCAAATGTTATGTCCTCAGATGCTTCAGATATTGAGGTCAACACAAATCAACGTTTGTGCTCAATCTTGTTAAATGAATTCAATTATCTACCATGGTCTCGAGCTGTTTCACTAGCTCTCGGTGGAAGAGGAAAATTAGGGTTTGTAAATGGAAGTATGGAAGTTCCAGACAACTCATCCCCCACGTACGGTGCATGGCTGTGCAAGGATCAACTGGTCATGTCACTTCTACTCAACACCATGGAAAAGCATGTAGCTGAGATTTTCAGCTACTCAAATTCCTCACAAGACCTGTGGAAAGGCTTGAAGGATATGTATGGAAATCTAAACAACTATGCTCGAGTTTTTCAACTAAAGAAAGACATCGCAAGTATTCAGCAAGAAGGGAAGGCATTTGTTCAACATCTTGGAAGGCTCAAAACCATGTGGAATGAGCTGGATGTGTATCTCCCACACACTGCAGATCCGACCATTTTTCTAAAAAGAGCTGAGGAAGACAGAATTTACCAACTGTTAGGGAGCTTAAGTCCGGAATATGAAGATCTGAGAAGTCACATCTTGATGACTCAAGAGTTGCCTACCTTCAACAATGTATGTGCTACTATTCAAAGAGAAGAAGCACGGAAGAAGGTGATGAATGGTGAACACAGTCCAAGATTGACGGAGTCCCGAGCATATGTATCGAATTCAAAACACACTGAGCCAAAGGTGTACAAAGTCAGAAATCCACACCTAAAGTGCAAGTATTGCGATGCTGTTGGACACGTAGAAGAGAAGTGTTGGGAACTCCATCCGGAACTTAAACCTAAGTTCACCAAAGATGGAAAAATTATACCAAGGTCTTCACAGCACACTCACTTTAAGGCTCAACTTGCTGCTGCTCAAACTCCTCATTCCATGCCCCAAGGGTCCATTGATTTTATGACCAATCCACTGACTCTCATCAACGAGTTTGCTACCTACCTACAAGGTAAAGGACATGGAGGAGCTTCACCTTGCTCTAATAATGAAGGAGACAATCACACAGCTTTGTTAGGCAAATTTGCTGGTTTCCTTGCTGGAAATAAGAAAGTACCAAGTGATGAGGCACCAGGTATTCTGAAAGCTTTCTCTACTGCCTTGTTAACTAGTGTTGAAAACGATTGTTGGATAATCGACTCAGGTGCCACTGATCACATAACAAACAAAGTCACAAATTTGCATAAGTTTAAACCTTCCACTAGTCCTTCACATGTGTCAGTTGCAAATGGAAAAACCGTTCTAGTGTTAGGTAAAGGAGAAATCAATCTGTTTTCAAACAAAACACCTTCCACTGCCCTATATGTACCGTCTTTTCCTTTCCAACTCTTGTCAATTGGAAAAATCACCAATACCCTAAACTGTCGTGCTATTTTCTCACCTGATAATGTATTGTTTCAGGATGTTCTCACCATGAAGATGATTGGTGAAGGATTTTTCATAAATGGACTTTACTACCTGAATAAGAACTCCAGTCTTACTCGGGCTCTTCAAGTAAAAATAAAGTCCACAGATGAAAACCAACTTTGGCATAAGAGATTAGCTCATCCTTCCGAGTCTGTATTGTTAAAATTATTTCCAAGTTTTAATAAATCACATACTACATGTGATACCTGTCAGCTATCAAAATTCACTAGACTGCCTTTTGGTAATTCCCAGTCTAAAACTTGTAATCCGTTCGAAATGGTACATACTGATGTATGGGGACCAACAACTGAATCAATGGAAGGGTTTAAATACTTTGTCTTATTCGTTGATGATTTCTCTCGAGTTAGTTTTCTCTACCTAATGAAATCAAAAAGTGAGGTGTTCACTATCTTCAAAGATTTTCACTCATGTTAAAACTCAATTTCAGTCACATATTAAAGTGTTAAGATCAGATAATGGCTCTGAATTTACATCCAACAACATGGTTTCATATCTAAGTACACAAGGCATCATTCACCAAACAAGTTGTGTAGGCACCCCACAGCAAAATGGAGTGGCGGAAAGAAAAAATCGAGATCTTTTGGAGAAGACCTGATCTCTCATGATACATATGAATGTTCCAAAATTTTTTTGGTCATGTGCCATTCTTACTGCAACCTATCTAATCAACAGACTTCCAAGTGAGGTGCTAGGGTTTAAGTCGCCCTATGAAGTACTTAAAGGCAGGAAAATTGATTTGACACACCTCAAAGTGTTTGGTTGTGTCTGCTATGTTCACATCCAAGCATCGAATCGTGACAAATTAGATGCAAGGGCAACCAAATGTGTGTTCCTTGGGTATTCCTCTACCAAAAAGGGGTACAAGTGTTTCAATCCAGTCACCAAGAAATGCATTGTGTCCAAGGATGTTAAGTTCGAAGAAGACAGTCCTTACTTTACTCAGAATGGATCCATTACAAGTCAGGGGGAGGATGTGATTGGTTTCTCCTCACATTTGTGACGAGCCTGTGTTACAAGAAGACTCAGTCACTGAACCACACGCTCTAAGAGAATTCCAAGTTGAAACAAACACATCAGATCCGTCTTATAGCAGTGAGAGAGAACAGGAAACATCCTCAGATCATGAGCCTCAAGTTCTCAGGAGAAACCCCCTCGAGCCAGAAATCCTCCAGCAAAATTACAGGACTATGTAACGTATGCCTCAAGGTATCCTATCACTTATAGTTCTAATGCACTGTCTTCCACCTATGCTGCCTTTCTCAGTGCTCTTGATAAACACTGTGAACCAAGAACATTTCAGGAAGCAACTCTTCTTCCACAGTGGAAACAAGCAATGACAGAAGAACTTAAAGCTTTGGAAGATAATCGTACTTGGAGCCTTGTTCCACTTCCCTCAGGAAAAAAGGCTGTTGGAAGTCGATGGATTTACAAAATCAAGTTCAAAGCAGATGGTTCCATAGAGAGATACAAGGCTCGGCTGGTTGCTCGAGGCTTCACTCAAACTTTTGGAGTGGATTATAAGGAAACATTTGCCCCCGTTGCCAAGATGAATACTGTTAGGGTTTTACTCTCTGTGGCAATAAATTGTGGATGGTCCCTCTACCAAATGGACGTGCAAAATGCGTTTCTCCACGGAGAACTCCAGGAAGAAGTGTATATGACTCCTCCTCCAGGTTATGATTGCCGAGAAAATAACATGGTTTGCAAACTCCACAAGGCAATATATGGATTGAAGCAATCTCCACGAGCTTGGTATGCCAAGCTTAGCTCAGTGCTGACAAAGATTGGTTTTATACGTAGTAATGCTGATTCTTCATTGTTTGTCCGCACTGGTATCAATGGTAAGCTAGTAATTCTAATCTATGTTGATGACATTATTATTACTGGAGATAGTGCTATTGAGATTGCAGCTCTAAAGCTCTCACTGCGCCAGACCTTTGCTATCAAAGATTTGGGAAGATTAAAATACTTCTTGGGGATAGAAGTGGCAACATCTTCCAAAGGGATGTTTCTTCATCAACGAAAATATGTGATGGATCTTCTCACAGAAGAAAAAATGCTCGACTGCAAACCTGCCACATCGCCTGTTGATTGTAAACTTAAGCTCGACATTGATGGAGAAGCTGTGCATGATGTGAGACACTATCAAAGGATGGTAGGCAGACTCATCTATCTCACAATTACTCGACCAGATATTACTTATGCAGTCAGCATGGTTAGTCAATTCATGCATGCACCCACTGTCCACCATCTTAACATCGTCAAGAGGATCCTACGCTACCTCAAAGGTTCCATAGGACGAGGGATCATCATGCACAATAACCATTCCACTGCTATTAGTGGATACACGGATGCAGATTGGGCAGGAAATCAAATTGACAGAAAATCAACAACTGGCTATTGTACATTTGTTGGTGGAAATCTTGTAACATGGAAAAGTAAGAAACAACACGTTGTTGCTCGATCCAGCGCAGAGGCTGAATATCGAGCAATGGCTATCACAGCATGTGAACTGATCTGGCTTAAATGTTTACTCTCAGACTTAGGGTTTCCTCATTCTACACCTATGTCACTTATGTGTGATAATCAGGCAGCTATACATATTGCTGCTAATCCTGTGTTTCACGAGAGAACCAAACATATTGAAGTGGATTGCCATTTCATCCGAACTCAAGTTCAAACTCAAGTCATTAAGACTGTTTTCACACGCAGTCATACTCAACTTGCGGATCTTTTCACCAAGGCACTGTCATCTGTCCAACTTCATCGTCTCTTAGGCAAGCTTGGATCAATTAATCTACTCGATCCAGCTTGAGGGGGAGTGTTGAAGTATACAGGCTGGAAGCATGTGCAACCACCTGATGTTGAACAGGCTGGAAGCATGTGCAAACTGCATCTGATGGAAGAATAATGCAAGGCTCACTTTCGGCCTTGCACCTGCTATGCAAGCATGCTAGCTGGTTGTTAAGTTTCATTTTCTTATTTAATGCATTCTTTAGCTATAATTATATGTGATTGTATTCTTTCATCATTGCATAGTTAGTGAGTGAAGTGTGAGCATGTTGCTCCATGCTTGGTAGGGTTCATGTTGTCTCTTCCCGTGGCTTTCAATCTGTAGGTTTCTATATATAGGTTTCTTGTTCTTGTAACAGATTATCAATGTATATACAATGAAATACATTTGATATTTCAACACCACAGAACTCAGAACCAGGCCACCATAATGCTTCGAATTTGATTTCTCGAAAACAGGTTCTCAGAACAACTAATTCAGATCTACAAAACCTAGCTATTTACTCACAACTTACTGTCATTAATGAAACAGTGATTTGAATTTAGGAAGGCAAAACGAGGCCGCGACAAGGTGCTACGCGAGGCAGATTCTGCTCGGCCTGCAGCACCTCCACTCCAATCAAATCGCTCACTGCGATGTCAAGTGTCAGAACATTTTGGTGGCGGAAAATGGCGCGAAAGTGAAGCTTGCCGATTTGGGTTGCGCTCGCCGAGTAAATTATGATCGCGGGTCGCCATTGGTGGGACCCTCTGTACATGGCGCCGGAGGTGGCGCGCGGGGAGGAACAGGGGATCGCCGCCGACGTGTGGGCTCTGGGATGCACAATAATCGAAATGGCCCCCGGGCGGGCTCCGTGGCCTGACGTTTGCGACCCCCTATCAGCGTTGTACCGAATCGGGTTTTCCGGCGATGCGCCGGGGATACCGAGCTCTCTGTCGAAGCAAGGCAGGGACTTTATCGCCAAGTGTTTGATCAGGGACCCACTGGAGAGGTGGTCGGCGGCTGAGCTTCTGGAGCATGGATTTTTACTCGAGGCACCCAATGATTTGCTAAGTCCCACCACCGCACTGGATCGTGGTTTGTTGGAGGAGGAATTTGATTCGGACCAGATGTGGGATCCGACACGTGAAAGCGGTTGTTCGGATTATTCAGCTAAGGAGAGGATCCGACACTTGAGTGAAGGCAACACGTCGTCGTTTCGAGAAGTACCCAATTGGGGTTGTGGTGAAGATAATTGGGTCACTGTGAGATGCAACAACACTGAAAAACAAGATTTAGCTCAAAAACACACCGCTTTTTCACCTCCTACTCGGCAATTCAAACTTGCACTACTTTGTCCCCGAAATTTTTACGTCGATCCAACAAGTACGTATTCAAATACAAATCCGAATACGAATAAGGATACTAGTAGTGATGCTACTAGCTTTAGCAGTAAACATAGGAAGAGCAAGGCTTGGATGGCCTCTAAATGTAACAAATATGTATCTTTTGCAAATCCTAATTTTGTAAATAAAAATCTTTGGTTGTTTGTGAATGTAATTGAAGATGAAAGATAAAGGGAAGACTAGATAACATAGATTAACTAATTAGAATGTGAAAAATAACATAATTATCAAATACCATGAAATTAACAACTAAAATGCGAAAAAATAAAAGTAGCTCTCAACAGCAACGACCAAGCCTTACGCCATTAAGTAGGGTCGGCTGTATGAATCTTAAAACGCCAGTACACTCGGTTTTGCACCAAAACTAGCTCTCAAACAGAAGGAAAAAAACAAAAAAAAACCTCAATAGGTCTGCAATCCTTCTGAGTGCTTGGCAGCCTCCCACTTCGCTTTGCTTTCTAAGATCTTGTTCTCCTCGAGTAATCGAAAGTACTCTTGAAAATAATAATCTGAATCGTTTTTCACAGCCATAATTTTATCGTGTGCAGAACGAAGATCCTCTGTCTTTGTTGCCATTTCATATTCAAGTTTTTTTAGTGCTGCGAATGACGCCTGCAGCCGGCTCTTTAAAGTTCGATTTTTCTCGAGTAATCGTCCAAATAGATTCCTCATAAAAGTAACATCGTCTTCTGCACCATTAAGCTCAAATTGCAGTTGGTCGAGTTTTGTTTTCAACGATTCCAGTTCTTCCTCTTTAGCCGCAAGCATACGGTCGTACTCAGCGAAAGCCTCTTCGGATTGTTTCTCTTGCACGATCGCGCGGTCCTTTGCAGCGCAAATCTCCCTTGTCTTTGTTTCAAGCTCATGTTGTAGCTGTTTGAGCTTTGCCTCCGAAGATTGTATCTCCTTTTGTAAACTTTGGTTTACCTCGATTACAACACCTTGCGCGTCAAGTAACTCTCCGAATGCGTTGCTTAAATTCATTAAATCGGCTTCTGCATCATTCAGGTTTTTGGTTGTGGTCTCGAGTTCAGATTCTACTTGGCTGAGGCTAATGAGCTTTGTTTTCAAAATCTTGTTTTCGTCGAGCAATTGATCATGTTTCAGTTTGGCGTTTGATGACGACTGCAACTGCTGTTTTAAACTCTCATTCTCCTCAAGGACAAAACTGTGCTCGTTAAATAGCTGTCCGAACTTCTTCTTTAGAACAAGAACATGGGCTTCTGCAACATTAGCATCCTTCGCCTTGGCGTCGCGCTCCAATTCTGCGTTGTTCATCCTTGTTCCCAAGGATTGCAATTGGTCCTCTTTCTCCCCAAGCAAGCGATCAAACTCGACAAACATATCTTCCGATTCCAACCACTCGTGTAGACGTTTGTTTTCTGCAACCACCACACCTTGCTCAACAAGCAATTCCCCAAATGCGTTTCTTAGGTCAGAAACATCTCTTCTTTTGGTCTCTAGCTCGGATTCAGCTTGGTCGAGCTTTGTGCTCAACGATTGCAGTTGGTTTTCTTTCTCCTCAAGCAAGCGATTATTGTTTTCTTCAAATCTGTTGCGCAGTTCCCCCATCAATTTCGTTTGTCTGTGAAGTTTTTTGACATCCTCGCATACTCGGTGTAAAACGAAATCAAGGACTAGGAAGAACCCTGTACATGAGGAACTTAAACGTATTAATATCCAATAAAAACAAATTAAATAGAGCAAAATAACTTGAAAGAAGAGAAAATCGATTCAGTCTAAAAATTTAAATTATGTCAGTTTATACGTATAAAAAACAAAACGAACATTACCGATGAGAGTGAAGTCGAGGAGCAGGCTGTAGTAACTGATGACGCGCTCGAAAGGTGTCTGGATCATCGTGACGTAGTGCACGAAGAAGAGAAACTGGAGCATGCCCTTCACGAAGTTCAGGCCGAACATGCTTGTGAGCGTTAAAAGCTCCATGGGTGATATCCCCAGAAAGCTTCAGCAAAGAGAGAACCCTTAGGATGGATGCGTTTCTCATACAAATAGAGTGGACATGTAGTGTATATATACACATAGGTTATCATCAACTTAGGCTTTTGGGTAAGTTGGTTTGGAAGTAAGGGATTTTTCATTCCTTTTCTCTTAACTTCCAAGCAGAATCCAGAATATATGTCAAGAATTAATTGAGCTATTGACTGGTTTAATTTGTTTCCTTTTTTTTTTGCTTTTTAGGTAAAACACTGGTTTTACATTTTTCCTTCCTTTTCTTTTTCCCAGCAGAAGCCGGATTTTTTTTTTAAAAAATTCTCTCTTATTTCCCTTGTTAATGAAAGGCTTGGCGGAAAAAGCCAAACGCAGTAACGTTTTAAGATTTATATAGGTGACTCCATTTAATGAGATAAAAATTTGATTGTTATTGCTGTATTTCTCCTTCTCTCGTGGAAGAGAGGTGAGCCGCACAAAGGAGAGGGAGAGAGCTAAAGTTGATATTTTAGTTTTTTCCTTGGCAATTTAGTATCCACACTATTTTTGAAAGGGAAGAAAACACAACGTTAACGAACTAGTTTTATTTTTTTTCTTCTTCTTTTTCTTCTTTTCTTTTCAAGAAAAGTAGTGCAAAAATACACTATTTCTAGAACCGAACTATGCTTCAAGGATAAAAGGTGAATTCATACGACAAGGCACCCTTGAGTCATGTTGCAAATTTAAACCATTTCCTATTGCTTGCTTTTCTTAAATAAAAAAAGTCATTTCGCAATGGTCTAGTGATAATTTTCTTTTCACCTGTAATAAAAGGTCTTAAAATCGAATTTCATGAATGTCAAGTTTGAAAATTATCGCTCAATCTTGGATTTTATTAATTCAAATATGAAATTGTATGGTCTGGTGAATTTATTTGTTGGGGAGAAGATTTGAAACCTCACATATGTGTTGGGGCTGGGCAAATTCTAGAAAAATGGGCCCAAGAAGCCCAGCCGAAAGCAATCAGAAGCAGCTCTGGCCTACATCTACATGGGTAGAGACAATAAATACTTGATGGAAAACCCCCAAAAGAAAGAAGAAGCGGAAGAGAGGCGGAGAATGGCGAAGAGGAATTTAGGGTTTTTGATGCGGCAGTTGCTGGGCAATACCAACAACCCAGGTGGTGGTGTTGGTGTTGGTGTTCTCCTCCACCGTCGTATGCACATTGTTTTTAAGAAAAACTAATGAAAAAAGTTTAAAAACTTTGAGTTTTAACGATAATAACAAAATAAAGAATAAAGTGAATAGTATTATGATTGACCTTTTAGTATAAAAATGTGGTTTTTCATTAAAGTGAACAGTACTAAGAGCTTTTTTCTTTAAGTTTTCTTGTTTCTAATCCTACCCAAATCGTACCCCAAACCCTACCCTGTTCATCGATTATTCCATCCTATTCTCTTCATTCTCTCCAACACCGACGATCCCTCCGAAGAAAACCAAACACATTCAATTCAGATTGAATCGGATTGGGAATCGTTGCCCAAAAAAAGGAAAAAAAAATTTGGATTCAGGTCCTCTAGATGATACAGTACCTCCACGTCCATATCCACCAAACACTGTCCTCTTTAATATTGAATTTGGTTATGACATGGCACTAAACAAAATTAAAGGTATTAATTTTTTGTTGTAAATATTGAATGTATGGAGTGGGAGTGGTTAGGTTTGGTTACGTAAAGGATTAATAGGTGTAGTAGGTGTGCGAGTAGTATGTTTGGTTGGGTAAATGATTAATAGGTGTAGTAGGTGAAGACATTAAGTAAGTGCGATAGGTTTTGATTTAACATTTTGTCTATTCATTTACTTATATAAGGAATACTAGAGTGTAAGAGGAAGAACACACATCAAGAAGAGAGGGAATTATGAAACATGAACGAGAGGAAGAAGAGATGAGAGAATAGAGAGAGTTATATTTGTACCCTATTATTTCAGATTATAAATGAAAGCACTACTGCTGTCCCGAGGACGTACTTCAGTCACATTGACTGTAGAGGTAACTCGTAAATATTGTGTTTTATTTCATTTATTTCATTGCACACACACCGTTGATTTAAAAACATTTTTAAGGTTATCTCTGCACCAAACCTCGTTGAATAATTTGTTCTATATTTTCCTACTTGTTTGCGTCAAAGTTTCATATTTTTCTACCATAATTCAACTTGCCCAACTTGCTCATGGCTGCTCACTTCTCTTCTGGAATGGAGGAAGTTGCTTCATATTATTTGCTTAGGCGCCCCAAGGCTAAAACTGTCGCACGGTATGAAAAAGGAGATTGGGTGGAGAGATCGAGAGAGGGAGAGAAAGAGATTCTACTGATTCAATTGCAAAAATGGTAGAAATGGAATTGAATTGAAAGTAAAAAGGATAATGGAGAATAGACGGAGAGATCAAGAAAGAGAGAAAAGATTAAATAGGCAAAGACTTGCCGTCAACCGCAAAATCGGAAACTCATTGCTTGAGTTAGTCTTATTGGGCTGGTTTAATGTTGAATTTGGCCTATCATGGTTTTTTTATGTCCCAAAATTGCCTAGCTACTTGACTGTCTCTATCTTTCTCCGTCAAGATGCTGTTAACCAGCTTGTGTTTTGGCTTAATATGCCTGGCTAGTTTGATTAATCAAATTATCTCCTAATTAACTAATTAAGGCTCAACAACTGTTACGATCTGGACAACTTTCTGCTTCAAAGTCGAATGGCTTAAATAATACTCTAAAAACAGCTCCTAAGAAGCTTACAGTGCCGTGAAATGTTTTGAAAAAGGGGTTTACGATGTTTTCTAAGCAATTCACAAAACCGGAAGAATAAACAGAGTAATTATTAGCTCACATTTTTTGTAAAAAATGTGAACGTTCGTCTTTTCATTAGAGATATTTTTTTATAAGCATTAAGAGATATGTTATAAGTACTTCAGAAGTTGTCTGACCATTTTATTGAGTTTCAAATTATTTTTTAATGTATTTTTAAGATAGACATAGAAAATTTAAAAAAAGAAAAAAAAAGGTTAAAGTACATTTTACTCCCTCAAATTTAGAGTCAATCACAACATCTTTAAAACATTTAAATCTCATACGTTTATTACTATTTCATTTTAATTTCATACGACCGTTATTATTACTGTCAATTATTCCGTTATCTGCTTATGTGGTCATATGGGACCCTACAAAATTTGTGACACGTGGATAAAAACAAATAAAATAATTTTTAAATATAAAATGCACACTCTCTATTAGGGGTGGGCACTTAGAACCGAAAACCGAAACCGAAACACGAACCAAATCGAACCGCACCGAACGGTTTGGTTTTGCGGTTTTGAAACGGTTTCAGTTTTGAAACCAAACCGCAACATAAAAAACGGTTTGGTTTCGGTTTTGGCTTTTGAAAACCGCACCGAAACCGAACCGCACCGCAAATATTAATAAACATTTAATTAAATGTTCATATTAGATTTCATGTTTTAATTGATTGTTTGTTAGAATCCATACACTTAGTATGGACTCAACCACACTAGAATATCATCATTCTTCACTTTCTTTCGTTCATTAACTCGAAGGACCTTTGTTATTTTATACCATCACACACACACACACACACACACACACACACATATATATGTATAAGGGTGGACCAATCTTGTTATCAAGAGTCGAACAATGATCTAATGAAGTCCACTCATTTGAAGTATGATATCACATATTCTAGTATGAAACTTTTGCTCACGTTTAATGAATTCAAAGTTATTCAACTTGTTTTATGTTATAGTATGAAACTTCTACTCATTTGAAGCATGATATCACATATTCTAGTATGAAACTTTCGCTCACATTTTGTTCCACAAACATATTTTAACATCACAACTGCATGCTAATTGTTTACATAACATGCTAATTGTTTACATAACAAATGTCTTTTCCTATTGCTACTGGGAAATACATATTAATATGTTAAATTGCAAATTGTACATTTTTTCTTAAAAAACCAAACCGAAACCGTTTGAAACCGCACCGAACCGAATCAAACGGTTTGGTTTCATTTTGGTTTTGGCTTCAAAACCGCACCGAACCGAACCGCAAAAAAAATTGGTTTTGGTTTTGGTTTCACTCAAAACCGCACCAAACCAAACCGTGCCCACCCCTACTCTCTATGTCTCTCTTGCTTTTTACAAGAACCCAAATCCACCCATAACTGTTGCAACACTCTCTCCTTCTCACTCTCACCCAGCACCTTCTCATACTTCCGCACACTCCCTAAACCATTAAAGTATCTTCCTTTTCCTCCTCATTCTTCCCTCTCTCTCTCCTCTTCTTCCCTCTCTAAACCTCCATAACTCTTTGCTTTTCTCTCTCTCCCCCTGCAAACCCCTTAATCCCCTAATCCAATATTCGAATCAGCCTATGCCCACCATTAAAAGAATGAAAAGAAAAAAAATGAAAATTGCATTTATGGCTTTGGACCTTTTCTCTTCCATCTTCTTTGAATCTCTTGAATCTCTCTGGAAAACAAGAATTCTTCCTTTAATTTAAATTCAAATCGATTGAGAAATTGGGGCTAAGCATGAGAGACGATGGAGAGGGTGTGCATTTTATAATTAAAAATAATTTTATTTGTTTCTATCCACGTGGTACGAATTTTGTAGGGTCCCCTATGGCCACGTAAGCAGATAACGGAATGATTGACAGAAATAGTGACAGTTGTATGAAATTGAAATGAAATGGTAGTAAACGTATGAGACTGAAAGATTTTAAAGATGTTGTAAATGACTCAAAACATGGTTCTAAAAGACACTAGTCGCTAGTCGGGCGGCGGGCTAGGGTCTAGTGCCTAAGCAGACTAGGCGGATTTATGTAAATCTATCATATTTCATATAAATAAGTGTGTCTACCTATACTATATATATATATATATATATATATATATATATAATTTCATCATAAACTACAAAATAAAATGCATATATATTATGAAATATTGGAACATAATGAAAACATGTGAAATAAGGATATAATTTGTGTTCATTTAAGTATGCAATAAGTCTCTTAAAATTTATTGGAAAAAAATAAAATGCAAGATACAAGTTATCTATTTTCTGTCTAAGTGAGTTGCGACCTAGGCAGGCGACTCAACAAGTCTAGGCGGTCTTTCTTAATTTTCAAACACTTAGACATTAGCGCTAGACTGAGATTTTTAGAACAGTGACTCCAAACTTAAAGGGGTAAAATGTAATTTACCCAAAAAAAAAAAAAAACTATTGGAGTCTGGATGTGAAATCTTGGGGCTTAAAAATCTCCGACATGTTATACATCATTTAACAACCTTACAGTGCAAAGGAAATTTCACAAAATAGGTCTAATGAAGTTTTATATAGGAATTTTCAAACCGATCAAACACTTTGAGTGCAATTTCAAAGTTTAGGTTGCCTAAAAGGCTAGCAAAACCAACACAAATCTCAAAACTTCTGAACTCCGATCCTGCAAGATTGATCACACTTTGCTCGATTTACTATCGAGGGTATAGTTCAGTAATTGATGCTTCATTAACAGATAATGACAATGAGTTGCTAGCTGGTTGATGAGATGAGCTACCATTCATTGATGGCATGTTCGGGTCTGTCCTACTGTGCAGGAAAAATGCTGGCCTTTGAGGTGATGGCATACTCAAAGAGTTACTGCTTAGCATGAGAAGTATCTTTTGCATTTTTGGTCTTTTATCTGGATCTTCCTGAACACAGAGTAACCCAATATGGATGCATCTAATTACTTCACCTCTTGAATATGAATCTCTTAGATTTACGTCCAGCAATTCTAACCGCGTCCCATCCCTCCAATGTCTCCAAACCTGCAAAAAAAAAAATTAAATACTCATTCAAATGTTGCAACAAAAATGTTTTGAAATAGAATTAACCAAGAAATGCACATCACAATCTTCAACTTATACTCACATGGCTCAAGAGGTAGTCTCCATTGTCTGAGTTATAGAAACTAGTGTTCTTCTTGCCAGTTACAATCTCTAAGATCAAGACACCAAGACTGTACACATCAGACTTCACAGAGAACAGCCCGTGCATCGCATATTCTGGAGCCATATAACCACTATAAACCAGCAACATTAGTAAATGTTAGTGCGAATACAGCATGAGGAGATGAATTTTTGAGTTGTTAATTTGGTATCTTTTCTTTTCAGTAATTACATTTTAGGATGAGAATTAAATCAATCAACTTTTCCAATAGATTATGTAACCATAAAGAAAGTTTTGTATTACTTACTATGTTCCCGCAATCCTTCTTGTGTTTCCTTGAGTTTGATCAACTCTAAATATTCTTGCCAAACCAAAATCGGCAATTTTTGGGTTCATTTCCCCATCTAACAATACATTACTCGCTTTAAGATCGCGATGTATGATTTTAAGCCGTGAGTCATGATGGAGATAGAGAATCCCTCGAGCAATCCCGTGGATAATCTTGTATCTGCTGGGCCAGTCCAAATTCACTTGATTCTCGGAGTCTTATGTAGACATTTGAAAACAAAGATTTTCCTTGGTTTGTTACAAATCCAAGTGTAATCAAATAGCATACGATATCACACATGATACCTAAATCTGATTAGAAGGGTACATACCATATAGAAAGTGGTCAAGGCTTTTGTTCTGCACAAATTCGTAAATAAGTATCTTTTCTGCACCTTCGGAGCAAAATCCTAGTATCCTCACTAAGTTTCTGTGTTGAAGCTTAGCTACCAAAACAACCTCATTCTTAAACTCCTCGCCGCCTTGCCTGGATCCCCTAGACAACCTCTTCACGGCTACTTGTTGTCCATCAGGAAGTGTGCCCTGAAAACATTTTAACCAGTCATGACAAGCATCAAATTGAGATTTCATGACTTCAACTTATCACATTGCTCTAGCCAACTTAGCTACGCCCAGCTCTGAAACTCTAGCATATTAAAGTCATAAAATTTGCTATGTGAAAATCACAACCTTGTAGACCTCACCAAAGCCACCCTGCCCTAGCTTGTTATGAACAGAGAATTTGTTTGTGGCTTCTTCAATTGTACCAAAATTAAACTGCAATGACTCGACATCATTTATTTCCTTCCCCACTGCGTACACAATCAAGAACAGAAATTTATTAATGTTGATTTAGTAAAATAATGAGAATGATCCAGAATCAAATCGTTTAGGAGACGAAATTATACAATTTCACTGGATCGGGAAAAGAATATATAAACTTTTATATTTACCATTTTGTTCTTGTATCACATTGTACTTTTTCATCGCTCTTCTTCTAAAGAAAAGGCAGCCTACCAAGGAAAGCAATATGGCAATTGAAACAACAATCGCCACTATGATCCATGATGAAATTTGTTCATCATTTCCTAAACAAAATAATATTCGTTTTAGTACACAAATATTGTTAAAGGAAAGTATATTTGGTTAACATGATCGTAGGGATTGTAAATGGTCAACGATCTGATTAAGAGCTATAATAGGATCTGATTGTAATCAAGTTGTAATTATAGATTGGTTACCTAGAATAGGCTGCATCTGTTTGTATAAAGCTTGTATCTTTGTATGAATGACTGCATTGGAATAAGAACTATTCAGCAAATACTTCAATTTTCACATGGCATCAGAGCACCGATCCTGGTGACTCTAGGCGTTCATTCGACTTCCGCTACAAACACAACCCAAATCTTTTCCAACACACATAACCAACATGGGCGATGAAAAACCAGCAGAGATGGTGTCACATGCATTTGACCCTCTCACTCTACACCACTCAGATTCACCAAGTCTCGTCTTGGTTTCACACCTCCTCGACGGACACAACTACGGACAGTGGAGCCGCTCCATGCGCATCGCTCTCAGTGCCAAGAACAAACTTGGGTTCATTGATGGATCAATCAAGTGCCCAGCCATTACCGACGCCAAGTTTTCAATTTGGCAGAGATGCAATGACATGGTCTTGTCATGGATTTGGCAATCTGTGCAAGGCAACATCGCACGCAGCATACTTTACTGCAAATCTGCATCTGCAGCGTGGAAAGATCTTGAGGATCGGTTCTCACAAGGAAACGATTCCAGGATCTACCAAATCCGACAGGAAATCGTCGAACACCGACAAGGACAGCTATCTATTTCCGACTATTACACCCAGTTAAAAGCTCTTTGGGATGAACTGGCTTCGTATTGTGAACCAATTACCTGCGATTGTGAGGGATCCCAGACTCGTGTAGCAAGGGAGGAGAAAGAGAAGGTCATGCAATTTTTAATGGGCTTGAACGAAACTTACTCCACCATACGGGGTTCTATCTTAATGATGAATCCGCTCCCTGATACGCGACGTGTCCACGGGTTGGTTCTGCAACACGAACGCCAAATGGATGTGGCTAATCATCGTGAACCTGCTGCCCATGCGATGCAAACACATCGGTCCACAACACCAAAGGGAGGGTCTGTACCTGGTAGCTCCAGTTCACGGAAAGCATCCAAATGCAGCTACTGTGAAGGCTCACATTCCGTCGAGCGGTGTTATTTCCTTATCGGGTTTCCCGAAGGTCATAAATGGCATGGGAAGCATGTGCTGCCCAGAAACAAATGCCCAAATCCGACGGCCCACAATGTCGAAGCATCTCCATCACACGCCATCCATCCAGAAGCAACCAAGGCCACATCTTCCCACGGCCCAACATTCACAACCGAAGAGTATCATCAACTTCTTGCCTTGCTTCGCTCTGGAAACGGTAAAATTACACCACTTGCGAATGCAACAGGTATTGTTACACCCACATGTAATATGACGGAACATGACTTGCATTCAACTCTTTACTGGATTATAGACAGCGGGGCATCTGATCACATATCACATTCACCATTAACACATAATCAGATTGCTGCTGCAAATGATTTTGTGGGATTACCAAATGGGGGCACGGCAGATGTTAAGAGCATTGGATCCGTAAAATTGTCACATGAGTTATTACTTGATGACGTTCTCCATGTTCCAAAATTTCGCGTCAATTTATTGTCTGTGAGTAAACTCACACGGGCTCTACAATGTATCGTAATATTCTTCCCGGATTTTTGTGTTGTGCAGGACATGGATACGAAGAGGACGATTGGCCTGGGCAAGCAATTTAATGGGCTCTATTACCTTACGCCAAGCCAAAATCCCCATCTTACCAATCATGTTAGCCGCACCACCAGTCTCTGGCATCAACGCTTGGGCCACCCATCTACACACCCTTTACATTTTTTGTCAAAAACCAATCCAGAAATAATGTTTGATTCCAAACATGTTTGTGACGTTTGCCCTTTGGCAAAACAAACTCGATTGTCTTTTGCTTCTAGTTCAATTCAATCCACTGCACCTTTCGACTTAATTCATTGTGACATTTGGGGGCCTCACAAAGTTCCCACACATTCTGGGGCCCGTTATTTTCTCACCATCGTGGATGATTTTACTCGTTTTACATGGGTGCATCTTATGCGTTTCAAATCCGATACACAATCACTACTGAAATCATTTTTTTCTTGGGTCAAAACTCAATTCCACAAAACCATCAAAGTTTTACGCGCAGACAATGGTGGCGAGTTCCTCTCCATGCGCCCCTTTTTAGACACCCATGGCACCATTTTTCAGCATTCATGTGTTCACACCCCTCAACAAAACGGGGTTGTCGAGCGTAAACATCGACATCTTTTGAACATTGGGCGTGCACTCCGTTTCCAAGCCAATTTACCATTAAAATTTTGGGGGGATAGTGTCCACACCGCATGCTACCTTATCAATCGCATTCCCACACCCTTATTATCCCATAAAACTCCATACGAATTTTTGCATGGTCACTTACCCACTTATTCTCACCTCCGTGTGTTCGGATGTCTTTGTTATGTCACCAACCTTCACCCACACCACAAGTTTGACCCTCGTGCTCGCCGTTGTCTTTTTCTTGGATATCCCCTTGGTCAGAAAGGTTACCGTGTTTACGACCTCGAGACGCATAAAATCTCCACTTCCCGTGATGTTCACTTCCATGAGACCATTTTTCCTTTTGCCCACTCACCACCTGAACATGAGGATGACTCACTTGTTCTTCCCCTTATTCCCCCTGATTCCTTACCCACTTTGCCCAGTCCTTTCTCTCACGGCCCATACCATCCTGGCCCAAACCCAGATGACTTGCACCCCACCACTACCCCAACTCCCACTTTACCCTCTCCAGTTCCCGGCCTCACTACCCCCACCCCATCTTCTCCTTCACCATCCCCAGAGACCGCTCCGATCTCACCCACCCCTGCCACCCAATCCCTCGCCTTACCTACCCCTCCACCTGCACCGTCCTCCCCACCTCCCATTCGCCAATCTTCCCGCCTGACCCGACCTCCTGCCTATCTCAACGATTATGTGGCCCATCATGCTGCTCTGCTTGCACCTGGCCTCGCCTCTTCCTCCGTGTCCAGCACCCGACATCCTCTCCACCGGTATGTCTCTTATACCTCATTATCTTCTGCTCATCGGTCTTTCATCCATAATGTTTCTCATCAGATGGAACCCGCCACATATGATCAAGCCCGTCATGACCCCCAATGGGTCGCTGCCATGAACACTGAACTCCGAGCTCTCGAAGAAAATCAGACATGGAGCATGGTACCCTTGCCTGCCGGCCATCGTGCTATTGGATGCAAGTGGGTTTTCAAAATCAAATACCATTCGGACGGTACAATTGAGCGGTACAAAGCCCGACTCGTTGCCAAAGGTTTCACTCAACGCGAAGGGATCGATTACAAGGAAACTTTTGCTCCCGTTGCTAAGCTGATCACTGTGCGATGCTTGTTGACTGTTGCTGCGGTTCGCAACTGGCCCCTCCATCAGATGGATGTGCAAAACG
Organism: Crataegus laevigata; assembly: GCA_963580275.1. Classification (NCBI taxonomy): domain Eukaryota; kingdom Viridiplantae; phylum Streptophyta; class Magnoliopsida; order Rosales; family Rosaceae; genus Crataegus; species Crataegus laevigata. The sequence goes on along the minus strand of OY756941.1, from coordinate 40,734,324 downwards.
CCTTCCTTCATGGTGACCTTCACGAAGAAGTGTACATGTTGCCTCCTCCTGGTTCTCGTCGACAGGGGGAGCGTGTTGTATGTCGACTCCATAAATCCTTGTACGGACTTAAGCAAGCGTCCCGCAGTTGGTTTCAGAAATTTTCCTCTGCCATCCATGACATTGGATTCATACAATCTCGGGCTGATTACTCTCTGTTTACTAAGGTCTATGGCAGCTCCATTACCATTGTTTTATTATATGTTGATGACATGGTTATTACAGGAAATAATGATGGAGCAATCAATGATCTCAAGCAGTTTCTTAGCCGTTGCTTCCGGATTAAAGATCTTGGACCCCTAAAGTACTTTCTCGGTGTTGAAGTTGCACGGTCCAAAGCTGGCATTGCCATCAGCCAGCGCAAGTACACACTTGACATATTGGAAGAGGCGGGTTTACTTGGTGCGAAGCCATCAAAGGTTCCAATGGAACCTGACTTAGTGCTACTACCCACTGGTAGTGATCTTCTCAAAGATCCTACGCAATACCGACGAATGGTTGGGAAATTAATATACTTGACAATCACAAGACCGGAGATCACATATGCCGTCAACACCCTGAGTCAATTCATGCAGGAACCTAGGCGACATCATCTGGACGCAGCACATAGACTTCTTCGATATCTTAAAAATGCTCCTGGACAAGGTTTGCTGTTCTCTTCCCAAAGTAAGCTGAATTTGATTGGATATTGTGATGCGGATTGGGCACGTTGTCCGATTACTCGTCGTTCAGTTACAGGTTATTGCGTTTTTCTGGGCAACTCACTCATATCTTGGAAGAGCAAGAAACAGGTCACGGTAGCACGATCATCTGCCGAAGCAGAGTACCGTTCCATGGCTGCAGCAACTTGTGAACTCACGTGGTTGAGATACCTGTTAAAGGATTTGCAAATAATCCATCCTAATCCGGCGAAGCTGTTTTGTGATAATCAAGCTGCGTTACACATTGCAGTGAATCCTGTGTTCCACGAGCGCACCAAACACATTGAGCTTGATTGCCACACCATTCGTGAGAGGATTCGAAGAGGAGAAATCAAGACAGCCTATATACACACTGGAGAACAAGTGGCCGACATGTTTACTAAGCCACTGCGATCACCTGCTTTCCATTTGCTTCTCTGCAAGTTAGGCGTTCTTGACATCCACGCTCCAACTTGAGGGGGAGTGTTAAAGGAAAGTATATTTGGTTAACATGATCGTAGGGATTGTAAATGGTCAACGATCTGATTAAGAGCTATAATAGGATCTGATTGTAATCAAGTTGTAATTATAGATTGGTTACCTAGAATAGGCTGCATCTGTTTGTATAAAGCTTGTATCTTTGTATGAATGACTGCATTGGAATAAGAACTATTCAGCAAATACTTCAATTTTCACAAATATATGTGTAAAAATTCTAAACACTTAACTGCCTCGTATAAATTAAATTTACCCTGAGACCTTGGTACTGAGCCTGGAAGCTGAGGTGGAGGAGGAAGAGGTGGTGGTGTTGTCGGAGGTGTGGAAGTGTCAAGGTTATAAAATGGAGCCGGTTCATATCTAATATTACAACTAGGAAACAGAACTCTTCCCCCTTTCCTCCCGTCACAGCATTTCGGTAAAAGTTCAATAGCTCCTCGAAGACACTGATCACAATCGGTGCTTGATAGGTCAGGCGTGCACTGTACTAAGCTGTACAACGGCTCAAACCCATAAAAGTTTACTTGTTTCATTGCAAACTTTTTAGCACCGGTCTGTGCATTTGCAGCTACCGGCACCAGACCAGTGACAGTTTCAGCCACCAGTTGGTTAAACCGATTTGGTTCTGTACTAATCGACGGGTTCGAGAAATAATCAGAAGGGCTTTCATCCATTTTTCTGAAGAAAGAGACGTTTCCGTAGCGTAACATGCACTCAAAGTACCATAACAGTGTCACTTTTCTGAAGGGGCAGTACTTCTGAACTGCTTCTGTGGCCGCAGTAGTAACACAATCTTGGCACGTGCTGGATGCGAGATCGCCGCGACATAGAAAAGCACCGTAAACTGCAGAGTTGGAGTCCTGAGAGCTGGTGGTGGTGTAGTAGTATCCGGTGTCAATTGTTGCGTTGGAGGTAAGAGAAGAGAGGAGAAGATTAAGGTTTGAATGGTACGTGCTGTTTTGAGTGAAAGTGGTTGTGTTGGAACAGATATGGTTGCTGTAAACTGGGGCAGCTTCTCTAGTACGGCTGAGGCTAAGAAAGCGGATTAACACAAGAGTCGTGAACGATTTGAGATTCATGGAAAGCATTGTGATCATATATCACTTCCTTGTACGTACCTTGTGTACATAAGAAAGGTTTAGGTGAGCTGATATACCTTTAACCCGTGTTTGACGGTTTCTTCGTCATCGCCTTCTTCTTCTTCATTTGGTATTCCTATATCCTCTTCTAAGTCGGGAGAAGATGATTCAAACTCAAGCATAAAAGGATGGCATATATCGCCCTCACCAGCTGATCAAACCCACATCGATCCACCCCAGTTTAGAATTTTGAATTGGGAAAACTACAAAGAATAAAGGGAACACCTTGACTTTAACTCCACTATTGCCTCTGATGATAATTTTGTTTTTGCGCTAGTGGTACGATACTGAGTCTGACCATTTGTTTTTGTGCTTGTGGTACAATATTGACCAATTCCAAATTGATAATGTCTCCTTCGCTGTCCATGTCCATTTCTTGTTTGGTTTCATTCCATAAAAATAATGAAAAGACGGCAATGATGGTGAATTTATGGATAAACAAAAACTAATAAATGAATTAAGGACATGCAGTAAAAGAGTAATGCTATAATTATCATATTTTTCATATTATATTTGTATCGCATTTCTAATAAATATAGGAGCTACCAATACATGCAAGTCTCATATCATATTATTAGAGATGAGGCTCATATATATTGGTGACCCATACTTCTATTAAAAAGATGGTACAAATTAGTGGTAAGTGTATAATAATAATAAAAAGAGTTTTAATGAAAAGAGATTCTCCAAACATTTTTTTTTAAACCAAAAACAACATAATAACTTGGGTAAATTACATAATACTCCATCAGATTTGAGGTCTATTACAATATCATACAACATCTTTAAAACATTTCACTTTCATACCTCAAGTACTATTTTATTTTAATTTCATACATTTGTTACATTTTCCATCCATTAATCCGTTAAGTGCTGACGTGGCTCCCCACGTGGCAAAAATAATCATTTTTTAATTAAAAAAACCTAAATTTTCTATTAAAAAAAAAGAAAAGAAAGAAACCTATCGCATATCCCCGTAACGCCCCCTAAAAAAACAAAAACCCAGATCCCTCAGCTTTTTCAACACCAATCTCTAGTCCCGTTAGCGAACAGTAACGCCGAGTTTGGGTTTTAGAAGATATAAATTTGCATCTTTGATGTTTTCAACCCTAAGAATGGTCGATCATCGTAGGAAACCAAATTCAAGTTCCATGTTTTCCAACAAATAAATATAAGCAGGTATGTAGAGTCCGAACACCTATAGAATTTTATGCGATTTACTATCATATAAACAAACAGAAATTTCGTATGTGCAGAACGTTCATCTTTTTAAGGACGGATGATACCATGTCAGTAAATTTTGTTATTGTCTAGAGATAATTGTATATATAAGCAGATATTACAATACGTATCTATTCACATTATCTAGGGTATACCTCAGTGATCGATCCTAAACGGATGGAGATGACTTGCTGATAGATTGAGCGGAGTCCAGTGTTGCCTCTAACATGTTTCCCATTGCTTTACTTCGAAGGAAAAATGTCGGAAAAATGTCGGTTGTTGAGGTGATGGCAGAGTAAGAGAGTAGCTACTGAGCATGAGAACTACCGATTTTATTGTTGGCCTGTCAGCTAGATTTTCCTGAACACAAAGTAAGCCGACGTGGGTGCATCTGATTACTTTAGTCCTCGAATAATAGTCTCTCAAACACGGATCCAACAATTCTAAAGGTGCCCCATCTCTCCATAACTTCCAAGCCTGCATAAAATTCAAAAGTTTAATTCATGATGCTATGTCAATGCAGGAGAAAAGAACACTACACTTTTCATTTTAAGATTACATGGCTCATGAGGTCCTCAGCTACATCGCTCTGAAAGAAGTTACTGTACTTCTTGCCACTGATGATTTCTAGCACTAAAACACCGAAACTATACTGATCGGACTTGACAGAAAAATGTCTGTGCATTGCATACCAGGGAGACATATAACCACTACAAGGAGCATAACCATTAGTATTGAAATTATGACAGATGTAATGAGAAAACATTTCAGTTTCAATTATTGATAGTTGCAAAACATTTTAGATTCAATTCCAACGATTCTATTTCTGTTTTCTTGAGTTTGATCAACCCCAAAGATCCTGGCCATGCCAAAATCAGATATTTTTGGATGCATCTCCCAATCTAATAATATATTGCTGGCTTTGAGATCACGATGTATAATTCTAAGTCGGGAATCTTCATGTAGGTACATGATTCCTTGAGCAATTCCTGAAATAATCTTGTAACGTTTTGACCAATCCAATTGTTCTTGTTTCTCAGGGTCTGCAAATCATCAAAATCAAGTTATTATCGACGCACTGCTATTGCAATAGGGAAAGAATATCAGATGTCCGAGTGTACAAACCAAATAGGAAACAGTCGAGGCTTTTGTTGAGCACATATTCATAAATAAGATTCTTTTCTTGGCCTTCCAAGCAGAACCCAATAGCCTAACCAGATTTCGGTGTTAAAGCTTGGCAGAGGTAAAGGCCGTAGATGTCGGTGGATAAGCATGAAAACTGGATCAACGGTGCATTGCAGCTGATGAAATGAAGGTCGAAATGTTCTAGTGTTAAGAGTGGTTGATATTCAAATAATGTAATGAACGGACATGATTATAACATTTCAATGGTGTGTATCTTGCCACATGTCTAGTTTGTTAGAAGTTAAATGAAAACATGTGAGTTGCACGTGATCACAGTCACACTGCAAGTGTGCGTGCGGGCAACAACGGCTATAAACCCCACAATGTATGCCGACTTTGGTGGATCGAATCCAATGTAGATTTGAGGAGCAACGTACTCCTTCTCTCTCAAAGTTCATCTATGATATTCAATCTTTGAATTCATTTCAATTACTCGTTGAATTAATTACAAATACATAGAGAAATTTAGCTCAAAAGTAGCTCAAACACTAACAGTAGACAGCGTTGTTTGCAGTTTGGACTGTGGCGTTGTAGAAACAAGTGGAGCGCGGTTAGCATTGGAGGAGAGGGTGGAGAGGAGGCGGTTGAGGTTGGGCTGGAAGGTGGAGTTTGGGGTGAAGGTGGTGGTGTTTGGGCAGAAGTGAGCCAGGTAATCAGCTTCTGAACTGGTCGGAAAGCTGAGTAGAGTAAAAACGGAAATAATCAAAAGAAGGGTAGTCATGTTTTTAATTTTTTGATGATTGATCATAAAATCATAGGTTTTTGTATGAAGTATCAACAAAAGCAACGCATGAGTGGTAACTTGACTTTCGGTCTTGAGTGTTCGCCAGAAGAGCTCCTCTCCTACAACCGGATTTGGATAATTTTAAAAAGATTAAATTTGTAGACAAAATTTTACAAATTAAATGACATAGAAGTTGATAATTGAATTATGACTTAAGCATTGATAACGTACTCATTCATATTGATGACACATTATTTAGTTTGTAAATTTTATCTACAAATTTAGTTTTCTTAGAATTACCCACCAGATTTTGGTCTCAATGCCATTATTGTTTAATAAGTGCTTGCAACTTGTTCAAAAGTTGCACTATTCTGTCCAATGACCAATTTTTTTTTAAATTTTAAATAAGGAAGATAAGGATTAGGCGAGTCGAGCTACGCATAAGGCTTGGTCGTCGGACTACAATAGTAGAAACCTTACTCTCTAAACCCGCATAATGCGGAAAGAAAGAACCAAACCCCAGGAATAGCCGTCAACTACAAGTAGGCTACTTTCTTCCTGCTCAGAGCGATGAGAAAGGGCTAAATCCCAGATAGAACGACCCCCCCCCCCCGGCCCCCTATCTCCAAATTTATGAAGAAAAGAAAAGAAAACAATACAAGCGGGGGGATGGAGCCAACACCCGCTAAGGAAAAAACAAAGAAACATCAACGAAAACAAAACAACAAGGTGAAACTCGAAATCACGAGCATGGCAGCAGGCGCAAAATCTAGCACGAACCGCCTCAATGAAAGTTAATACTTTTGTAACCATCAAGGACCAAACTAGCAAAACCTAAAATTAGGTCTTGAAGAAAGGTTATGAATGTAAGCAGAAAATGCACAAGGAGGACAAGAGTCTCAATATAAGCTCCCAGAATGATCCACACCGAAGTTAGCCAAACAATCGGCAACTGCATTTCCCTCGCGAAAAATATGAGTGACACGCACGTGCATATGGGAGAGAAGAGCAAGGCAAATGATCCAACGAACACGAAGATGCCAAGGAATCTTGTGAGAAGTAGAAGAAATAAAAAGGACCACTAAAGAAGAATCACATTCAATCCACAAATAATTCCAACCGTTAACCCAAGCCAAATCCATGGCATGAATAACCGCATGCAACTCTGCTTCTAAAGAATAATCAATTCCAATGGAAGTTGCAAAACAGCCTAAACAACTGCCAAAATGATCTCGAAAAATACCCCCAATACCCGCTAAACTAGGAGCACCACGAGCCGCACCATCAGTGGTCACTTTAATCCAAGAAATAGGAGGTGGCAGCCATAAAACCTCATGAATACGAGGAGCTTTAGCAAGACAACCTTTAACTCCAATGGCACGAAGAATACAAATGTCAGACACAGAGTTTCTCATGGTACCAGTGCTAAAGAATCAATCTCATTCAGCTGCAACTTACTATCACGAACAATATTGGAAACATGAAAAGATAATTCTTCAAAACGCAGTGCATTGCGGGCTGCCCAAATAGAATGATAGCCCGCGCTAATCATCCCCCCACCACAAAACTTGAACTTGAGAGCCAAAACCATGGTTAATAGGATAGGAAAAAAAACTTAAAATGTCATCAAAAAGTATGTCCACCTGAAACCAACGCAAACATGAAGACCAAATTTGTTGAGAATAATTACAATCGAAAAAGAGGTGAGAAGGTGTTTCAATTGCCGATCGACAGAATGAGCATATAAACGCCAAAGAAAATCCTCGATCTTGCAAAAGAATATCTGTGACAAGCTTACCATGCATATACTTCCATAAAATAATTGAATTACGAGGACGGTAACAAGAACGCCAAACCCAATTACCTCAAGTAACCAGAGGTTGTTTACTTCTTTTAAAATCATAAGCTCGAGTAAGAGTTAAATGACCATCAGTAGCATCATTCCAAACTAATAGATCATCCACTCCAGGATCCATAGGCAAAGTAATAGAGAGCAATTGATTCCATATTGAGTGCATCCGATTATGGAGGAGAGCAGGTTGACACCATTGGCCATTATAAATAAAATCAGAAACTTTAGATTTCAATGACTTTCGCACAGACATAGGAATATCCAAAGCATCCGCAATGGGCTCAGTTAACCAAACTGCATGCCAAAAAGAAACTTTGTGACCGGTACCAATAATCCAATGAGATCTAGAAACAATATCCCAAAAAAAAGGGTGCAACCCAAGCCATATGGAGGAACATTTATAAGTTAAACAAGGCAATCCCGGGCAATTAATAAAGTGGCCTCGAAATTGCAGCCATAGAGGAAGTGGTCAAAATTAGGGGTGGGCACGGGCCGGGCCGAGCCCAAAATTGAAGGAACCGGACCGGATTCGCTTGTAAATAAAACGGGGCGGGACGGGGCGGGTTTTAGATTTTTCAAAATGGGACGCGGACCTAACCCGGCCCTTTTGAAACAGGCCGGTTCCTACGGGTACCCACGTGTCCAAATCTTCACTCACCCCAGCGAGGAAGACGACTTTGAGGTGGTGGAGGTCAGATATGGAAGAAGGGAAAACGCCGGATAGCAGCTGCACAGATTGAAAGCAAGGATAAAAGCTAACAAAATTTGAATCCCCACATCACAACCCACAATTCCTAGGAAGTTCTAGTCAGATTAACCATTCCTAAAGAACCCAGATTTCAACCTCACATAACCTGTCCCCACTTAGATTGACTCAATTCACAATATAGAATGTGGTGGTCGACGATTTTACCACTCAATCAGACAAATCCATCTCAGTTTTCTCAACAATCCATCATAAAAAATAAAAAACTATCCAATGAATTACAGAAACAAAACAGAATCAGTACAAGATCATAACTTTAGCCATTCATCTAATTAAATTGGAAAATAAAATTAAAAAAACAAAAAAACAAAACCACCAAACTCAAACCCCTGCGAGCCCTTATCGCTGCTCTTACCCCTGCGAGCGCTATGCGGCTGCTGCTGCCGTTCCTTGTTCCCGTAAAGCCAATGCTTCTCGGTGTCGCCCTCTTCGACGACGGTGGACTTGGACAGGTTGGCCGCCTGCTGCTTGCAGTCCTGTTGGACGATTTCGATGGGATAAAGGTCTTAGGAGGCTAGGACGAAGTTGAGAGGAGGGGATGGTGGTGGCCGAAGACTCGGAGTCTTGGAGAGAGAGATCGTGAGGGAGGAGTGAGAATCAACGATCGAGATACTAGAAGGAAGGCTGAAGAGAGAAGACTCAGTCTGGGAGTCGGTCTTTGCGAAAGTGAAGGTATCTGTGTGTGTGAGATTTGAACGGCTGATAGCGATTTTACCACCTGTAAAACAAGGGTAAAACCGTTAGAAAATTCTTGCAAGAGAACAAGTCGTCTGTAGTATAGAATGGCTCAAGCAATGTCGATCTCCTCAGGGACTGATATAAACAATTTACGAGTTTTTGGAGTATTTTGCTTAGTTAACTCTAAGAACTTCACTAATTTGACAAAATTAAATACTATTGTATGTGACTAAAACAATTATCTAAAATGGGATTGGCTTATAGAAATAGTAATCCAACTAAACAGAACAAGTAAATATAGAAATTCGAGATAAAATAAATGATTGAAGAAAATTAGATTGACAAAGCGCTAGAGTTCAACCTTTACCAACAACACTCATACGTAGCTCTTCTAATTGCTTAAGTAATCGAAAACACACATGCTTTGAAGGTTGGGTTTTCCTTGTGTATGTTTTACTTGTGATATTCAAGCTAAAACGCATACCACTACATGCAATTTATCCATGACATTTGGATTAAATATAAACATAAGTGATTCATTAATCTCGGTGAAAATCCTTTTGTTAAACCATATAATCCCTAAGAGTATGATATTTACCTTAGGAGAAATTACAATCCTCAATCACAAGAAGCACAACCAATTTTAACGTGATATTCGTTCAAAATTGCATCCAATGACTTTTCTAAGCATCCTAATGGTGATCAAGCATCAAGGCACATAGATAGTTTAATTCGGTAATTGAAAATATCAAAGCAAGTATGTAACAACACTTAAGCAATTGAAATAGAAATCTACATAATCATGTTGTGGCTCATGGCCTCACTCTAGCGAAAGAAAATTAGTTACACATAATTATTTGAATACATAAGAAATTATTCATGAAGAATTAAGGAAAGAGACAACCCTTTATTACAAGGAAGCTGTCTGAGCTCTCCGATCTTCTTGTCTCTGTCCGTGCTCTACTGTCTGTGCAAGCTGCACGTTGCCATCTTTTCAGTGTGCCTCTGCCCTCTGTCCGCGCTCTCTGTCCCGTGCTCTCTCTGTGCAGCCTGCTACCAACTATCTTGCAGCCTGCCCGTTGCCTTCTTCTTTCTCCTCGCCTTCTGTTCTTTTTCTTTATTTTTTTTATTTTTTTCTCACTGCCTTCTCTCCCTCTGCCCTCTGCATGTCACTATCCCACTGTCCTCCACCTTCTTTTCCTCTCTTTTTCTATCCGTGAGCCTCTCTCTCAACCTTTCAATCCCCCATCTGTTTTCATCATTCTGCCCTCCTTTTCTTTCCCATTATTTTCTGCTTTTCCTTTTTTTTATTCCATTAAAATCCCATCTTTCTTTCTCATTATTCCCTTCCGTCCCACTTCCCCATTCTTTTCATTTTTTTTTACTTTTTTCTGCCACTATCCCGCGGCAAACATGTATCCTCCACAACAAGCTTTTTATTTTTCTTTTCATTCAGCTCACCAACTCCTTTGTTTTCCCCAAAATTCTTGAAATTGATCTTAAAGTAAATGTAACTGCACACTAACACAAAGTAAGGTAAAATGCAACCATTTTAACACAAAAACATCGCAAAGACTTATGAAATGGATGGTATAAATGCATGAAATATATGAGTGATCAAATACCCCCAAACTTACATATTTGCTAGTCCTCTAGCAAAACAAAACACAAAACAAAACTACTCAACTAAGACTTGACTCAACAACTTAATAGCTAACTTCTCAATTTCGATCTCAGAGATAAATGCTAACCATGAAATAAACTGTCAAGAACTAAGCCACAAGTATTCAAAACATCATCCAATAGTTAACTAAATTTCCATTCAAACAAAACTTGGTACGTCATGTGTGAGCTAGTCTTGTCAATGCAATTCTAAACTCCCTTAAATTATCATATGCAAACATGTAAGCTTCTCACAAGATATACGCTCATTCACTCATATGTTTTGGTTAATGTGTTTCACTCAAGTGATTTCATTGTACATGCCGCCATATGCTTGCTTGTCCACCTAGCTCGCTATCAATATTTAGGTAATGCCTTGGATCAATAGGACTTTATTACGGTTGTAATTGGGTTAAAGGTGATAGGATAATGAAAGAAAGGATATGGAAACCAAAGAATTTTTGAGAAAGTATAATTGTAGAAGTTTTCCAACACCTCGATATCACATCATTCAAATTGAAAGCAAACTAATAAAACCATGAGCACTTGTCACTCCCCAAATTCAACTTCAAATGGAAATTTATACTCTGCAGTCACAAACTGTACTTATGATACGATTGAAACTTAAGAATAAAAGTAAGCTTTTGCAGACATATTTTCAACAAATCGGCATTCTCCAAATTTTTTTTTTAATTTTTTTTTTTAAAACTACATCACCCATCAAAATCACATTTCACTGTAATACATATACTCCATCCAATTTTTTTTTTAGATAAACAGAACCCCCAGAGCACAACCCATGTAATACTTTCTCAAAACAATAAGGAATCGATTTTTGTGTATGGGCTCAAATCCAATATCGGAGCATGGTAAAGAAATGTGGCTAACAAAGAAATGGCTTAGTTAAAGGCTCAACGGGCTAATACGAATACACATAGCATATAAGGTAGGCATGAAAGGCTCAAACGATCCAAAGATGGCCTATATCACTTCCAAGTTATTACATGAATTGATGAATGAGTCGAGAAGTATAAAGCAAGTTCTAGAGATACATGTACAATGAGATCATACGCACAAGAAGGAATGAGATTGATGCATAATGGTTCAATCATGTATAGGCTCAAAAACTCACAAGGTTTACATAAGCTCACATGATTCACATATGAAACGTTAAATCATGCTCAAGTTTCACATTGACAAGACTAGGCATATTTATTTATTTTTTCAAGTTGTTTGCTGGAAATTACAGTTAACACAAAGACAACAAAAAGAACTCTTGTTAAGCTTAGACTTCTTGAAAGTAAGAAGGAAATTAAGATCAAATCTCATCACTGAATTGAGAAGTAGCTACAAACAACAAAAATGCAAGAATTTATTATTATTATTTTTTTTAAAACAAAGCAACAATACGGAAACAAATGAAACCAGTTCGTAGTCGAAGGTACAAAAAATTTCAATTTGGTCATTTTTTATACTCTTTACCCCCAAACTTAAACTGGATATTGTCCCCAATGCCAGAAAACACTAAGATGCAAATAAAAAAATAATAATAATAAATAATAAGAAACAAAAATAAAGCAATTGGACTGAAACTTCCTTAATTTGCAGTAAAATCAAGCGATGACCCCCAAGCTTAAATTATGCAAGCAACTTCAAGGGTGGAAATAACCAAAAGTTCCTGCAAAGAAAAGAAATAATTCAGTTAAGCACGCAAGAAAAAGTAGAAAATGCAAATGAAAATTTTTAAATGAAAATGAAAGACAATGAATAGAACTAATAGGTGATCATTGGTCGTGCTTGTTGACTTTCCACATCTTTCATCTTGAACTGGATGAGACTTTTTTCTTGCAAGTGATCTTCAACTTAGTTGAGGATGAATCAGCACGTTGTCTCCACATGCTTCAAGTAATCAGGTCTCCATACAGGTGTGCATCTTCTTGAGTTCTTGGATCAACTCAGACTCATCCTACTTCGTCTGTGAGATACTTTTTCTTTTGAAGAAGTATCTCTGCACAGGTTTATTTTTGAACTGGGCTGGGAGGGCTCGAAGATGAGTACTCGAGAGCAAGACTAGGTAAGCAATCAGGATCTCTCTTTCTCCCTGTTCTTCAGATGAAGGTGAGGAGAAAGCATGATATGAGATACTTTTTCTTTTAACCTTCATGATATGAAATACTTTTGCTCTTGATGATTTGGTTTCTAAGGTGCTCCAAGGGTGCGTTTGGTACGCAGACGGGACGGGACGGAACGGGACGGGACGAGACGGAACGGGACGGGACGGAACAGGAAGGGACGGATGTTGTAAATTTTGAAAAAGACAAGGGGCATTTTTGTCCTAAAATGTTAAAAATTTCTGTCCCACAGACGTGGAACAAACCCGTTCCAGGGGGATAGGTGGAACCAAAAATCATCCAAAACTTGTCCCGTGGAACGCCTCGTCCCACTCGTTTTAGGCGTACCAAACGCGGGACGGAACGCCTCGTCCCGTCCCGTCCCGCGTACCAAACGCACCCCAAGGGATGAAGAATACTGAGTAACTCGAGAGGTTTCTTTGGGAATACATTCTCGGAGATGAAGATGTGTTGAGTGAGTGTGCCTTTGCTATGGAAGGTGAAGGTAGATACTTATAGGAATTGCTTCACAACCGAAACTATTCTCTTACTCTTGTCGGCAGCCGGTGGATGGATGAACAGTAAAAATTATGCGCTTTCTGACAAAGCTGTCCGTAATTTCCGCAAAGCTGAAAGTTGTGTGTGAATGGTGCTGACACGTCTGGAAAAATCGGGGATTGGCTCGTGGTTTCTGAGCAAGCCCGACTTTTGATAAAAGAGTCCAGCTTTTGAGAAAGGACCGTCTCTTCGATTTCTGAGAATTGCCTCTTCGATTTCTGAGTAGTGCCTCTTCGATTTCTGAGTAGTGCCTCTTCAATTTCTTCTTTTTATAGAGGCACTAATTTGGTTCCACAGCACACCTGAATTGCCGTAAACACTCTCTTCTTGCATTTCTGAAATCTTAATCTTTCCGATCTCTTCTTTCTCAACACCTTCAGAAAAATGTCTTGCCCTTCTGACCGTTGCCTTAACTTGAATGTCGGAGAAGATGATGACTTGTCTTCTCCAAACAATATTTGGCATCTGTCCTTCATATCCCCCAATGGTCCTCTTACAGTTGGGGATTCTATGATGAGAAATGATACAACCGCTACGGTGGTTGCTCGAAATCTCCTTACTCCAAGAGACAGTAGGATGCTATCCAAGCGGTCAGACGAGTTGGCTGTTCAGGACTCTCTGGCTCTCAGCGTCCAGTGTGCAGGCTCAGTTTCAAACATGGGCCAACGCCTTCTTGCACGATCTCGTCAGGTTGAGTCTCTGATGGCTGAGGTGGCTAGTCTTTGGCAAGAGGTCAGAGGACTCAGGCACGAGAATAAGGAGTTGTACATGCTCGCAACTAGTTACTTAACAAGTATGAAGAGGAAGTTGGACCAGCTGCAGGAGTCGGACATTCGGATTCAGAGCGATCATCAAAAGTTTGTGGCGTTACTCCCGAGGTTTCTATTGCCTTCGTCATCTGGAGTTGCACCAAGTGTTCAGGCTCCGGAAGATCAAACTCTGGCGCTTCGTCTTTCTGAAGCTCCGTCGACTACTGAGGCACCACCTGACCAATGACCAATGAATGCTATTAGTTTACACATCATTGTAAAATATTCATGCTTTCATGTTTATATATATATATTTTTTTTTCTGCACGTGTATTCCTTTCCACGAAAAATCAATGTAAAAACACTATTTACCCTCAATGTTTTAAACACAAACTCACAGAAATCAACCAAATAACACAACTAAATAACCAAAACAAAATGAAAGTAGTAAAGAGAAGGGTATAAGAATGCAAATCTGATTTTGTTAGCAATTCCAAAGTCTCCCCAATGAAAGACAACAACAAAATGCAAAAAGAAGTTATATTATTATTTTTTTATTTTTATTTTTTTAACAACAAGAAGTAAACTAACGAAATATGTATTTCCACCCCCAAACTTAATTCTAGCATTGTCCCCAATGAAAATGAAAGGAATTTCGAACAATGAGAAATAAAAATGGAAGGAAAGAAATACAAAATGAAATAAAGATACACAAAGAAAAGGAAAGAACACACCAATATGTGTAGGGAAGGAGAGTAACAGTAAAAATGCATTTCAAACATAGTGAGACCCCCAAACTTGTTTTCAACACGTCTCATTGTCCATAGCAAATGTGAGTAACCGGTGGGATTAAGAAACTGTGCAAGAAGTTGTGGTAGAGACTGCAAAAGCATTACCTGCATAAAGGGAGGAAAAGTAGGACTTAAATACACAAACAAAATAAAAACAGAACAAGAAAACTGAAAATCATTCAAATATAAAGGAAAGATAGAAAGCTTGGGTTGCCTCCTAAGAAGCGCTTTAGTTAATGTCTAGAGCTAGACATCCTGTTGGCAATTTGAGTCAAATAACAGGTTCCTTCAAAGTGATGGAATCCTTAGCAAGATCATATGGAGACTCATTGTATAGCTTCAAGCGATGTCCATTAACTTTGAAGACAAATCCAGTTTGCATGTTTTGGATATCCACAGCTCCATGAAGATGGACTTTTACGACAAGATATGGACCATTCCAACGCGATTTGAGCTTTCCTGGGAATAGTTTCAATCTTGTATTAAACAGCAAAACCTTTTGGCCCGGATGGAACTCTTTACGAAGGATGTGAGCATCATGAAATTTCTTGGTCTTGTCCTTGTAAATCTTTGCATTCTCATAAGCATCATTCCTTATTTCTTCTAGTTCATTCAACTGCAGCTTCCGCTTCTCTTCTACTGCCTGGTAGTCAAAGTTGAGGTGCTTAATTGCCCAATATGCCTTGTGCTCAAGTTCCATAGGCAGATGGCAAGCTTTCCCATACACCAAACGAAAAGGAGACATCCCAATCGGTGTCTTATAGGCCGTCCTACATGCCCACAAAGCATCAGTAAGCTTTAAACTCCAATCTTTTCGAGATGAACTTACAGTTTTCTTAAGGATCCTTTTGAGCTCACGATTAGATACTTCAACCTGTCCAGATGTCTGTGGATGGTATGGAGTGGCTATGCGATGATGAATATGATACCTGGCAAAGAGAGCAGTTATGGTGCGGTTCAAGAAATGCGTACCTTCGTCACTAATGATAGCACGAGGTACTCCAAATCGGGGGAAAATAGTATTCTGCAAAAAACATAACACCACAGAACTTTTGCATGTTGGCGAAGCTATTGCCTCCACCCACTTAGAGACGTAATCAACTGCCACCAAGATGTAAAGATTGCCATGTGAAGAAGGGAACGGTCCCATGAAGTCTATACCCCAAACATCAAATAGTTCAATCACCAAAATACTTTGTTGAGGCATCTCATTTCTCTGAGAAAGATTTCCAACTCTTTGACACTTATCACAAGCCTGGCAGCATAGATATGCATCTTTGAATAAAGATGGCCAAAAGAAACCACTCTGTAAGATCTTGGCCGCTGTCCTTCTTGGTCCAAAATGACCACCACATGCATAGTGGTGAGCAAACTTCAAAATGCTTTCTTGTTCTTCTAAGGGGACACACCGACGGATGATTTGATCTTGGCAATGCTTGAACAGGTATGGCTCATCCCAAAAGTAGTGTTTTACAGTGGAGAGGAACTTCTTCCTTTGTTGGTAACTGAGTTCTGATGGTATTTCTCCAGATGCCAGATAATTTGCGATGTCGGCATACCATGGTACTTGATGAGTAACCGCTAAAAGTTGCTTGTCCGGAAAGCTCTCTTGTAGTGGCAATGAATCTGCCTCATCAGTGCTTGCATGTACTAATCTTGAGAGATGATCTGCCACAACATTCTCACGCCCTTTTTTTATCTCGGATCTCTAAATCGAACTCTTGCAAGAGAAGGACCCATCGAATCAATCGTGGTTTGGCATCTTTTTTAGACAATAAGTACTTGAGAGCAGAATGATCAGAATATACAATAACTTTTGCACCAATTAAGTATGATCGAAACTTTTCAAGAGCAAATACCACTGCGAGTAATTCTTTTTCCGTAGTGGCATAATTCAGCTGAGCATCATTCAAAGTGCGGCTGGCATAATATATGACATGGGGGAGCTTGTCTCGTCGCTGACCAAGGACAGCACCTACAGCGTAATCAGAAGCATCGCACATGAGCTCAAAAGGAAGGGTCCAATCCGGAGCTGTTATAATTGGAGTTGATGTGAGAAGATCCTTCAATTTATTGAAAGCTTCGTGACAACCTGCATCAAAATCAAAAGTAGTATCTTTAGCAAGTAAATTACAAAGAGGACGACTAATTTTTGAAAAATCCTTAATGAATCTTCGATAAAAACCAGCATGTCCCAGGAAAGATCTCACATTCTTCACAGAAGTTGGTGGTGGTAATTTGGTTATCACCTCAACCTTGGCCTTGTCAACCTCTATTCCTTTGCTTGAAATTAGATGTCCTAGCACAATGCCATGCTTAACCATAAAATGGCATTTCTCCCAATTTAACACCAAATTAGTCTCCCTGCATCTTTCCAAAACCAAAGACAAGTTATCCAAACATATATCAAAAGAATAACCAAAAACAGAAAAGTCATCCATAAAAACCTCAACAATATTTTCAACCATTCCGGAAAAAATACTCATCATGCATCGTTGGAAAGTGGCAGGGGCATTGCACAATCCAAATGGCATCCGTCTGTATGCAAATGTACCAAAGGAGCATGTAAACGTTGTCTTCTCTTGATCCTCAGGGGCAATTGGAATTTGGTTGTACCCTGAATAACCATCTAGGAAACAATAGAAAGAATGATCAGCTAATCTCTCGAGCATCTGATCAATGAACGGCAGCGGAAAATGATCATTTCTAGTGTTTTCATTGGGCTTTCTGTAGTCAACACACATTCTCCTTCCAGTGGTCATCCTTGTAGCCACAAGCTCGTTGTTATCATTCTTGACCACAGTAATACCAGTTTTCTTTGGAACCACCTGAGTCGGGCTCACCCATTTGCTATCTGAGATTGGATAAATGATACCTGCATCGAGTAACTTTATCACCTCAACTCTTACAACTTCCTTCATGATTAGATTTAGACGTCTTTGAGCTTCAACAATTGGTTTAGTCCCAGCCTCCATAAAAATTCGATGCATACACAAAGCTGGACTAATACCCTTAATGTCAGCAATTGTCCACCCCAGAGCATCTTGGTCCTTGCGAAGAACTCTTAGTAATTTGTCTTCCTCCGTGTTACTAAGATCAGCAGCAATAATAACAGGCAAGGTCTCGTTCACCCCGAGATAAGCATACTTGAGGTGGCTCGGTAGTAGCTTGAGCTCTAGCTTCGAAGCTTGCTCACTTGACGGAAGAAGGGGCTGCTTAGGCACTCCAAGGCTTTCATAGACATGTCGCCACTTTGGATTTTGAACTGGTGTAGTATCTAATGCAGCAATGAGGTCCACCACATTTTCTTCCATAGATAAAGAAGCAGCATGGTTATGGTTGGTGAGGCAAGTTAATAGTTCGTCGTTAGACGATCTTGTGGCAAAGTTTGCATGCACTATCCCATCCAAAACATCAACACGAAAGCACTCTTCAGGTTCGAGAGGACGCTTGACAGCTTCAAAGAGTTTGAACACAACTGACTCTCATTGCACTCTTAAGGTTAGGGTACCTGCTTCCACATCAATAAGTGTCCGGGCGGTGGCCATGAACGGTCGGCCTAATATGAGCGGCACTTCCTTGTCTTCCTCCATGTCAAGTACAATGAAATCAGCTGGAAGATAGAATTTATCCACTTTAATAATCACATCTTCCAGAATACCCAAAGGATAGGTCACATACCTATCTGCCAATTGAAGACTCACAGATGTGGGCTTGAGTTCTCCTTTACCTAATTTTTGAAACACAGAATAAGGCATAAGGTTAACACTTGCACCTAAATCAATCAACACTTTATGAAAATCAAGACTACCAATAGTACAAGAGATAGTGAAACTCCCTGGATCTTTCTTCTTGGGTGGTAGCTTGTGTAAAAGGACAGCACTGCATTGCTCAGTTAAAATCACCTTTTCGTATTCGAAGAACTTTTTCTTATTAGAACATAGCCCCTTCAGAAATTTAGCATATGATGGGATCTGTTTAATAGCATCTAATAGAGGCAAATTGATTTGAACCTTAGCCAATGTCTTCATGAATTCAATGGCTTGTTGATCCTTGGAACGTTGTTGTTGCCGTTGTGGAAATGGCAAAGGTGGAATGTATGGTGGCTTGTCAGAAGGTGCAAATAAACTGCCAATACCCTTTTCCTTGTTTGCATCAAAGTTGGGTCGAGATTTCTCTTTGTCACTCATGCCAGGATCTGGAATACCTACTGCAGAACTAGCCTCTGACCGAGACTTTGCAGCTAACTGTGCACTTTCAGTAAACTCTTCTTCTTCCACTTTGGCCTCATGGTGTACCGCTTCTCTGTTGTCAAAGCTTTTGCCACTTCTCAATGTCCTTACAACTTTGCAATGCTCCATACCTCTTGGATTCTGCTCAGGTTGGCTCGGGAACTTTCCTTTCTCTCTTTCATTGAACATGGTAGCAAGTTGTCCAACTTGAGTCTCCAAATTCCCCATTGATGCCGTGAGATTCTGAATGCTAGTTTGTGTGGATTGGACAAAATTGTTGGTGCTATTAGAGAGAGCGGACATATGTTGAGCTAGCTGCGACATTTGGTCTTCAAGGGATGGTTTCTTTGTCTCACTTGTTGATGGGTAAGACTGCTGGTATTGCCGCGGCTGTTGGTTGCCACCCCAACTAAGATTGGGATGGTTCTTCCACCCAGGATTATATGTATTAGAATGAGGGTCATTCCTGGGTCTCATGTAATTATTCACCATATTCACATGCTCTTGCAAAAGCTCGGGGTAGCTATCCTTGTTGGGGCATTGAGTAATGTCATGAGTTGTGTCACTACAAATGATGCAAGCTTCTTGGGCATTGGATATGGAAGAGACCTGCATTAAGGCATTAAACTTGGTATTAAAATTCTTTTCCATTTTAGCAATTTGAGCAAAAACATTAGGAGAACTTTGAGAAATCTCGAAAACTCCCCTCTTTTGTGTTTGTTCTTCTGTCCATTGTTGGGATTCAGAAGCCATCATATCAAATAACTCAAATGCTTCCCTTGCTGTTTTTGACATTAGTGACCCTCCAGCAGATGCATTCACTTGACTTTTGGTTGTGGCATTGAGACCATCATAAAAGATGTTCATTTGAAGGTCAGAATCAAACCCAGCATGAGGACATTTTGTGTACATCTCATTATACCGTTCCCAAGCTTCATGGAAAGACTCATTTGGCTTTTGAGCAAAAGCCAATATCTTTTTCTTGAGTGCAAGAGTCTTGGAAGAAGGAAAGAACTTATTGAGAAATCTTCCTTGCAATTCTGTCCATGTTGTAATGCTATTGGTAGGGAGAGAATGAAGCCACACCTTGGCTTTGTCCTTCAAAGAGAAAGGGAACAAGTGTAACTTGATAGCTTCAGAAGAGAAACCTCTGATTATGGTGTTGTCACATGCCTCAATAAAATCGGCCAAATGCGTGTTGGGATCACTGTTTGGCAACCCATGAAAGGACGACAATATGTTGAGGATGTGAGGTTTGATTTCAAAGGTTGTCCCATCTTCCACATCTGGATATACAATGTACCTTGGCACTGCATTGACTTTTGCTGCTAATGAGTTCCTTAAAGGTTGACCTGCTGCAGGTAAGGCTAGGGACATGTTTGCAACTGGAGCCAAAGGTTGGAAAATAGATGTGCTGCTCTCAGGATCACAGAACAACTCCTCAAGAAAAGTATCACAAAGGTTGGAATCTTGTGCTAAATATCTCTCTCTCGCTGACTTCCTTGCACTTCTCTCTGGTTCAGGGTCGTAAGGAGTAAGACCTTGATTCTTGGACCTTGTTCCAATCACCATAAACTACCTATAACCAAAATAAACAAGAAGAATATTAAGCCACAATAAAAATAAAAATAAATAAAAATAAACATAAAATTTAACATAAACCAACTAAACAACAAAAAGGGGGAAGAAAATAAGTAAGCCTAGATGA
Organism: Crataegus laevigata; assembly: GCA_963580275.1. NCBI lineage: Eukaryota > Viridiplantae > Streptophyta > Magnoliopsida > Rosales > Rosaceae > Crataegus > Crataegus laevigata. The sequence goes on along the minus strand of OY756941.1, from coordinate 40,713,731 downwards.
ATCAAAAACACAGTTTATGCAAATTGGCAACCATTAGTTACACAAAGAGAAAAATCTCACATCACCTATCTATTGCACTTAATCAAAGATCGAAACTGAACAAAATTAATTGCTATTTTTTTTAATTTTTTAATTTTAAAAAAACGAAATTTAATAATAAATAAAAAAAATTTAAAAGTCTATTTAATTAATTATTTTTTTAATTTCTTTTTAACGACTAATAAAAATAAGATATAATCATAAACAAAATAAACACAAAAGCTCGGGAACTGTTGGCACAGTCCCCGGCAATGGCGCCAATTTCTTGATAGCGATTTTACCACCTGTAAAACAAGGGTAAAACCGTTAGAAAATTCTTGCAAGAGAACAAGTCGTCTGTAGTATAGAATGACTCAAGCAAGGTCGATCTCCTCAGGGACTGATATAAACAATTTACGAGTTTTTGGAGTATTTTGCTTAGTTAACTCTAAGAACTTCACTAATTTGACAAAATTAAATACTATTGTATGTGACTAAAACAATTATCTAAAATGGGATTGGCTTATAGAAATAGTAATCCAACTAAACAGAACAAGTAAATATAGAAATTCGAGATAAAATAAATGATTGAAGAAAATTAGATTGACAAAGCGCTAGAGTTCAACCTTTACCAACAACACTCATATGTAACTCTTCTAATTGCTTAAGTAATCGAAAACACACATGCTTTGAAGGTTGGGTTTTCCTTGTGTATGTTTTACTTGTGATATTCAAGCTAAAACTCATACCACTACATGCAATTTAGCCATGACATTTGGATTAAATATAAACATAAGTGATTCATTAATCTCGGTGAAAATCCTTTTGTTAAACCATATAATCCCTAAGAGTATGATATTTACCTTAGGAGAAATTACAATCCTCAATCACAAGAAGCACAACCAATTTTAACGTGATATTCGTTCAAAATTGCATCCAATGACTTTTCTAAGCATCCTAATGGTGATCAAGCATCAAGGCACATAGATAATTTAATTCGGTAATTGAAAATATCAAAGCAAGTATGTAACAATACTTAAGCAATTGAAATAGAAATCTAAATAATCATGTTGTGGCTCATGGCCTCACTCTAGCGAAAGAAGATTAGTTACACATAATTATTTGAATACATAAGAAATTATTCATGAAGAATTAAGGAAAGAGACAACCCTTTATTACAAGGAAGCTATCTGAGCTCTCCGATCTTCTTGCCTCTGTCCGTGCTCTGCTGTCTGTGCAAGCTGCACGCTGCACGCTGCCATCTTTTCAGTGTGCCTCTGCCCTCTGTCCGTGCCCTCTGTCCCGTGCTCTCTCTGTGCAGCCTGCTACCAACTATCTTGCAGCGTGCCCGCTGCCTTCTTCTTTCTCCCCGCCTTCTGTTCTTTTTCTTTCTTTTTTTTATTTTTTTCTCACTGCCTTCTCTCCCTCTGCCCTCTGCATGTCACTATCCCTCTGTCCTCCACCTTCTTTTCCTCTCTTTTTCTATCCGTGAGCCTCTCTCTCAACCTTTCAATCCCCCATCTGTTTTCATCATTCTGCCCTCCTTTTCTTTCCCATTATTTTCTGCTTTTCCTTTTTTTTATTCCATTAAAATCCCATCTTTCTTTCTCATTATTCCCTTCCGTCCCACTTTCCCATTCTTTTCATTTTTTTTTTACTTTTTTCTGCCACTATCCCGTGGCAAACATGTATCCTCCACAACAAGCTTTTTATTTTTCTTTTTTTTCAGCTCACCAACTCCTTTGTTTTCCCTAAAATTCTTGAAATTGATCTTAAAGTAAATGTAACTGCACACTAACACAAAGTAAGGTAAAATGCAACCATTTTAACACAAAAACATCACAAAGACTTATGAAATGGATGGTATAAATGTATGAAATATATGAGTGATCAACGGCCTAAATGTAATCTCCACCAAAAGCACTAGGTACGGTTCGGGCCGGGGGCCCGTGTCTTCAAGAATTAGGAACCGCCCCGCCCCGCCCCGCCCCGTTGTGATATTAAAAAATATGGACCCGCCCTGAACCCGCCCTGAACCGCTAGTACCCGCCCCGACCCGCGGGTTCAAGACCCGTTTGCCCACCCCTAGTCAAAATGTCCCAAACTTCTTAAGAAGAAAAGATTTGTTTAAAGAGGCAAACTTACGAATACCAAGACCCCCTTCACTATAAGGAACGCAACACTTATTCCAAGAGACTGTCGAAAACCCTCGCGAATCCGCAAAACCAGTCCAAATAAAATTACAAGCCCAAGACCGTACTTGAGCAAGAACAGAAGCAGGCCAAGAATAAATTGAAAAACTATATGATAACATACTGACTACCACAAATTTAACCAGTTTGAGACGACCCGCCATAGATAGAGAGTGACGATTCCAATGTGACATACGTTGCCGCACCTTATCAGCTAGAGGCTGGAAAAAAGAACGTTTGGGTCTCCCACGGAAAAGAGGAACACCTAAATAAGTGAAAGGCAACTCACCACGAGAAATCCCCAACCAAGAAACAATTAAAGAACGATGTGGCAGAGCATATTTTCCAAAGTAAACACGAGACTTTGGCTTGCTAATAAATTGGCCAGAATTAACACCGTACTCCTCCATGAAAGCCATGAGGTTTTGTAAACTTCTCTTATCACCTCTACAAAACACAAGGATATCATCAGCAAAAAGAACATGTAAGGCCTGAATTACGAAGTTCAAGGATGCCTTTACTAAGAACCTCTTCAGCAAGACAAAAAAGAAGAGGAGAAAGCGGATCCCCCTGACGAACCCCTCGTGAACAACCAAAGAAACCAACTGGAGATCCATTAAAAATAATAGACAAACGTGCTGAGGCAAGAATAGCACCAATCCACTTGACAAACGTTGCATGAAACCCAAAAGCAGATTAAACATTTGTGAGAAAGCTCCAGCTTAATGTATCAAAGGCCTTGGCCACATCAAATTTAATGGCTACATTTCCACCATAATTCCTGTTATCAAGCAAATTAATATCTTCGGAAGCTAATAAGATACAACCTGAAATATTCCTACCTTTGAGAAAAGCAAACTGGTTTGGCAAAATAATTCTGGCAGCAATAGGAGCAAGACGATTAGCAAGAATCTTGGTAATAATTTTTAAAGGAAAAATTTGCCAAAGCAATTGGACGGAACTGGGAGATAGTATTAGCCTCCGGTGATTTCGGAATCAAAGCCACAAAGTTAGAATTGAGATTAGGGAGAATATAACCAGACAGGAAAAAAGAGCGAACTGCACTCACAATATCAACACCAACAAAATCCCAAGCGCACGAAAAAAATGCCCACCAAAACCATCCGGACCAGGAGCACTGTTAGGATCCATAGAAAATATTGTGGAACCAACTTCATCAAAGGTAGGGACAGCTAGTAACGAATCATTTTTAGAGGCAGAAACCATGGTAGAAATCAACCTTGAAACCATATATGTATTAGTCGTGGAACCATCATCAAAGAAAGCATTAGAAAAATGATCAACCACATGAGATCGTAAAGAATCAACATTTTCCACCAAGTCCGATCCAATTTGCAAAGATGAAATAAAATTACGAGTGCGACGAATTTTAGCAGTCTTATGAAAGTAACTCGTATTTCAATCCCCATCTTGTAACCATTTTAAACGAGCCTTGTCACTCCAAAATTTTTCCTGAACAATTAAAGCATGAAAGAGATGGGAATGCGCTCGTAACTCAGCCTCATGCCGAATCTCAGAAAACCCCAACGTAGAAATCTCAAGCTGAATAGAATCTAATGCCTTCTGAGCAAAGCCGACAGCAGTGTTAACATTACCGAAAACATTTGAATTCCAAACTTTGAGAATAGGCTTCAATAATTTAAGCTTTGCTTGCAAAACATACATTGGACACCCAAAAACCTGGAAAGAACCCTAAGCCTCCCTTACAAAGTTGATAAAATTCGGGTGATCCAACCAAACACGCTGAAACCGAAAAGGTGTGGGAAATTGCGCTACATATTGTTGAAAAGAAACTAAAAGTGGATTATGGTTCGAAGAATGACGTGCAAGAGTTGAGCAACTAGTAACTGGCCAGGTGTTATACCAAGAGGAAGAACAAAAACAACGATCAAGAAGCATTTCAATGTGCGAAGAAATACCATGACCATTAGTCCATGTAAAAGGGGAGCCCTTAGTGTCAACCGGTAAAAGACCACACGTATCAACCATTGCCTGAAATTCCTCGCAAGAAGAACGTCGTGGTAGAATGCCACCAATTTTTTCATGTGCACCCAAAACAACATTAAAATCTCCCAAAATAAGGTGAGGTCCAGCAAAACTCGAACAATCATGAGCAAGTGAAAGCCAAAGAGAGTGGGGTTCCACCATAGTAGTAGCCGCATAAACAAAAGAAATACCATAAGTAATACCATTCACAATAAAATGAACAAAAACATACTCATTAGAGGCACAAACTACCTTAGGAGAAGAGACTTGCACTGAATGAAAAATCCATAAGTTAGGTTGCTGAAAGCCACGATCATTAACCCCAAGTAAAGTCATACCAATTGACCTCCAAAAGTAAGAACGAACTCGGTTGAGAGTAACAAATGGTTCAGCAATACAAATAATATCTGGAGAATATTTACTGACAATACTACAAAGAGCTCGGCGAGTTGGACGATTGCCAACTCCCCTAATATTCCAATAAAGCACCTTCATTGGGTAATTTTTTTAGAAGCAGTCCTTGCCCGTGTCTCGATGGGCTCAGGACGTGAATCACCATCACGAAGTTTTTTCCGTAATCGTTGCTTCTGCAATTTTGAAAGAACTAGAGTCATGTCGGAATCATCAATATCCTTCCCTGGAGTGGGCGCACTAACGTATTCGAAGGTACCCCAGATTCCGTCATATCAAACCAAGATGTAACATATTGAAGAAAAGAACATAATCTTCGTTTTCTGCTCTATGTACGTCTATATGTTGTAAATAATACATGAAAAAAGTAGTATGAAAAATTGGAGGAAGATGTTTGAAAATGATGTTTACGATAATGAGTATCAAACTGTTTAATTCGGTTATTACAGACTAAAGGACTTACTAAACTGTGCCAATCACATTATGTGGAAAATCAAGACATTGAAGAAATTTAGAATACATATTACATTTGCATCTTTGATGTTTTCAATCCTAACAATTGTCGATCATCGTAGGAAACGAAATTCAAGTTTCATGTTTTCTAACAAATAAATATAAACAGATACGTACAGTCCAAGCACCTGCAAAAGTTTATGTGATTTATTATGATATAAACAGAACTTCCGTGTATAAATTCTAAGTGCACAACGTTCATCTTTTTAAGGACGGATGATACCATGTTGGTGCATTTTGTTATTGTCTAGAGAAGGTTGTATATATAAGCAGATATTACAATCCGTAACAGTAACAGCATATCTATTCACACTATCTAGGGTATTCTTCAGTGATAGATCCTTCATAAACAGACGGAGATGACTTGCTGATAGATTGAGCGGAGTCCAGCGTTGCCTCTGACATGTTTCCCACTGCTCTACTTCGGAGGAAAAATGCCGGTTGTTGGGGTAATGGTAGAGTAACAGAGTAGCTATTAAGCATAAGAATTACTGATTGCATTGTAGGCCTGTCAGCTGGATTTTCCTGAACACAAAGTAAGCCGACGTGGATGCATCTGATTACTTCAGTCTTCGAATAAGAGTCTCTCAGACATGGATACAACAATTCCAAAGGTGTCCCGTCTCTCCATAACTTCCAAGCCTGCATAAAATTCAAAAGTTTAACGCATGATGCTATGCCAATGCAGGAGAACATAATACTAATTCATTTTGAGCTTACATGGCTCATGAGGTCCTCTGCTGGATCTGTCTGAAAGAAGTAATTGTTCTTCTTGCCACTGACGATTTCTAGCACTAAAACACCGAAACTATACATATCGGACTTGACAGAAAAATGTCCGTGCATTGCATACTCAGGAGACATATAACCACTACAAGGAGCATAAAAATCAGTATATAAATTATAAGAAAGATGTAACGAGAAAACATTTCAGATTCAATTCAATAATTGCAAAACAGAAGTGGTTGTGAGAAAATAATGAAATAGGTAACTTACAATGTTCCGACAATTCTATTTGTGTCTGCTTGAGTTTGATCAACCCCAAAGATCCTGGCCATGCCAAAATCAGATATTTTTGGATGCATCTCCCCATCTAACAATATATTGCTGGCTTTGAGATCACGATGTATAATTCTAAGTAGGGAATCTTCATGCAGGTACATGATTCCTCGAGCAATTCTTGAAATAATCTTGTAACGTATTGACCAATCCAATTGTCCTTGTTTCTCAGGGTCTGCAAACCATAAAAATCCAGTTATCATTGACACATATAGTACTGCTATTGCAATAGGGAAAGACAATTAGATGTTTGAGTGTACAAACCAAATAGGAAATAATCAAGGCTTTTGTTGGGCACATATTCATAAACAAGAATCTTTTCTTCGCCTTCCAAGCAAAATCCCAAGAGCCTAACCAAATTTCGGTGTTGAAGCTTGGCTACCAATACCATCTCGTTCTAAAACTCTTCCGCACCTTGGCCAGAGTCCCTTGATAACCTCTTCACAGCTACTTCTTGACCGTTTGGAAATATACCCTGTGAGAAAACATCAATCAAACAATGGAATGTCCACTCATGGCATTCAGGGTGCGTTTAGTACGCGGGACGGGACGGGACGGGACGGAACGGAATGAGGCGTTCCGTCCCGCGTTTGGTACGCCAAAAAAGGTGGAACGCGCTGTTCCACGGGACAGAATTTGGGTGTTTTTGTGTCCCTCGTCTACCCCCTGGAACGGGTTGTTCCACGCCTGTGGAACACAATATTTTACCATTTTAAGACAAATATACCCCATATCTTTTTCAAAAATTACACCATCTAAATCATTACAAACCCTAAAACAATATCTCTTCTCTCTGCTTGCCGCTGCCTTCCTCATTCCTCTCCTCTGCATCTCCCCCTTCTCTGTTTCTTTGTATTGCTTCGATCTGCAATACAAATCGAAGGCGAAGGTCGAAGGCGAAGGTCGGGGGCGAAGGCGAAGGTCGGGGGCTGGGACACTTGTCTGATGCGTTTTTCTCCGTAACCCTCTCGCCCTCTCACTCTCCTTCACTTCCCTCTCTCACTCACCACTCACGCATGCACACCAGCATCATCATCTTCTCTCGTCTCTCGTCTCTCGTCTCTCTCTCTCTCTCTCTCTCTGTGTTATCGCGACTGACGAAGGAAGCCCAGAAAACCTCCCGACGAATTCCTTTAGTTTTCCATCGAGGTAAGCCCCAATCGACTTCCTTTTCGACTCAATTAGTGTTTGGGTTAAAAATTAGAAGTGAATTCGTGAACTTTTCTGAGTTATAGGTCGAAATTGAGACTCGGGTGAGCACACCCACTTTCCGGCGAAACAGGGAGAACCGTGGGCTTTTTCGGTTGTCTCCGGCCAAGTGCAGTTGCGGGTTCGTCAGCTCGGAGCTCCAGTTCCACCCGATCGGTTTTACAGTACCGGGAATTCCGACGCTGCAGGGAGGACGAATTGTTTGATTTTCCTTTGTTTGAATTTTTCTTGTAATTGTTTGGGGATTTTTCTTGTAATTGTTTGGGGATTTTTCTTGTAATTGTTTGGGGATTTTTCTTTGTAATTGTTTGATTTTTCTGTGTTTGAATTTTGGAATTTCTCTGTGTTTGAGAACTGCAGCCACTGAGTTCATACAAGCACTCAACAATTGTACAAAAGGCTAAGTTAGTCATTTAACACGAAATCCGAACCGTTCCGTTCTCTGCGTACCAAACATAACACGAACCTCCATTTCGTTCCGTTCCGTCCCGTCCGGTTCCGTTCCGTCCCGTTTGCGTACCAAATGGTACCTCATGGACAGCTTTTGAGGCTCCAAAATTATTCAGATTTTGCATGCACAAAAGTTTGAACTTTGCAGACCTGAAGGAGCACTCATATCATATACTGATTAGCATTCCTTGTAAACTTGACCGAAACCACCTTCGCCTAACTTGTGATCCTCGGAGAAATTGCTCGTGGCTGCTTGGATGGTAGCAAAATCAAATTGCAAAGACTTGACAGTAGTAATGTCATTCTCACCTGCACAACCAACCAAGCCATAGAAGCACAATGTTTATAGACGAGGAATAAATGGAAGGAGAATCAATTAGAATAAACAAAAGGAGAAGCGAAGGATATATGTTTCTACCGCTTGGTTCATCTGCTGCTGCTTCATTTGCCCTCTTCGTTATGCAGCAGTAACCCACAACAAAAAGTAGCACAGATACAGATACAGATATTGGTACAACAATGGCAACAATTGTACTAGTTGGGATTTTACTTTTTCCTACAAAATAAAGAAAAAAATATTGAGTAATTGGTAAAATCAGCAACCACAGCACAACACCATATTCCCCTGTTCCAAAGTCCACAATAGCTATCAATTACCTAACCAACTAATCTGATAATACAATAATCACTTGATTGGGGCTTCTAAAAAGGTTAGAAACGTTTTGTGACAGTTCGTTTTTCCGACAACATTTGGGAGAAAAGCTTAAACTACATAATAGAAGCACTTTTCGAAGAAGTACATGCCTAGAAGCGCTTATTAGAGTTTTAATGAAAGCATTTCAAGCAAAAATGCTTATAAGCATAAGCGTCAGTTACGGTTATACCCTTTACACTCAAATTTGAACCCCTTTTTTTTGTATGATATCGCTCGAATAAAATTTCAACGAATTGATATTTGCTTAAATTTTAAAGTTGTCAACTTTAAAAATTAAATTTGAATGGAAGAATTGGTCACTTTACCTTTAGGCGCAGGAGGCGGCCCTGGTGCAGGCTCAGGTGCTGACGTGGCGTTCTGGGCGTAGAAGGGGTAGACTTCGTACCTAACATTACAACTCGGAAACAGGAGTCGTCCTCCGACTCTCCCATAAGAGTAAGTCGGAAGTTGGTCTATGGTCATTCGAAGACAGCGGTTGCAATCCGTCGCCGACAGGTCCGGCGTGCACTGCCCGAGGCTGTACACCGAAATCAACCCATTAACATTTGCCCGATTCGTCCCGAACTTGTGGGCGTCTCCGACAGCCTCACTGGCCGCCTGGTTCACACTCGCCGTTACGACCTGGTTGAACCGAATCGGGTCGGTGGCGTTCAGCGTGTTCCGCATGACAACCGGGGGCCAGTCGGTGACGGTGGAGAAGAATGGCTCGTTGGAGTAGCGTAACATGCAGTCGTCGTACCAGATCACCACCTGTTTTTGTACGGGGCAGCTTTTTCGGGCCACGGTGGTTGTCTTGGCAAAACAGATTCCGCATGCGTCGGTGCCCACGAGGTCGCCGCGGCAGACGAAGAGGCCGTAGACGACGTTGTTTGTGGTTTGGACGGGGACGTTGTAGAAGCCGGTGGAGAAGCGGTTGGCGAGGAGGCGGTTGAGGTGGGACTGGAAGGTGGAGTTTGGGGTGAAGGTGGTGGTGTTTGGGCAGAAGGTGAAAAGCCATACTGCTTCCGTACTGGTGAGAAAGCTGGGCAGAGTGAATACGGAGAAAATCAAAAGAAGGGTATTCATGTTTTTCACATGATTGATCATAAAATCATAGGTTTTTATATTGAGTATCAACAAAAGCAAAGCAGGGGCGGTAGCTTGACTTTCAGTCTTGAGTGTTTGCCAGAAGAGTTCCCCTCATACAACCGGACTTGGACTGCAGACAAAATTTTACATATTAAACGAATAATTTGGTTATCCCTTAATAACACACTCATTCTCATTAGTAAAATATCATTTAATTTGTAAATTTTATCTATAAATTTAGTTTATCTAGCATTACACATAAAAGTTGATAATTCAGGTGGGCTCAAAGGACAATATCAGCGAGATCAAAATTTTAAACTAAAAAATATGTCATTAATAGAAAATAAGTGCATTAATCAACATAATTCAATCATTAACAACCATATCATTTAATTTAAAGAAATTAATTTAAAATTTTGATCACGTTAACATCATTCGACTTCTATTGTTTGCTGTTTCATATTAAATGTGACTTGGTGTTGAAGCTATCTCAATGGGTCGTTGTCTTGATCTTCAAATTCATAGTAAAAGCAAACAAGGCGAGGAATATCTCTTCTTTTATATATAAAGTGGGAGGCCGGTTTCGGTGTCAACTGCTTCGACAAAAATTAATTGAACGCAAATGCCCCTTGGCCAAAAAAAAATTCAAAGCAGTGAAAAAGATTGCATAAAATAATTCAAGGGTAATTTTGTAAATTTATTTTATATTTTAATAGTAGTCTGCCTCTTCTACTTCTACAATCTTCCACACTGTTCTCTCTGCCGCTACTTTTGATGCACGTGTGTGTGAGCCGTGCTTCAACCAAAACAGATGCTCTCTCCATTTTTCATCTCTTCCATATTCAAACCCTAGCCGCTCCACCTCTCTCTCATCTCCCTTCGTTAGCTCTCCCTATAACTCAAAACCTCGATAAAACACACTTCCCCTTTTGCAAAAGCTCGAGAGTTTTCTCTCTCAGAGAATTGAAAAATGTGAGCTCGCTGATCTCTCTGAGAAACCATGGCCTCCATTTTTGTCAAAAATCAAACTCAGGCATCCAGTTCACAAAATATAGAGAGCTTTCTCTCTCGCTTTGCTCTCTATGTAAACCTGAGAGAATTTCCATGGAAACATCACGCCTGCAAACGAAGTTGCAGGCCTACACATAAGCCAACTCTATCTGAAAGCCGAACTGCCGCTGCTGCTATGACATTTGAGCGCTTCGCAGGTTAGGGAGGACTACGACGGCGAATCCGCTTTGAGTCAGCTCGGCCTTTACCGTAACCCACTCATCATTTAACAACCTTACAGTGCAAAGGAAATTTCACAAAATAGGTCTAATGAAGTTTTATATAGGAATTTTCAAACCGATCAAACACTTTGAGTGCAATTTCAAAGTTTAGGTTGCCTAAAAGGCTAGCAAAACCAACACAAATCTCAAAACTTTTGAACTCCGATCCTGCAAGATTGATCACACTTTGCTCGATTTACTATCGAGGGTATAGTTCAGTAATCGATGCTTCATTAACAGATAATGACAATGAGTTGCTAGCTGGTTGATGAGATGAGCTACCATTCATTGATGGCATGTTCGGATCTGTCCTACTGTGCAGGAAAAATGCTGGCCTTTGAGGTGATGGCATACTCAAAGAGTTACTGCTTAGCATGAGAAGTATCTTTTGCATTTTTGGTCTTTTATCTGGATCTTCTTGAACACAGAGTAACCCAATATGGATACATCTAATTACTTCACTTCTTGAATATGAATCTCTTAGATTTACGTCCAGCAATTCTAACCGCGTCCCATCCCTCCAATGTCTCCAAACCTGCAAAAAAAAAATTAAAGACTCATTCAAATGTTGCAACAAAAATGTTTTGAAATAGAATTAACCAAGAAATGCACATCACAGTCTTCAACTTATACTCACATGGCTCAAGAGGTAGTCTCCATTGTCTGAGTTATAGAAACTAGTGTTCTTCTTGCCAGTTACAATCTCTAAGATCAAGACACCGAGACTGTACACATCAGACTTCACAGAGAACAGTCCGTGCATCGCATATTCTAGAGCCATATAACCACTATAAACCAACAACATTAGTAAATGTTGGTGCGAATACGGCATGAGGAGATGAATTTTTGAGTTGTTAATTTGGTATCTTTTCTTTTCAGTAATTACATTTTAGGATGAGAATTAAATCAATCAACTTTTCTAATAGATTATGTAACCATAACGAAAGTTTTGTATTACTTACTATGTTCCCGCAATCCTTCTTGTGTTTCCTTGAGTTTGATCAACTCTAAATATTCTTGCCAAACCAAAATCGGCAATTTTTGGGTTCATTTCCCCATCTAACAATACATTACTCGCTTTAAGATCGCGATGTATGATTTTAAGCCGTGAGTCATGATGGAGATAGAGAATCCCTCGAGCAATCCCGTTGATAATCTTGTATCTGTTGGGCCAGTCCAAATTCACTTGATTCTCGGAGTCTTATGTAGACATTTGAAAACAAAGATTTTCCTTGGTTTGTTACAAATCCAAGTGTAATCAAATAGCATACGATATCACACATGATACCTAAATCTGATTAGAAGGGTACATACCATATAGAAAGTGGTCAAGGCTTTTGTTCTGCACAAATTCGTAAATAAGTATCTTTTCTGCACCTTCGGAGCAAAATCCTAGTATCCTCACTAAGTTTCTGTGTTGAAGCTTAGCTACCAAAACAACCTCATTCTTAAACTCCTCGCCCGCCTTGCCTGGATCCCCTAGACAACCTCTTCACGGCTACTTGTTGTCCATCAGGGGGTGTGCCCTGAAAACATTTTAACCAGTCATGACAAGCATCAATTGAGATTTCATGACTTCAACTTATCACATTGCTCTAGCCAACTTAGCTACGCCCAGCTCTGAAACTCTGGCATATTAAAGTCATAAAATTTGCTATGTGAAAATCACAACCTTGTAGACCTCACCAAAGCCACCCTGCCCTAGCTTGTTATGAACAGAGAATTTGTTTGTGGCTGCTTCAATTGTACCAAAATTAAACTGCAATGACTCGACATCATTTATTTCCTTCCCCACTGCGTACACAATTAAGAACAGAAATTTATTAATGTTGATTTAGTAAAATAATGAGAATGATCCAGAATCAAATCGTTTAGGAGACGAAATTATACAATTTCACTGGATCGGGAAAAGAATATATAAACTTTTATATTTACCATTTTGTTCTTGTATCACATTGTACTTTTTCATCGCTCTTCTTCTAAAGAAAAGGCAGCCTACCAAGGAAAGCAATATGGCAATTGAAACAACAATCGCCACTATGATCCATGATGAAATTTGTTCATCATTTCCTAAACAAAATAATATTCGTTTTAGTACACAAATATATGTGTAAAAATTCTAAACACTTAACTGCCTCGTATAAATTAAATTTACCCTGAGACCTTGGTACTGAGCCTGGAAGCTGAGGTGGAGGAGGAAGAGGTGGTGGTGTTGTCGGAGGTGTGGAAGTGTCAAGGTTATAAAATGGAGCCGGTTCATATCTAATATTACAACTAGGAAACAGAACTCTTCCCCCTTTCCTCCCGTCACAGCATTTCGGTAAAAGTTCAATAGCTCCTCGAAGACACTGATCACAATCGGTGCTTGATAGGTCAGGCGTGCACTGTACTAAGCTGTACAACGGCTCAAACCCATAAAAGTTTACTTGTTTCATTGCAAACTTTTTAGCACCGGTCTGTGCATTTGCAGCTACCGGCACCAGACCAGTGACAGTTTCAGCCACCAGTTGGTTAAACCGATTTGGTTCTGTACTAATCGACGGGTTCGAGAAATAATCAGAAGGGCTTTCATCCATTTTTCTGAAGAAAGAGACGTTTCCGTAGCGTAACATGCACTCAAAGTACCATAACAGTGTCACTTTTCTGAAGGGGCAGTACTTCTGAACTGCTTCTGTGGCCGCAGTAGTAACACAATCTTGGCACGTGCTGGATGCGAGATCGCCGCGACATAGAAAAGCACCGTAAACTGCAGAGTTGGAGTCCTGAGAGCTGGTGGTGGTGTAGTAGTATCCGGTGTCAATTGTTGCGTTGGAGGTAAGAGAAGAGAGGAGAAGATTAAGGTTTGAATGGTACGTGCTGTTTTGAGTGAAAGTGGTTGTGTTGGAACAGATATGGTTGCTGTAAACTGGGGCAGCTTCTCTAGTACGGCTGAGGCTAAGAAAGCGGATTAACACAAGAGTCGTGAACGATTTGAGATTCATGGAAAGCATTGTGATCATATATCACTTCCTTGTACGTACCTTGTGTACATAAGAAAGGTTTAGGTGAGCTGATATACCTTTAACCCGTGTTTGACGGTTTCTTCGTCATCGCCTTCTTCTTCTTCATTTGGTATTCCTATATCCTCTTCTAAGTCGGGAGAAGATGATTCAAACTCAAGCATAAAAGGATGGCATATATCGCCCTCACCAGCTGATCAAACCCACATCGATCCACCCCAGTTTAGAATTTTGAATTGGGAAAACTACAAAGAATAAAGGGAACACCTTGACTTTAACTCCACTATTGCCTCTGATGATAATTTTGTTTTTGCGCTAGTGGTACGATACTGAGTCTGACCATTTGTTTTTGTGCTTGTGGTACAATATTGACCAATTCCAAATTGATAATGTCTCCTTCGCTGTCCATGTCCATTTCTTGTTTGGTTTCATTCCATAAAAATAATGAAAAGACGGCAATGATGGTGAATTTATGGATAAACAAAAACTAATAAATGAATTAAGGACATGCAGTAAAAGAGTAATGCTATAATTATCATATTTTTCATATTATATTTGTATCGCATTTCTAATAAATATAGGAGCTACCAATACATGCAAGTCTCATATCATATTATTAGAGATGAGGCTCATATATATTGGTGACCCATACTTCTATTAAAAAGATGGTACAAATTAGTGGTAAGTGTATAATAATAATAAAAAGAGTTTTAATGAAAAGAGATTCTCCAAACATTTTTTTTTAAACCAAAAACAACATAATAACTTGGGTAAATTACATAATACTCTATCAGATTTGAGGTCTATTACAATATCATACAACATCTTTAAAACATTTCACTTTCATACCTCAAGTACTATTTTATTTTAATTTCATACACTTGTTACATTTTCCATCCATTAATCCGTTAAGTGCTGACGTGGCTCCCCACGTGGCAAAAATAATCATTTTTTAATTAAAAAAACCTAAATTTTCTATTAAAAAAAAAAGAAAAGAAAGAAACCTATCGCATATCCCCGTAACGCCCCCTAAAAAAACAAAAACCCAGATCCCTCAGCTTTTTCAACACCAATCTCTAGTCCCGTTAGCGAACAGTAACGCCGAGTTTGGGTTTTAGAAGATATAAATTTGCATCTTTGATGTTTTCAACCCTAAGAATGGTCGATCATCGTAGGAAACCAAATTCAAGTTTCATGTTTTCCAACAAATAAATATAAGCAGGTATGTAGAGTCCGAGCACCTATAGAATTTTATGCGATTTACTATCATATAAACAAACAGAAATTTCGCATAAAACTTGTATGTGCAGAACGTTCATCTTTTTAAGGACGGATGATACCATGTCAGTAAATTTTGTTATTGTCTAGAGATAATTGTATATATAAGCAGATATTACAATACGTAGCAGTAACATCTTATCTATTCACACTATCTAGGGTATACCTCAGTGATAGATCCTTCATAAACGGATGGAGATGACTTGCTGATAGATTGAGCGGAGTCCAGTGTTGCCTCTGACATGTTTCCCATTGCTTTACTTCGGAGGAAAAATGTCGGTTGTTGAGGTGATGGCAGAGTAAGAGAGTAGCTACTGAGCATGAGAACTACCGATTTTATTGTTGGCCTGTCAGCTAGATCTTCCTGAACACAAAGTAAGCCGGCGTGGGTGCATCTAATTACTTCAGTCCTCGAATAATAGTCTCTCAAACACGGATCCAACAATTCTAAAGGTGCCCCATCTCTCCATAACTTCCAAGCCTGCGTAAAATTCAAAAGTTTAATTCATGATGCTATGTCAATGCAGGAGAAAAGAACACTACACTTTTCATTTTAAGCTTACATGGCTCATGAGGTCCTCAGTTGCATCGCTCTGAAAGAAGTTACTGTACTTCTTGCCTCTGATGATTTCTAGCACTAAAACACCGAAACTATACAGATCGGACTTGACAGAAAAATGTATGTGCATTGCATACTAGGGAGACATATAACTACTACAAGGAGCATAACCATTAGTATTGAAATTATGACAGATGTAACGAGAAAACATTTCAGATTCAATTATTGATAGTTGCAAAACATTTCAGATTCAAAATAAAGTTATCATCGAAATAAAGTTATCACCGACGCACTGCTATTGCAATAGGGAAAGACTATCAGATGTCTGAGTGTACAAACCAAATAGGAAACAGCCGAGGCTTTTGTTGAGCACATATTCATAAATAAGATTCTTTGTTTGGCCTTCCAAGCAGAACCCAATAGCCTAATCAGATTTCGGTGTTAAAGCTTGGCTACCAATACCATCTCGTTCCTAAACTCTTCCGAGCCGCGACCAGAGTTCCTTGATAGCCTCTTCACAGCTACTTCTTGACCGTTTGAAAGTATACCCTGCGAGAAAACTTCAATCAAACAATGGAATGTCCACTCATGGCATTCATGGACAACTTCTGAGGCTCCAAAATTATTCAGATTTTACACGCATAAAAGTTGGAACTTTGTAGACCTGAAGGAGCACTCATATCCTATACTGATTAACATACCTTGTAAACTTGACCGAAACCACCTTCGCCTAACTGTGATCATCGGAGAATTGCTCGTGGCTGCTTGGATGGTAGCAAAATCAAATTGCAAAGACTCGACAGTAGTAATGTCATTCTCACCTGCACAACCAACCAAACCATAGATGCATAATGTTTATAGACGAGGAATAAATGAAAGGAGAATCAACGAGACTAAACAAGAGGAGAATTGCAGAAGAATATATTTGTTTACCGGTTGCTGCTTGATTGTACTTCTTTCTCTCCTAGTTATACAGCAGTAAGCAACATCAAAAAGTAGCACAGATACAAATATTGGTACAACCATGGCAACAATTGTAAGAGTTGGGATTTTGCTTTTTTCCTGTAAAATAAACAAAAAATATTGAGAAATTGGTAAAATCAACAGCCACAAGACAACATCATATTCTCCTGTTTCAAAGACCACAATAGCTATCAATTACCCAATAAACTGATTTGAAGACTGTTGATACAAGAATGACTTGATTGGGACTTCTAAAAAGTTTTAAAATGTTTGTTCACTTTACCTTTTGGCGGAGGAGGAGTAGCCCTTGGTGCAGGCTCAGGGGCTGTGCCGTTCTGGGCGTAGAAGGGGTAGATTGCATGCCTAATGTTACAACTCGGAGGCAGAACTTGTGCCGCTTGCTTGCTTTTCGCTACAACAAATCCGCAATTCCACTATGGCAACCCTAAAGCACCGGTCGCAAGCAGCCGCGGACAGGTTCTGTGTGCACTGTCCAAGGCTGTACAGGTCAATCAGATCACTGACGTTCTCTTTTTTTTGTTGCGAACTTGTCGGCGTAGTTGGCAGCCTCGGTAGCGACCTCGTCCATACTCGCCTCCAGCACTTATTTGACCGAGTCTGGTCGGTGGCGTTACCCATGTCCCACATGTACAGGGGGCGACTCGGCGGCGGTGGAGAAGAATTAACTCGTTGGAGTAGCGTAGCATGCAGTCGTCGTACCAGATCACCACCTGTTTTTCTACGGAGCAGCGTTGTGGGGCCTCGGAGATTGCGGTGGCGACACAGGTTTCGCAAGCGTCCGTGCCCACGACGTCGCCGCAGTAGAGGTAAAGGCCGTAGATGTTGGTGGATAAGCATGTAAGCTGGATCAAAGGTGCATTGCAGCTGATGAAATGAAGAAGAAGATGAAGGTCGAAATGTTCTAGTGTTAAGAGTGGTTGATATTCAAATAATGTAATGAGCGAACATGATTATAACATTTCAATGGTGTGTATCTTGCCACATGTCTAGTTTGTTAGAAGTTAAATGAAAACATGTAAGTTGCACGTGATCACAGTCACACTGCAAGTGTGTGCGCGTGGGCAGCAACGGCTATAAACCTCACAATGTATGCCGACTTTGGTGGATCGAATCCAATGTAGATTCGAGGAGCAACGTACTCTTTCTCTCTCAAAGTTCATCTCTGATATTCAATCTTTGAATCCATTTCAATTACTCGTTGAATTAATTACAAATACATAGAGAAATTTAGCTCAAAAGTAGCTCAAACACTAACAGTAGACGGCGTTGTTTACAGTTTGGACTGTGGCGTTGTAGAAACTAGTGGAGCGCGATTAGCGTTGGAGGAGAGGGTGGAGAGTAGGCGGTTGAGGTTGGGCTGGAAGGTGGAGTTTGGGGTGAAGGTGGTGGTGTTTGGGCAGAAGTGAGCCAGGTAATCAGCTTCCGAACTGGTCGAAAAGCTGAGCAGAGTAAAAACGGAAATAATCAAAAGAAGGGTAGTCATGTTTTTAATTTTTTGATGATTGATCATAAAATCATAGGTTTTTGTATGGAGTATCAACAAAAGCAATGCAGGAGTGGTAGCTTGACTTTCAGTCTTGAGTGTTTACCAGAAGAGCTCCTCTCCTACAACCGGATTTGGATAATTTTAGAGAGATTAAATTTGTAGACAAAATTTTACAAATTAAATGACATAGAAGTTGATAATTGAATTATGACTTAAGCAGTGATAACGTACTCATTCATATTGATGATACATTATTTAGTTTGTAAATTTTATCTATAAATTTAGTTTTCTTAGAATTACCCACCAGATTTTGGTCTCAATGCCATTATTGTTTAATAAGTGCTTGCAACTTGTTCAAAAGTTGCACTATTCTGTCCAATGACCAATTTTTTTTTTTTTTTAAAAAAAGGAAGATAAGGATTAGGCGAGTCGAGCTACGCATAAGGCTTGGTCATCGGACTACAATAGTAGAAACCATACTCTCTAAACCCGCACAATGCGGAAAGAAAGAACCAAACCCCAGTAATAGCCGTCAACTACAAGTAGAATACTTTCTTCCCGCTCAGAGCGATGAGAAAGGGCTAAATCCTAGACAGAACGACCCCTCCCCCCCCCCCCCCCCGGTCCCCTATCTCCAAATTTATTAAGTAAAGAAAAGAAAACAATACAAGCGGGGGGACGGAGCCAAAACCCGTTAAGGAAAAAACAAAGAAACATCAACGAAAACAAAACAACAAGGTGAAACTCAAAATCACGAGCATGGCAGCAGGCGCAAAATCCAGCAAGAATCGCCTCAATGAAAGTTAATACTTCTGTAACCATCAAAGACCAAACTAGCAAAACCTAAAATTAGGTCTTGAAGAAAGGTTATGAATGTAAGTAGAAAATGCACAAGGAGGAAAAGAGTCCCAATATAAGCTCCCAGAATGATCCACACCAAAGTTAGCCAAACAATTGGCAACTGCATTTCTGTCGCGAAAAATATGAGTGACACGCACGTGCATACGGGAGAGAAGAGCAAGGCAATTGATCCAACGAACATGAAGACGCCAAGGAATCTTGTGATAAGTAGAAGAAATAAAAAGGACCACTAAAGAAGAATCACATTCAATCCACAAATAATTCCAACCGTTAACCCAAGCCAAATCCACGACATGAATAACCGCATGCAACTCTGCTTCTAAAGAATAATCAATTCCAATGGAAGCTTCAAAACAGCCTAAACAACTGCCAAAATGATCTCGGAAAATACCCCCAATACCCGCTAAACCAGGAGCACCACGAGCCGCACCATCAATGTTCACTTTAATCCAAGAAATAGGAGGTGGCAGCCATAAAACCTCATGAATACGAGGAGCTTTAGCCAGACGACCTTTAACTCCAATGGCACGAAGAATACAAAGGTCAGACACAGAGTTTCTCATGGTACCAGTGCTCAAAGAATCAATCTCAATCAGCTGCAACTTAATATCACGAACAATATTGGAAACCTGAGGAGATAATTCCTCAAAACGCAGTGCATTACGGGCTGCCCAAATAGAATGATAGCCCGCGCTAATCATCCCCCACCACAAAACTTGAACTTGAGAGCCAAAACCATGGTCAATAGGATAGGAAAAAAAACTTAAAATGTCATCAAAAAGTATGTCCACCTGAAACCAACGCAAACATGAAGACCAAATTTGTCGAGAATAATTACAACTGAAAAAGAGGTAAGAAGGTGTTTCAATTGCCGATCGACAGAATGAGCATATAGACGCCAAAGAAAATCCTCGATTTTGCAAAAGAATATCTGTGACAAGCTTACCATGCATATACTTCCATAAAATAATTGAATTACGAGGACGGTAACAAGAACGCCAAACCCAATTACCCCAAGTAACCAGAGGTTGTTTACTTCTTTTAAAATCATAAGCTCGAGTAAGAGTTAAATGACCATCAGTAGCATCATTCCAAACTAATAGATCATCCACTCCAGGATCCATAGGCAAAGTAATAGAGATCAATTGATTCCATATTGAGCGCATCCGATTATGGAGGAGATCAGGTTGACACCATTGGCCATTATAAATAAAATCAGAAACTTTAGATTTCAATGACTTTCGCATAGACATGGGAATATCCAAAGCATCCGCAATGGGCTCAGTTAACCAAACTGCATGCCAAAAAGAAACTTTGTGACCGGTACCAATAATCCAATGAGATCTAGAAACAATATCCCAAAAAAAAAGGGTGCAACCCAGGCCATATGGAGGAACATTTATAAGTCAAACAAGGCAATCCCGAGCAATTAATAAAGCGGCCTCGAAATTGCAGCCATAGAGGAAGTGGTCAAAATGTCCCAAAACTTCTTAAGAAGAAAAGATTTGTTTAAAGAGGCAAAATTACGAATAGCAAGACCCCCTTCACTATAAGGAACACAACACTTATTCCAAGAGACTGTCGAAAACCCTCGCGAATCCGCAAAACCAGTCCAAATAAAATTACAAGCCCAAGACCGTACTTGAGCAAGAACAGAAGCAGGCCAAGAATAAATTGAAAAACTATATGATAACATACTGACTACCACAAATTTAACCAGTGTGAGACGACCCGCCATAGATAGAGAGTGACGATTCCAATGTGACATACGTTGCCGCACCTTATCAGCTAGAGGCTGGAAAAAAGAACGTTTGGGTCTCCCACGGAAAAGAGGAACACCTAAATAAGTGAAAGGCAACTCACCACGAGAAATCCCCAACCAAGAAACAATTAAAGAACGACGTGGCAGAGCATATTTTCCAAAGTAAACACGAGACTTTGGCTTGCTAATAAATTGGCCAGAATTAACACCGTACTCCTCCTTGAAAACCATGAGGTTTTGTAAACTTCTTTTATCACCTCTACAAAACACAAGGATATCATCAGCAAAAAGAACATGTGATGGAGCCACTACCCCGCGAGGAGAAGAAATAGAATTACTACGGCCTGAATTACGAAGTTCAAAGATGCCTTTACTAAGAACCTCTTCAGCAAGACAAAAAAGAAGAGGAGAAAGCGGATCCCCCTGACGAACCCCTCGTGAACAACCAAAGAAACCAATTGGAGATCTATTAAAAATAATAGACAAACGTGCTGAGGCAAGAATAGCACCAATCCACTTGACAAACGTTGCATGAAACCCAAAAGCAGATAAAACATTTGTGAGAAAGCTCCAGCTTAATGTATCAAAAGCCTTAGCCACATCAAATTTAATGGCTACATTTCCACCATAATTCCTATTATCAAGCAAATTAATACCTTCAGAAGCTAATAAGATACAATCTGAAATATTCCTACCTTTGAGAAAAGCAAACTGGTTTGGCAAAATAATTCTGGCAGCAATAAGAGCAAGACGATTAGCAAGAATCTTGGTAATAATTTTTAAAGGAAAAATTTGCCAAAGCAATTGGACGGAACTGGGAGATAGTATTAGCCTCTGGTGATTTCGGAATCAAAGTCACAAAGTTAGAATTGAGATTAGAGAGAATATAACCAGACAGGAAAAAAGAGCGAACTGCACTCACAACATTAACACCAACAAAATCCCAAGCGGCACGAAAAAAATGCCCACCAAAACTATCCGGACCAGGAGCACTATTAGGATCCATAGAAAATACTGTGGAATGAACTTCATCAAAGGTAGGGACAGCTAGTAACGAATCATTTTTAGAGGCAGAAACCATGGGAGAAATCAACCTTGAAACCATACCTGTATTAGTAGTGGAACCATCATCAAAGAAAGCATTAGAAAAATGATCAACCACATGAGATCGTAAAGAATCAACATTTTCCACCAAGTCCGATCCAATTTGCAAAGATGAAATAAAATTATG
This sequence comes from Crataegus laevigata, assembly GCA_963580275.1. Taxonomy (NCBI): domain Eukaryota; kingdom Viridiplantae; phylum Streptophyta; class Magnoliopsida; order Rosales; family Rosaceae; genus Crataegus; species Crataegus laevigata. The sequence continues at coordinate 40,691,658 of OY756941.1, read as the reverse complement.
AGTGCGACGAATTTTAGCAATCTTATGAAAGTAACTCGTATTTCGATCCCCATCTTGTAACGATTTTAAACGAGCCTTGTCACTCCAAAAAATTTCTTGAACAATTAAAGCATGAGAGAGATGGGAATGCGCTCGTAACTCAGCCTCATGCCGAATCTCGAAAAACCCCAACGTAGAAATCTCAAGCTGAATAGAATCTAATGCCTTCTAAGCAGAGCTGACTGCAATGTTAACATTACCGAAAACATCAGAATTCCAAACTTTGAGAAGAGGCTTCAATAATTTAAGCTTTGCTTGCAAAACATACATTGGACACCCAAAAACCTGGAAAGAACTCCAAGCCTCCCTAAGACCATCTCCAACCCTGCCTTAAACCTAAAATTTCCCCTTTTTTTCCCCCCAAAATCCACTCCAACCCAAAACCTAAACCAAACATAAAACCTAAAACTTAAAATAAAGGCAAATTCCCCTCAGAAAACAGCCCACAAAATAAAGTGGGACCCACGAATTAATTATAAAGGCCAGTCCTTCAGCCGAGGTGGACCCCCACCCACGTGGGTGTGTCCCCCGGCGTGGCAGAAAATTTATGTAGCCAACGGCTACTTTTTTCAATCTGACGGCTGTGGCAATTGGACCGTTGGTTAATCCAACGGTCCACATTCAAATTTTTTTTTTTAGTTTTATATTTATATATTTATTGAATCCAACGGCTTAGATCGAATATAATCAAATCTAACGGTAAAAAAAAAGATCTAACGGTCCAAATTTAAATCCAACGGCTAAAACAATTTAAAAAAAAATTATTTAACTTAAAATTCAACCAAAAACTCTATAAATACCTACATATTTGTTCAAACATCCACACAAAACTCACTTTTATCCTACAATTCTTCCAATTTTTCTTTCTACCATTTCTTCTCATTTCCAAAATTTTCAAGATGGCAAAAGAGCATGTTAGAGGTCGTAATTGGACCTTTGACGAAGATATTGCTTTATGTTTGGCATGGATTTCTGTTTGTGAAGATGGTGCCGTCGGCACCAATCAAAATAGAAATGAGTTGTGGGGTAAAATCATTGATAAGTTCCATGAAAACTCCAACGCCGGTCGAAGGGAAGTTGGTGGTGTTTATGATCGGTGGAAGATTATCAACAAAGCGTGCACTTTGTGGAAAGGAAGCTTGGAGAGAGCCATGATTGATATGCCTAGTGGAAGGGGCGCCTAAGAAATTGTGAGTTTCTTTGTTGATATTTTAGTTGTCATGTACATAATATTATTTTGCAACTAATTATTTTTATGTATTTGTTGCATAGGGTGACAAAGCAATGACAATTTACAAGACAAGAACTACACCAAAAAATCAAGCTTTTAAGTTGCATCATGCTTGGAACATCCTCAAGGATTGTCCGAGGTGGGGAACTGATGCGAATTAACAATGTGGAAGATTATTTCATAATGAAGCCCCACCCCAAAATGATGTCAATGAAAGTGTCGACCAAATGACCCCAACTTCTTCTTTGCCAAGGCCCTCGGGTAGAGATAAGCAAAAGGAAGCAAAGAGAAAAGGGAAGTCTCAAGATCCGAGTTATGCACAATTTGCTAGCGAAATGGCAAAAATGAACGAAAACCATTGCCGTCGGCAAGAAGAATCGGCCCAAGGGTTTTTGGCCATGAAGCAAGAAGCGGATAGGGAGCAAGAAAGGTACGAAACTAATTTGATAATGGAGGACCTCGACAAATACACTCCAGAGAGGAAGAGATACTTACGTGGTAAGCAAAAAGAAATTATACGAAGGAATGCCACAAGGAGTATATTTCAAGATGATAATTCATCTCAAGACTATCACCCAAGTCCATCACCAAGTCAAGATGGTGGATATCATTATTAAGTTTATGTAGTCCATGAGTTTTCGATTGTATTAAGTTTATTTGGTTTATTAATTGTTTTTTTTTTTTAAAGTTTATGTGGTTTATCATGATTTTCATGTATTGATTTAGTGATTTTTCAAAATTTATCGGAATTTAAATATATTTAGGTAAAAATGTTCATAAAATTAATTTAGGATAGTCTACATAATTTTTTTTTTAAAAAAAATTTAATTTAAAAAAAATAGCCTTAATTCATTCTTTGATAATTTGGGGCTAAAATTTTAGGCTAGAAGGATTTGAGTAGAAAAGCTGTTTCTGGGCTAAATATTTTTAAGTTTTAGGTCAGGGTTGGAGATGGTCTTACAAAGTTGATAAAATTCGGGTGATCCAACCAAACATGTTGAAACCGAAAAGGTGTGGGAAATTGCGCTACGTATTGTTGAAAAGAGACTAAAAGTGGATTTTATGGGTAGAAGAATGACGTGCAAGAGTTGAGCAACTAGTAACTGGCCAGGTGTCATACCAAGAGGAAGAACAAAAACAACGATCAAGAAGCATTTCAATGTGCGAAGAAATACCACGACCATTAGTCCATGTAAAGGGGGAGCCCGGCGAGTTGGACGATTGCCAACTCCCCTAATATTCCAATAAAGCACCTTCATTGGGTAATTTTTTTAGAAGCAGTCCTTGCCCGTGTCTCGATGGGCTCAGGACGTGAATCACCATCACGAAGTTTTTTCCGTAATCGTTGCTTCTGCGATTTTGAAAGAACTAGAGTCATGTCGGAATCATCAATATCCTTCCCTGGAGTGGGTGCACTAACGGTATTCGAAGGTACCCCAGATTCCGCCATATCAAACCAAGATGTAACATATTGAAGAAAAGAACATAATCTTCGTTTTCTGCTCTATGTACGTCTATATGTTGTAAATAATACATGAAAAAAGTAGTATGAAAAATTGGAGGAAGATGCTTGAAAATGATGTTTACGATAATGAGTATCAAACTGTTTAATTCGGTTATTACAGACTAAAGGACTTACTAAACTGTGCCAATCGCATTATGTGGAAAATCAAGACATTGAAGAAATTCAGAATACATATTACATTTGCATCTTTGATGTTTTCAATCCTAACAATTATCGATCATCGTAGGAAACGAAATTCAAGTTTCATGTTTTCTAACAAATAAATATAAACAGATACGTACAGTCCAAGCACCTGCAAAAGTTAATGTGATTTATTATGATATAAACAGAACTTCCGCGTATAAATTCTAAGTGCACAACGTTCATCTTTTTAAGGACGGATGATACCATGTTGGTGCATTTTGTTATTGTCTAGAGAAGGTTGTATATATAAGCAGATATTACAATCCGTAACAGTAACAGCATATCTATTCACACTATCTTGGGTATACTTCAGTGATAGATCCTTCACAAACAGACGGAGATGACTTGCTGATAGATTGAGAGGAGTCCAGCGTTGCCTCTGACATGTTTCCCACTGCTCTACTTCGGAGGAAAAATGCCGGTTGTTGGGGTAATGGTAGAGTAACAGAGTAGCTATTAAGCATGAGAATTACTGATTGCATTGTAGGCCTGTCAGCTGGATTTTCCTGAACACAAAGTAAGCCGATGTGCATGCATCTAATTACTTCAGTCTTCGCATAAGAGTCTCTCAGACATGGATTCAACAATTCCAAAGGAGTCCCGTCTCTCCATAACTTCCAAGCCTGCATAAAATTCAAAAGTTTAACGCATGATGCTATGTCAAAGCAGGAGAACATAATACTAATTCATTTTGAGCTTACATGGCTCATGAGGTCCTCTGCTGGATCCGTCTGAAAGAAGTAACTGTTCTTCTTGCCACTGACGATTTCTAGCACTAAAACACCGAAACTATACATATCGGACTTGACAGAAAAATGTCCATGCATTGCATACTCAGGAGACATATAACCACTACAAGGAGCATAAAAATCAGTATAGAAATTATAACAAAGATGTAACGAGAAAACATTTCAGATTCAATTCAATAATTGCAAAACATAAGTGGTTGTGAGAAAATAATGAAATAGGTAACTTACAATGTTCCGACAATTCTATTTGTGTTTGCTTGAGTTTGGTCAACCCCAAAGATCCTGGCCATGCCAAAATCAGATATTTTTGGATGCATCTCCCCATCTAACAATATATTGCTGGCTTTGAGATCACGATGTATAATTCTAAGTAGGGAATCTTCATGCAGGTACATGATTCCTCTAGCAATTCCTGAAATAATCTTGTAACGTATTGACCAATCCAATTGTCCTTGTTTCTCAGGGTCTGCAAACCATAAAAATCCAGTTATCATCGACACATATAGTACTGCTATTGCAATAGGGAAAGACAATTAGATGTTTGAGTGTACAAACCAAATAGGAAATAATCAAGGCTTTTGTTGGGCACATATTCATAAACAAGAATCTTTTCTTCGCCTTCCAAGCAAAATCCCAAGAGCCTAACCAAATTTCGGTGTTGAAGCTTGGCTACCAATACCATCTCATTCTTAAACTCTTCTGCACCTTGGCCAGAGTCCCTTGATAACCTCTTCACAGCTACTTCTTGACCGTTTGAAAGTATACCCTGCGAGAAAACATCAATCAAACAATGGAATGTCCACTCATGGCATTCATGGACAGCTTCTGAGGCTCCAAAATTATTCAGATTTTGCATGCACAAAAGTTTGAACTTTGCAGACCTGAAGGAGCACTCATATCATATACTGATTAGCATACCTTGTAAACTTGACCGAAACCACCTTCGCCTAACTTGTGATCCTCGGAGAAATTGCTCGTGGCTGCTTGGATGGTAGCAAAATCAAATTGCAAAGACTCGACAGTAGTAATGTCATTCTCACCTACACAACCAACCAAGCCATAGAAGCACAATGTTTATAGACGAGGAATAAATGAAAGGAGAATCAATTAGAATAAACAAAAGGAGAAGTGAAGGATATATGTTTCTACCGCTTGGTTCATCTGCTGCTGCTTCATTGTACTTGTATTTTGCTCTCCTAGTTATGCAGCAGTAACCCACAACAAAAAGTAGCACAGATACAGATACAGATATTGGTACAACAATGGCAACAATTGTACTAGTTGGCATTTTACTTTTTCCTGCAAAATAAAGAAAAAAATATTGAGAAATTGGTAAAATCAGCAGCCACAGCACAACACCATATTCCCCTGTTCCAAAGTTCACAATAGCTATCAATTACCTAACAAACTAATCTGATAATACAATAATCACTTGATTGGGGCTTCTAAAAAGGTTAGAAACGTTTTGTGACAGTTCCTTTTTCCGACAACTTTTGGGAGAAAAGCTTAAACTACATAATAGAAGCACTTTTCGAAGAAGTACATGCCTAGAAGCGCTTATTAGAGTTTTAATGAAAGTATATCAAGCAAAAATGCTTATAAGCAGAAGCGTCAGTTACGGTTATACCCTTTACACTCAAATTTGAACCCCTTTTTTTGTATGATATCGCTCGAATAAAATTTTAACGAATTGATATTTGCTTAAACTTTAAAGTTGTCAACTTTAAAAATTAAATTTGAATGGAAGAATTGGTCACTTTACCTTTAGGCGGAGGAGGGAGAGGAGGAGGAGACGGCCCTGGTGCAGGCTCAGGTGCTGACGTGGCGTTCTGGGCGTAGAAGGGGTAGACTTCGTACCTAACATTACAACTCGGAAACAGGAGTCGTCCTCCGACTCTCCCATAAGAGTAATTCGGAAGTTGGTCTATGGTCATTCGAAGACAGCGGTTGCAATCCGTCGCCGACAGGTCCTGCGTGCACTGCGCGAGGCTGTACACCGAAATCAACCCATTAACATTTGCCCGATTCGTCCCGAACTTTTCGGCGTCTCCGACAGCCTCACTGGCCGCCTGGTTCACACTCGCCGTTACGACCTGGTTGAACCCAATCGGGTCGGTGGCGTTCAGCGTGTTCCGCATGACAATCGGGGGCCAGTCGGTGACGGTGGAGAAGAATGACTCGTTGGAGTAGCGTAACATGCAGTCGTCGTACCAGATCACCACCTGTTTTTCTACGGGGCAGCTTTTTCGGGCCAGGGTGGTTGTGTTGGCTACACATATTCCGCACGCGTCGGTGCCCACGAGGTCGCCGCGGCAGAGGAAGAGGCCGTAGACGGCGTTGTTTGTGGTTTGGACGGTGACGTTGTAGAAGCCGGTAGAGGAGCGGTTGGCGTTGGACGAGAGGTTGGAGAGGAGGCGGTTGAGGTTGGACTGGAAGGTGGAGTTTGGGGTGAAGGTGGTGGTGTTTGGGCAGAAGGTGAAAATCCATACTGCTTCCGTACTGGTGAGAAAGCTGGGCAGAGTAAAAATGGAGAAAATCAAAAGAAGGGTATTCATGTTTTTCACATATTGATGATTGATCATAAAATCATAGGTTTTTATATTGAGTATCAACAAAAGCAAAGCAGGGGCGGTAGCTTGACTTTCAGTCTTGAGTGTTTGCCAGAAGAGTTCCTCTCATACAACCGGACTTGGACTGCAGACAAAATTTTACATATTAAACGAATAATTTGGTTATCTCTTAATAACACACTCATTCTCATTAGGAACGTATCATTTAATTTGTAAATTTTATCTATAAATTTAGTTTATCTAGCATTACACATAAAAGTTGACAATTCAGGTGGGCTCAAAGGACAATATCAGTGAGATCAAGTTTTTAAACTAAAAAAATATGTCATTAACAGAAAATAAGTGCATTAATCAACATAATTCAATCATTAACAACCATATCATTTGATTTAAAGAAATTAATTTAAAATTTTGATCACGTTAACATCATCCGACTTCTATTGTTTGCTGTTTCATATTAAATGTGACTTGGTGTTGAAGCTATCTCAATGGGTCGTTGTCTTGATCTTCAAATTCATAGTAAAAGCAAACAAGGCGAGGAATATCTCTTCTTTTATATATAAAGTGGGAGGCCGGTTTTGGTGTCAACGGCTTCGACAAAAATTAATTGAACGCAAGTGCCCCTCGGCCAAAAAAAAATTCAAAGCAGTGAAAAAGATTGCATAAAATAATTCAAGAGTAATTTTGTAAATTTATTTTATATTTTAATAGTAGTCTGCCTCTTCTACTTCTACAATCTTCCACACTGTTCTATCTGCCGCTACTTTTGATCCACGTGTGTGTGAGCCGTGCTTCAGCCAAAACAGATGCTCTCTCCATTTTTCATCTCTTCCATATTCAAACCCTAGCCGCTCCACCTCTCTCTCATCTCCCTTCGTTAGCTCTCCCTATAACTCAAAACCTCGAGAAAACACACTTCCCCTTATGCAAAAGCTCAAGAGTTTTCTCTCTCTGAGAATTGAAAAATGTGAGCTCGCTGATCTCTCTGAGAAACCATGGCCTCCATTTTTGTCAAAAACCAAACTCAGGCATCCAGTTCACAAAATATAGAGAGCTTTCTCTCTCGCTTTGCTCTCTATGTAAACTTGAGAGAATTTCCATGGAAACATCACGCCTGCAATTTGCAGGCCTACACTGCAAACTCTATCTGAAAGCCGAACTGCCGCTGCTGCTATGACATTTGAGCGCTTCGCAGGTTAGGGAGGACTACGATGGTGAATCCGCATTGAGTCAGCTCAGCCTTTACCGCAACCCACTCATCATCTTCATTTCGCTTCAAAGATCTGAGCTTTTCTACATGTCAGTGAAGTACAAATTTCTTCCATAACTCAATTCAATCATCGTTTAATGCATTAATTTCAATCGTCCTTTTTTGTCACATCCCGACCCGGGGTCCACCACATCAAGGGCCCGCTCCACCATAGTAGCATGATATTGTTCACTTTGGGCCCCGGCACGCCCTCACGGTTTTGTTTCTGGGAACTGACCCGAGAACTTCCCAATGGGTCACCTATCCTGGGATTGCTCTTGCGCGAACTCGCTTAACTTCGGAGTTCCGATGGAACCCGAAGCAAGTGAGCTCCCAAAAGGTCTTGTGCTAGGTAGAGATAAGAATATACATATAAGGATCACTCCCCTGGGTGATGTGGGATGTAACAATCCATCACTCTTAGGGGCCCAACGTCCTCGTCAGCACACCACGAATAGGGTTTGGCTCTGATACCAAATTGTCACATCCCGACCAGGGTCCACCACATCCCGGGGCCGCTTTACCATAGTAGCACGATATTGTTCGCTTTGGGCCCCGAGCACGCCCTCACGGTTTTGTTTCTGGGAACTCACACGAGAACTTCCCAGTGGGTCACCCATCATGGGATTGCTCTCGCGCACTACTCGCTTAACTTCGAAGTTCCGATGAACTCCGAAGCCAGTGAGCTCTCAAAATGTCTCGTGCTAGGTAGAGATAGGAATATATATACAAGGCTTACAGGATCCACTCCTCTAAGTGATGTGGGATGTTACAATCCAATCCCCACCATCTGACACGCCCCGATCCCGATGTCCTCGGAACCTCGGGATGATCACGTGTTGGCCGACACCCGAGGGGTGACGTAAGCTATTTAATTAAAGTAAAAGCTGATAAAAAAGCCCACAAGCAAGAATATTGCGGTTAAAACGAAAGTATGACTAAACACAAGGTAGCCAAAACAAATCACCCTAACAATATTCAACTGCCATCACTGAAAAATAACAAAGTAACTCAAGACATATTCAGAGCATACGCCTAATACAGAGTACAAGCAGAAATTAAGATAGAGAGGTGCTATTACAATAAGTGCCGAAGCAGATAGTAGATAACACGATATCACTGGTAGGGAGACGACTCATAGTTTAGATCGTATTCCTCGTTCCTATCTCTTGAAGGGGGCATAAAACAAACATGAGTGGACCAATTTGATATACATATAATAAAACAGTTATCAACATAATAACCCCCAGGTTTTATGAAAACACATATATATCATGATAAACATAGGTTTTCCGAAACCTACTATGCCGTGCAATGTCTCAAATCATAACTCATATATATATCATAATCACTAGTGAAAAATGTCCACATATCCCTCCAGGCCCTATGCCATCTCCCCGTCCCTGAGCATACAATCAGAGGAAAATATCACTTCAAGCCCCGTGCCAGCTCCCCGTCCCTGTGCTAAATAACTAGAGGAAAAACATTCCAGGCCCTATGCCAACTCCACCCGTCGCCTGGGACAGACCAGAATCTATCTCTCGTCCCATAGCGGAAATTGGGACCACTAGGTAAGTACAAAACCATTTAACATAAATATATTGAAAAAGCAACTTCATAGTATAAAGTCCTTTATCATCTATACTATAAAGAGGTGTTCGAAATGTATTCTAAATATCATATCATCCAACAAATATTATATAAAGAATACGGGTAATAAGAAACAATTTCCACAATATATGCACCTAAGCACATAAAGGGTTTAACTCAGTCAAACTCTATTCAAACGAATTTATTAGGGAAAACAGACATAAAAAATGGGTCCATGACGTCGAAATTAGCCTAGGAAGGGTCTCGAACTAACCCGAAAAAGTCAACCTGAACCTTGCCCCTGACGTTTGAAAGAGTAAGAGTGTCTAGGGCCAAATGGGTTAGAAGAGCTAACAGGTTCCCTCGTGCTTCGGGATCAAAAACCACGACTTCCCTGGTTCTGGTTTCGAGGTTAATACTAACTTTAAGGTTGGTTCTGAACCTGAGCCTGCTCCTGCACAGCAGTTTCCCACCTACTATGTTTGATCATTAAGCACGCCTCGATCATCTCTTCGTAACTTTGGTGTCTCACTATTGACACTGGCTCACGATAGTTTGGATTTAAGCAAATTAGTAACTGGATCATCATTTCATTCTGATTCCCATAAGTCCCTGTATGATGCCTTAACAGACTTCGAAATTTACTATCAACCTCCGTGATACTAAGATCGCCCTAACGAAATTCCAGGAATTGTTGCCTCATCCTTAACTGATAACTAGGACTCAGAAAATGTGCAGTGAAAAGTCTCCGGAACGTAGTCCAAGTCATTCTAGCCCCAGCTGTAAGACCTTCCTTAACTGACTTCCACCAAACCTTAGCATTCCCTTTAAGAAAATACGCAGTAGTCTCTGCCCAATGAGCTGTTGGGCATCCCATACTTTCCAGGGTGTCCTTCACCTGTTCTAACCAATCCTCAGTCTCTAGACAGGCTCCGACAACCCGAAGATTCGAAATTTCATGACTACGAGCAAGCTCAATATAGGTGCGATTTGATCTACTGCCACCAGTAAAAGCATCCCGTATAACGTTAGTTAGTTAATGAATTCCTCCCCTTATACCAGTACGAGCTCGATGAGGTACATTTCCACCAGCATGATTCATAATTCTGATAAGAGACAAATAAGATTTAGAAAGACGAGATCATGGATACAACCAGTGACCATCATTGATCGACATGATAAAGTGTTGAGGAACAAAGTTGTTCGTTTGGTGAAAATCTTGTGGATGAACCATGCTGTCAAGGAGGCGATATGGGAAACAGAGGATTTGATGATGAATCAGTACCCGTTTTTATTTTATTAAGTTTGTAATTTCAGGGACGAAATTGTTTTGTAAGGAGGGTAGATTGTTATACCCCAACCACTGATTATATGTTGTTTCCCCAAATATTTACAAACTTATCAATTTAGTCCCTAAGTCCCAAACTGCCATGTGGTAGCACCCTAGCTCTCATCTCTTTTCTCTCTTTTTGTCCCTTACCCCGTGACCCATTTCTTCTTCCTCTCTCTCTGTACTTTCTCCATTCTCTCTCTCGGATCTCACTCCTATCTCCATCTCCTTTACTGTGACCACCCACGCACACGATCGCACCACCATCCTCGTCTCCGTTTCTTCCTCATCTTGTCTCTCTCCGTTTTTTCCTTCATTTTGTTCCGATTAGGCGAGCCTCGAGTTCCTTTATTCGTTTTAGATGATCCGTGGATGAGTTTTAATGAGTTTTATCTCGTTATTTCCAAGGTTAAGGACGAGATCAACTCGGAGGAAATGGTGCACCCATTTTTTCAGCGAGGTCGTGGGTGTCGAGGCATTTTTCGAACACCTCTGACCGTTTCATGGCAAACGAAAGGTATTAATCTCTTCCTCTCTATCTGTTCTTCATTTTGGTGTGTAGATCGAACCGTAGAACTAGGTGTAGCAGTCGGCCGGAGCTGGGAAAGCACCGGCATTCTTCTCCGGTGGCCCAGGCCTTTCAGGCCATTTTAGAAAACATCGAGCCTTAGGCCCGTTGCGAACCAGCCCAAAAACCCAACCCGTTCCATTTTTTTTATTTAGTTCTTTGGCCCGTTAACCCAACCCAAAATCCTTTTTATTTTGTTTTTAATTATTTATTTATTGAAGGCCCTTAGGCCATTTTAGTTTAGGGCCTTCGGCCCGTTCTGTTTGTAACTCAGGAAAACCCTTAGGCTGAAGCCTTCGGGCCTTCTCAAGGCAGGGCTTCAAGCCCTTTTTAATTAGACCTTTGGGCCATAAAGAAACTAGGGCCTTCGGCCCAGCCTGCCTAAACCCAAACCAAACCCTTAGGGCCCAAACCTAGTTGACCCGGTTGACCGTTGACCCGATCAACGTTGACTTTGACCGGTCAACATTGACCGTTGACTTCTAGGCTAATTTCGACGTCCTGGATCCGTTTTTTATGTCCGTTTTTCCTAATAAATTTGTTTGAATAGAGTTTGACTGAGTTAAACCCTTTATGTGCTTAGGTGCATATATTGTGGAAATTATTTCTTCGCTAGCAGCGTGGGTTTCGATGGCGCAGTACAATGAGTGGACCCCTTCTAAAAATACATGTTGTCTTAGTAGAATTGCACGCATGAAAAGCATGAGTTTATAAGTATGTTTTATGAAATGCATTATGAGATATCGTGCTTACTAAGATTACTTTGAATTATTACTATTTTTCTTATAACCCGTATTCTTTATATAATATCTGTTGGATGATATGATATTTAGAATACGTTTCGAACACCTCTTTATAGTATAGATGATAAAAAACTTTATACTATGAAGTTGCTTTTTCAATATATTTATGTTAAATGGTTTTGTACATACCTAGTGGTCCCGATTTCCGCTGCGGGACGAAGGATTAATTCTGGTCCGTCCCGGGCGACGGGTGGAATTGGCATAGGGCCTGGAGTGTGTTTCCTCTGACTACTTAGCACAGGGATGAGGAGCTGGCACGAGGCCTTTTAGGAGCTCACTGGCTTCGGAGTTCATCGGAACTCCAAAGTTAAGCGAGTAGCACGCGAGAACACTTCCATGATGGGTTACCCGCTAGGAAGTTCTTGTGTGAGTTCCCAGAAATAAAACCGTGAGGGCGTGGTCAGGGCCCAAAGTTGACAATATCGTGCTATGGTGGTGGAGCGGGCCCGGGAAGTGATCCGCCCCGGGTCGGGATGTGACAAGGAATCTGCGAGGATGACAGGAGAAGACTGGAGAGAGAGAGAGAGAGAGAGAGAGAGAGAGAGAGAGAGACTGAGGAAGCAAAGGCAGAGAGGCGGACGGAAATGGAATAAAGAGAAGTGTTTGTGATCTGAAATGAAATGAGAGTAAGGTGAGACGGCTAGGGTTAGTAAAGTTAAGAATTTTTATAAAGCATTAAATATAAGAAACCTATAAATAATTTAGTGGTACAAGTATAACAACACAAAGCCTACAGTCAAGTTAGCTTGTAGCAACCAACCCCAACCTGTAGGGAAGGGGTTCAAACCCTGACGCCAACATGTTTTTTTTAGTGTATATATATTCGGTTCGGTTTCTGGACCTCAAAAATCGAAACCCAACCAGCCAGATTCGGTTATGTTCGGTTTGGCAGTTTCGGTTCGGTTTTTTTTTTGTTCAGTTTCTTTCGGCCTTGGTTCGGTTTGGTTTTCAGTTTTTTGAACCCACCTCTATATGCTTGGGAAAGGTTTCAACTTTAATGTCTGTATGTGTTATTACTCTTCATTGATTGTGAAGAACTAGGATTAAAGTAAAGCAACCTTTAAAGTCTAAACTGGAATGGGGCAGGTCATAAATTTCAGGTGAAATGAAACTAGAAATATATAGTCTTACAATTTGTGTCTAAAAACATAATAAAAGATATTACGTCCATCCATGATAATAATAAGATTGTTATTGTTAACGATCAAGTCCAAAGTAACATGGTTGGGGTGGGTAGGTGGATGGATGGAAAAAAATCCCTCGTTAGAAACGTACCAAATAATCCACACTTAAAAAGGAGTAGCTAGCATTAATTGCACCTTCCATATAATGTTCAACCCACTTATCATATGAGAAATTTTTTATTGTGACAGGAACACAAGTGATACACCACGTGTTTTAATAAAAGTGGTGAGAAATTTTATTTTTTAAGTTATTAATTTTTTAGCACACATATCCCACCATTTATATAATAACACATGATGTACTCCTTCATTTTAACGGATTTGACACAACTCAATCTATTAAGATATTGGATATGTCACAAAAATGATATGAACACGATACACACGACACAATTGCCAAATCTAACTCAAAATCCACTATCGTCCCAAATGGTTCTTGACCCTTAATTTGATAGGGAGTTTTAATGATAAGTTTGCGGTACTGTTCACTTTAATAAAAAATCACATTTTTATACTAAAAAATAATACCTGGTACTATTCACTTTACCTTTTATTTTGTACTTATCGTTAAAACTCAAAGTTTTCAAACATTTTTCATTAGTTTTCCTTAATTTGATTTGCAGGTTTTTTCCTTGACCAATATAGCAAATAGTGTCCCAAATTTTCTAGTAATTATATATATATATACACACACAATTAAGATGTTTAAATATAAAATGACTCACAATGCCACAATAAATTTAAGTCACTTCACCGAAATAGTGTTAGTCACAATTAGGCTTCAAGCTCACAATAAATATACATACTTGAGCTTTCCTTCGACCAATTAGATAGATTAATATTACTAGACAAATTCTTGGTGGTCATTATCTAGTATTAAATCAAAGAAATAGACCAATCCCACATGAAAAGAGAGTCTTTGTTTTTTAAGTTCATATGTGACTTTATAAGCTTATAGTTATAGATGTCGTTGGACTTTTTCTAAGGGGTAACTCTCAACTTTTTATAAGCTTATAGTTATAGATGTCGTTGGACTTTTTCTAAGGAGTAACTCTCAACTTTTTGTCATTATGAATCTTTCTTGCTACCTGAACGTGACATTTTCCAGTCAAACGACTGCAACCGATTCTTTAAGTTTTGGTTTTCTTCAAGTAAACGATCATACTCGAGAAGAAACCCTTCCGATTGTTTTCTTAGAGCAAGGACGCTGGGCTCTGCAGTATGAACATCTTTTGACATGCCTCGATCTCGATGTCATGGGAACATTGAGATGGTCACGTGCTGGCCGACACCCGAGGGGTGCCGAAAGCCATTTAGAATGTATGAGAACGAGAAATAAGCAAGAATATGAATTTAATGGTAATTAATATGCATTTAAAGAATGTGTTCAGAGTATACAATTAATTAGAATACTAGAAAAGAAATGATATAAAATTGAATGACCAAAAGAAGTGGGTCTTACATCGAGAGGGCTCGAAGATGCCGATGCCGAAGTGCCTTGACGCCGGAATTGTATGCCTCGATTCTACGTCCTGAATGGGGCGCAAAACAAACATGAGTGGACCAATTTAATATATATATATATATATATATATATATATATATATAATAAAACAGTTTACCACATACTAACCCCCAGGTTTTATGAAAACTCATATAGCATGATAAATAAAATAGGTTTTCCGAAACCTAGCATGCCGCGTAGTGTCTCAAAACATAACTTGTATATATACTAATCACTAGTGAAAATGTCCACATATCCCTTCAGGCCCTATGTCATCTCCCCGTCCCTAAGCATACAATTAGAGGAAAATATCACTTCAGGCCCCGTGCCAGCTCCCCGTCCCTATGCTAATAGCCGGAGGAAAAACACTCCAGGCCCTATGCCAACACCACCCATCGCCCGAGGCGGACCGGAAACTATCCCTACGTCCCGTAGCGGAAATTGTGACCACTAGGTAAGTACAAAACCATTGAACATATATATTGAAAAGCAACTTCATAGTATAAAGTCATCCATCATCTATACTATAAAGAGGTGTTCTAAATATGTTCTACATATCATATCGTCATCTATCAGATATTCTATAAGAACACGGGTTATAGGAAAAATAGTAATCATTCAAACTAGCCTCAGTAAGCATTTTATCTCATAAAACATTTCATAAAACGTAATCATTAAATCATGCTTTTCATGTATGCATTTCTGCTATTAAAACATGCATTTTTAGAAGGGGTCCACTCACAGTACTTTGCCGTCAAGTGTTTGATCAGGGACCCACTGGAGAGGTGGTCGGCGGCTGAGCTTCTGGAGCATGGATTTTTACTCGAGGCACCCAATGATTTGCTAAGTCCCACCACCGCACTGGATCGTGGTTTGTTGGAGGAGGAATTTGATTCGGACCAGATGTGGGATCCGACACGTGAAAGCGGTTGTTCGGATTATTCAGCTAAGGGGAGGATCCGACACTTGAGTGAAGGCAACACGTCGTCGTTTCGAGAAGTACCCAATTGGGGTTGTGGTGAAGATAATTGGGTCACTGTGAGATGCAACAACACTGAAAAACAAGATTTAGCTCAAAAACACACTGCTTTTTCACCTCCTACTCGGCAATTCATACTCGCACAACTTTGTCCCCGTAATTTTTACGTCGATCCAACAAGTACGTATTCAAATATAAATCCGAATACGAATAAGGATACTAGTAGTGATGCTACTACACACCCTTTTTTACTTCTCTCACACCTTTTTGAATTTCGGCCGTCGGATCGGATGAATTGAAGAAGATCTAACAGACAGAAAGTAATAGGGGTGTGTGAGAAGTAAAAAAAAGTGTGTGGATAGCACACCCCTAGCAGTAAACATAGGAAGAGCAAGGCTTGGATGGCCTCTAAATGTAACAAATATGTATCTTTTGCAAATCCTAATTTTGTAAATTAAAATCTTTGGTTGTTTGTGAATGTAATTGAAGATGAAAGATAAAGGGAAGACTAGATAACATAGATTAACTAATTAGAATGTGAAAAATAACATAATTATCAAATACCATGAAATTAACAACTAAAATGCGAAAAATAAAACTAGCTCTCAACAACAACGACCAAGCCTTACGCCATTAAGTAGGGTCGGCTGTATGAATCTTAAAACGTCAGTACACTCGGTTTTGCGCCAAAACTAGCTCTCAAAAAAAAAAAAAAAAAAAAAAAAACCTCAATAGGTCTGCAATCCTTCTGAGTGCTTGGCAGCCTCCCACTTCGCTTTGCTTTCTAAGATCTTGTTCTCCTCGAGTAATCGAACGCACTCTTGAAAATAATAATCTGAATAGTTTTTCACAGCCATAATTTTATCGTGTGCAGAACGAAGATCCTCTGTCTTTGTTGCGATTTCATATTCAAGTTTTTTTAGTGCTGCGAATGACGCCTGCAACCGGCTCTTTAAAGTTCGATTTTTCTCGTGTACCTCATCTTGATCATCGAGTAATCGTCTAAATAGATTCCTCATAAAAGTAACATCGTCTTCTGCACCATTAAGCTCAAATTGCAGTTGGTCGAGTTTTGTTTTCAACGATTTCAGTTCTTCCTCTTTATCCGCAAGCATACGGTCGTACTCAGCGAAAGCCTCTTCGGATTGTTTCTCTTGCACGATCGCGCGGTCCTTTGCAGCGCAAATCTCCCTTGCCTTTGTCTCAAGCTCATGTTGTAGCTGTTTGAGCTTTGTGTCCGAAGACTGTAGCTCCTTTTGTAAACTTTGGTTTGCCTCGACTACAACACCTTGCACGTCAAGTAACTCTCCGAATGCGTTGCTTAAATTCATTAAATCGGCTTCTGCGTCATTCAGGTTTTTGGTTGTGCTCTCGAGTTCAGATTCTACTAGGCTGAGGCTAATGAGTTTTGTTTTCAAAATCTTGTTTTCGTCAAGCAATTGATCATGTTTCAGTTTGGCGTTTGATGACGACTGCAACTGCTGCTTTAAACTCTCATTCTCCTCAAGGACAAAACTGTGCTCGTTAAATAGCTGTCCGAACAACTTCTTTAGAACAAGAACATGGGCTTCTGCAACATTAGCATCCTTCACCTTGGCGTCGCGCTCCAATTCTGCATTGTTCATCCTTGTTCCCAAGGATTGCAATTGGTCCTCTTTCTCCCCAAGCAAGCGATCAAACTCGACAAACATATCTTCCGATTCCAACCACTCGTGTAGATGTTTGTTTTCTGCAACCACCACACCTTGCTCAACAAGCAATTCCCCAAATGCGTTTCTTAGGTCAGAAACATCTCTTCTTTTGGTCTCTAGCTCGGATTCAGCTTGGTCGATCTTTGTGCTCAACGATTGCAGTTGGTTTTCTTTCTCCTCAAGCAAGCGATTATTGTTTTCTTCAAATCTGTTGCGCAGTTCCCCCATCAATTTCGTTTGTCTGTGAAGTTTTTTGACATCCTCGCATACTCGGTGTAAAACGAAATCAAGGACTAGGAAGAACCCTGTACATGAGGAACTTAAACGTATTAATATCCAATAAAAACAAATTAAATAGAGCAAAATAACTTGAAATCCAGTCTAAAAATTTAAATTATGTCAGTTTATACGTATAAAAAACAAAACGAACAATACCGATGAGAGTGAAGTAGAGGAGCAGGCTGTAGTAACTGATGACGCGCTCGAAAGGTGTCTGGATCATCGTGACGTAGTGCACGAAGAAGAGAAACTGGAGCATGCCCTTCACGAAGTTCAGGCCGAACATGCTTGTGAGCGTTAAAAGCTCCATGGGTGATATCCCCAGAAAGCTTCAGCAAAGAGAGAACCCTTAGGATGGATGCGTTTCTCATACAAATAGAGTGGACATGTAGTGTATATCTACACATAGGTTATCATCAACTTAGGCTTTTGGGTAAGTTGGTTTGGAAGTAAGGGATTTTTCATTCCTTTTCTCTTAACTTCCAAGCAGAATCCGGAATATATGTCAAGAATTAATCGAGCTATTGACTGGTTTAATTTGTTTCCTTTTTTTTTCTTTTTAGGTAATACACTGGTTTTGCATTTTTCATTCCTTTTCTTTTTCCCAGCAGAAGCCGGATTTTTTTTTTTAAATTCTCTCTCTTATTTCCCCTTGTTAATGAAAGGCTTGGTGGAAAAAATCGAACGCAGTGATGTTATAAGATTTATATAGTCGACTTCATTTAATGAGATAAAAATTTGGTTGTTATTGTTGTATTTCCCCTTCTCTCGTGGAAGAGAGGTGAGCCGCATAGAGGAGAGGGAGAGAGCTAAAGTTGATATTTTAGTTTTTTCCTTGGCAATTTAGTATCCACACTATTTTTTGGAAGGGAATAAAACACATAGTTAACGAACTAGTTTTTTTTTTTCCTTCTTCTTCTTCTTCTTCTTTTCTTTTCAAGAAAAATTGTGCAAAAAATACACTATTTCTATTCTAGAACCGAACTATGCTTCAAGGATAAAAGGCGAATTCATATAACAAGGCACCCGTGGCGAAGCTACAGAGGGACAAGGAGGGGCGATCGCCCCTCCCCTCGCTGGAAATTAAGCCCAGTAGTGGTGGTTTTGGCCCTCTGGTCCGATCGGAAGTGATGGTTGCTCATGGGGTTGTCTAGTTTTCTGGGTCTCTGCTGCTACTGGGCAGCAGAGTATTTTTCTTTTTTTCCTGAAAAACCCTTAACAGGGACGACGCCGTTTCATTTTAGTGATTAAATTTCTTTGTACAATAGTCCTCAATAGACGACGCCGTTTCATTTAGTTGGTTAATAAAAATAATAACTAAAGGAGGGACCAGTCAGCCTTCACACCCTTCAAGTATTTTTTTTTATTTTTTTATTTTTGGGTTTAAAACCAAAGTATTATACATGTCACCTGCAGCAGTAGGCTGCAGAACCTTTGTTCTGCCATTGGAGAGGATGACAATCAACAACAAGGGCTTCAAGAGTCTCCCCGCGCCACCGTCGTCCAGCCATTTGAGCACCATGCGCCGTTGAATACTTCTTTTATACTAAAAATGCATTACAGTAGTCAAAACATTTCTAGCCCGCTTCCCGAATGCTATGAATTCGAAGGTTACATAAAATGCAGATTTAACATTAGGATGTCATATTCATTAATATCCTCTGTTTATGTTATGTTAGAAACCTAGCCTAATTACAGCGTTATCTGAGTCAATTCTTGGAGGTGGATAAATATAAGATTACTTTACAATATGATCAGTTAATGAAAGATGCACAATACTACTTACAAAAGAGGGCCAATAGTTTCTATTTTACAGTTTGATAATGGATTTTAGTTTGTCAATGAATTTGTAGGAAATTACGCGTAGTGTGTAATACGATTGGCTTGATAAATTATGAACGACATTAGTATTGTCTACTATATAAAGATTTGAATGTCTAAAATTTTTTGGACCTTTTACCCTTTTAAATTTCGCCCCTCATCTCGACAATTCCTGACTTCGTCACTGCCCTTGAGTCATGTTGCAAATTTAAACCATTTCCTATAGCTTGCTTTTCTTAAATAAAAAAAGTCATTTCGCAATTGTCTAGTGGTAGTTTTCTTTTCACTTGTAATGAAATGTCTTAAAATCGAATTTCATGAATGTCAAGTTTGAAAATTACCGCTCAATCTTAGATTTTATTAATATTGGGGACAGTTGGTCAAATACAAGGTTGGATGGTCTGGTGAATTTATTTGCTGGGGAGAAGATTTGAAACCTCAAATATATGTTGGGGCTGGGCAAGTTCTAAAAAAAAGGCCCAAGAAGCCCAGCCCAGAGCAGTCAGAACTCAGAAGTGGCTCTGGCCTACATCTACATGGGTAGAGACCATAAATACTTGATAGAAAACACCCAAAAGAAAGAAGCAGAAGAGAGGCGGAGAATGGCGAAGAGGAATTTAGGGTTTTTGATGCGGCAGTTGCTGGGCAATACCAACAACCCAGGTGGTGCTGGTGTTGGTGTTCTCCTCCACCGTCGTATCCACATCGTTTTTAAGGAAAACTAATAAAAATGATTTGAAAATCTTAAGTTTTAACGATAATGACAAAATAAAGGGTAAAATAAATAGTACCATTATTGATTTTTTAGTGTAAAAATATGATTTTTTTTTGTTAAAGTGAACTGTACTGAAAACTTTTCGTTAAAGTTCTCTTGTTTCTAATCCTACCCAAACCGTACCCTGTTCATTGATTATTCCATCCTATTCTCTTCATTCTCTCCAACACCGACTATCCCTCTGACGAAAACCAAATATATTCGATTCAGACTGGGAATCAGATTGGGAATCGTTGCCCAAAAAAAGAGGAAGAAAAAAAAAATGATAAAAAGATTTGGATTCATGTACTCTAGCTGATACAGTACCTCCACGGCCATATCCACTAGGGGTGGGCGTGGTTCGGCTTGGTGCGGTTTGGTTCGATACGGTTTTGAAGCCAAAACCAAAATGAAACCAAACCATTTGGTTCGGTTCGGTACGGTTTCAAACGGTTTCGGTTTAGTTTTTAAGAAAAAATGTACAATTTGTAATTTAACATATTAATAAACATTTCCCAAAAATAATAGGAAAAAGACATTTGTTATGTAAACAATTAGTATGTTGCATGCAGTTGTGATGTTAAAACATGTTTGTGTAACAAAAGGGTGTCCCTTACAATGTTTTTCATAAAACAAGTTGAATAAATTTGAATTTATTAAACGTGAGCAAAACTTTCATACTAGAATATGTGATATCATGCTTCAAATGAGTGGACTTCATTAGATCATTGTTCGACTCTTAAAAACAAGATTAGTCCACCCTTGTATATATATGTGTGTGTGATGGTATAAAATAACAAAGGTCCTTCAAGTTAATAAACGTGTTGATGCACAAAATCAGTGAGGACTTTGGTACAACAAAAAGTGTCAGGTGTGTGACATTCGCTAGATTGTTTCGGTCACTAGTGCAAATAAGTATGTAAAGATATAGAGGCATGGAAGCAAACACCAGATGTACGTGGTTCACCCAGATTGGCTACGTCCACGGAAGCAAACACCAAAAATTGTTGAGATTGACATAACTCTTTACTCTCATTTTTTAGATTCGAAATAGTTAAAAATGCGATTTGAATTTGTCC
This sequence comes from Crataegus laevigata, assembly GCA_963580275.1. NCBI lineage: Eukaryota > Viridiplantae > Streptophyta > Magnoliopsida > Rosales > Rosaceae > Crataegus > Crataegus laevigata. Next base: position 40,670,530 of record OY756941.1, on the reverse strand, counting down.
ACCATCAATCATTTTCATAAAAAAAAATACTTAAATAAGAATTAAAATGACAAAATATTCTCAATTTAATAAACAATGGCGAGGCCCCAAAAATATTTGTAGATGCCGAAATGCAGAATGGTTTCTTATAATCCATGTCAAAAAATTTGAAAACAAGATACAAATCTAAATTTAAATCTAAAAGTATTTAAATTTAAATAAAGTAACGTATTTAAGTTTTTAAACCATTTTCATTAGTTTTTTTTAAAGAAAAATAAAGAAAAGAATAAAAAATAGAAAAATATACGATCGGTACTTAGATAGCGATTCCTATGGTGTAGAGTTGCTAGTAAACTAGCGACTATTTTTGTAAGTCGCTAGAGTTATAGCGACTATATTATAATTCATATTTATGTTAATTTTTCATTTATTTTTTTAATATTTGTATATTTGTTAATTTTTCTTTTATTTCTCTTACCATAACAACAAATTATCATATTCATGTTCTTCAAAATATGTTTTTTCTATAGAAAAAATATTTTAATTCATATTTAAACACTTGAAATCAACGATTTAAAATCTAAATTTAAAGATTTTCTTTATTTTTCAAGTTTAAAAATCAATAAAAATTTATTCCGAGACCTAATAAATGGTAGGATCACATCCAAAATCCAAAGGTTTTGCAAGATCTTAACTTTGACGCAAAATATTTCCTAAAGCTAAAAACACACACAAAACTGTGAGTTACCCACAATTTTCTAATCGATTTTGAAAACTTTTACAACATTCGTTATAAGCTAAAGTTGGAGTCATTCTACTCGCATCACATGTTTTCTAAAGTTAATTTAAGATATTTCCAAGATTTCGTACACCTACACATCTCTTTGGGGGCTCCACTATTAGCATTCATTATTTTTTTCTATTTTCAACTTTAAAAATTAATGAAAAATAGCTTCGGGACCTAATAAAGGAAAAATCACATCCAAATGTCTTGCAACATTTTCGTTAATTCCCACGTAAGATATTTCCTAAAACTCACATTTTCCAATCGATTTTAAGAACTTTAACAAGATTCATTATAAGCCAAAATTTGAGTCGTTTTAGTCACACCATGTGTTTTCTAAAATTAATTTAGGACATCCCATGTCACAGCCCGTCCCGGAATTTTTAATTCCGAGGACGTGAAGTTACGAAAATGCCCTTAAACGGAATTAAGGTGCGTAAATTGGATATTAGTTCTACCTAAGGTTCCTAAACTATTGTTAATTGGAATATTCATTAGTTTTAGGAACTCAAACTTAGGCTTAGATTTTTATTAGTATGTATTAATTTTGTGTATGGGGTTTAGGTAGGACCTCCTAATCCCTCATCACCCTCCCCATTTTCCGTATCTTGTCTCTCTCTCTCTTCTTCTCAGTTCTCTCTTTCTCTCTCTCTCTCTTTCGAACCCACACGGACCACCACACAAACCACCCTAAACCTCTACCAACGGCGGAGTTAAGACCACCATCAAACTCCTGGAACCTCCACGAGCACGTAGACACCATTTTCAGGTAAGTTTGACTTCGGAAAACTTAGATTTCAAAGTCCCCGTGATTGTGCACTGTTCATGCACACGTAAACCCTTATGTTTTTGGGATTTTGAAGCTTGTAGGAAGCTTGGCGAGGTCCTAAGGAAGCTCGGAGTGCTTCGTTTGGAAGGTTTGGACGTCGGGATCATGTAGAACCAAAGTGGCCGGTTTTGCTTGGAATTTTCCGGTGAGATTTAGTTGTTTTTGGAGCTTAAAAGTAGTGTATCGTGATTCTACATGTTTGGGGCTTCAATTTGATATAAAGTACGAAAAAAATGGATGAAAAATGAGCAAGATATGACAATTTGAAGTTTTCCCAGAAATTCCGGCGAAACAGTCGCCGGCGGCCGGCGAGTCGCCGGAGAAGACAACCGGCAGGGGAATATTCCGTCAACTCTGACGGAATATTCTGACGCCGTTAACTGACGCCGTTAACTGACGCCGTTACTGACACCGTTAAAGTTAACGGAATATTCCAGGAATATTCTGACGCAGTCAACTGACGCCGTCAGTGTGCACTGCGCGTGGGGGCGCGTGTGCCGTGCACTGTGCAGGCGCGTGGGGGCGCGTGAACAGTGAAAAAATTATTTTAAAAATATAGCGACGTTCGTGACGTCGAGTAGATCGATTTCATATATTTAAACCCTATATTTGGACAATCTATGAAGATTTTATTTACGTTTCCGTTTATGTGTTGTTAAACTAAGTTAATTAGAAATTTCATGTATAGGGAAACGTATTCCGAGGACGTATATGATTGAGCCAAGCTAGGAGGCTTCGTCTCGACTACGTATCTGTGAGTGGGCAGTTTTGTTTTCCGTATATATATATATATATACTTGACGTTTCCCAGAAAATTGAAATTGATTGAAAATATGCTTTAAATGCAATGCATAGAAACGATATGAAAAGTATGTTTTCAAATGCCATGCGTAAACTTATATGAAAATATGATTCGAAATGCCATGCATAGAAGTATGTGAAAAGTATATAGAAATGTGAATCGAAATGCCATGCATGAAATGATATGGAAATAGGAATTGAGATATGATGCATGAGTATTTAATTATACATTTCATGCATATGTTGGTGCCGAGGACGCCAGGTAAGTACCAGGTAGGTACATGCATAGTTGAGAACGAATATGATGAGAAATGATATGAAAAATAAGAATTGAGATATGATGCATATGTATGAATTGGTGCGGTAGACGCACAGATGAGTATCAGGTGAGTAGATATTACTGTTATGATGTTGAGATATGTTGAGCTCATAACCTGCACCATGGTATTAGTGCTTATATTATTCACCGCATCGCACGCTCGCCTTGGATCCAAGTAGATGCTAGTCGTACAGACCACAAGGGGGTGGTTCCGACAGGCCAGTCGTACAGACCTTTAGAGAGGTTCCGACTGGTGGGTGACCTTAGATTATGTGCACAGATGATTGATGAGAAAAGCACTAGAGCGTAATATTAACCATTAAGTCGTACAGATTACATTAGGTGGTTCCGACTTATGTGCAGAAGGCCGTACAGGTCACAGTTGGTGACTCCGGCAAGATGAGATTTTGAGATGAGATTTTGAGCTCTAGATTCAGCCGTACAGGGCCATTAGAGGGTCTCCGGTTGATTATTTTCTTCCACCTGATTTATGTTAATGCATCCATACTAAAATGTTGAATTTAGACATGGCATGGCATATTGTATTGAAAATAATGTTGAGATAGGGATTTGAAGTTTTGAGAATATATATGTATATATATTGATATTTTACATTTCTGGGAAAGTATACAGGTTTTACGGAGAGGGGTTACAAAGTTTTGATAAACCTTTGGATTTGGAAAAGATTGGTTTTACTGACCCACTCAACTTGGTTTTGCGCCCCTCCAGGTTCAAGATAGCAGAGGTGGTGACTACGAGGAAATTCAACGGGGTTCTGACAGAATGGACAAAATTAGGTCTCACCTACGGGTGTTACATCTTTGAAGTGATATATTTAAAGCTTCCGTACTGTGTAAATGGTTACGTCACTCCCACGTGACGACCAGCATGCCCTCTTTCGGGACGGGGTGTGTCATCCCAAATATTTTTCAACACCTACAAATTTCTTTGGTGGCTTCACTATTAATTTATACTATTTTTCTAACTCATAGTAACAACTAAAAAATTTCCCAGCATGACCAAAATGATTTATGGTACATAAACTCAGAGACTACTTCTATCTATTTCAAATTTGAAGGACTAAAGTAAGGAGTTATGCCAGAAAGTGGCCCTCTACCACAGTGGTGGAGAGGAGTATTGCCCTTACACTACGACAAGGGTTCGAACCATGTCGGCTCCCTAATCTAACATCTAATTAAAAAAATCTATTGTTTGACGAAGGAAAAAAAGTAAGGAGTTATGTCAATCTCAAAATCCGTTATGGCCCCTTTTTAACATGGATGGAGGGTTTCAAATTCCTTGTTACTACCTTTTAGGGGTTTTATTAAATTTTATGAATTTTTTTTTGTTGGTATATTTGAACGTGTCTTTAAAATGATTAAAATTGTTTTAATATAATAAAATAAAAAGTGTTTATGACAACATTTTGACAAAAAAAAAAGACTTTATGGAGAGGTCTATGAGCAAAATGCAACTCTTACTACCTATTTGTACTATAATTTTTACCATTAATAAAGATGAGACCCACATGCGTTGGCGAGCCCTACCTCTATTAGAGATATAGTACAAATATATGGTAAATGTAGCATTACTCGTCTATGAGTGTTTTCAATGGAGTATAATTCTCTGTCATCCTATTCCTAGTGTGGTTTAGTCCATACTAAGTGTATGGATTCTAACAAACGACCAATTAAAACATGAAATTTAATATGGACATTTAATTAAATGTTTATTAATATTTACGGTGCGATTCGATTTCGGTGTGGTTTTCAAAAGCCAAAATCGAAACTAAACCATTTTCTATGTTGCTGTTCGGTTTCAAAACCGAAACCGTTTCAACACCGCAAAACCAAACCGTTCGGTGCGGTTCGATTTGGTTCGTGTTTTGGTTTCGGTTTTCAATTCTAAGTGCCCACCCCTAATATCCACCAAATACTATCCTCTTTAATACTAAATTTGGTTATGACAGGGCACTAAACAAAATTAAAGGTATTAATTTTTTGTTGTAAATATTGAATGTATGGAGTGTGAGTGGTAGGTTTGGTTAGGTAAAGGATTAATGGGTGTAGTAGGTGGGGAGTAGTAGGTTTGGTTGGGTAAATGATTAATAGGTGTAGTAAGTGAGAACATTTAATAAGTGTGATAAGTTTTGATTTAACATCTTGCCCATTCATTAAGGGAAGAAGAGATGAGATAATACAGAGAGAGTTATATTTGTACCATATTATTTCAAATTATAAATGAAAGCATCACTATTGTTTCAAGGACGTACTTTAGTTACACTAATTGTAAAGGTAATTTGTAAATATTGTGTCATATTTCATTTATTCCACTGTACACACACCGTTGATTTTACAACATTTTTAAGGTTGTCTCTGCCCCAAACCTCATTGAATAATTTGTGGTTTTATTCTATATTTTTCTATTTCAATCATTTTTATTGTTGAGATAGATGAAACCCTTCCATCGGTTCTCTTCTTCATTGCTTATGGGCTGGAAAAAAAAATCCTAAAAATGTGTGTTATCCACACACTTTAAATTATTTCTCACACCTCTTGTTAATTTATGTCTATTGATCTTCTTCAATTCATCCGATCTAACGATCGAAAATTTAAAAAATGTGTGAGAAGTAAAATGGGGTGTGTGGATATCACACCTCATTCCAAAAATCTCAAACCATACTGAAAATATTCTGATCCCGAACTGAAAATATTTCATACAAAAAATTCCAATTTTTTTTTATACATATACCAAACCAATCCCGAGCTATTCGGTATGAGATTCGGTCAGCCCATTCACTGGTTCGATAATCCCAAACCGAATCGAACCGGGATTCCTTTGTATGTTTTTGAGTTGTTTGTTTTTGGGATTTATTGGCTATATAAAAGCCACAAGATGCCGGGCATTCCCTCATTTCTATCCAACCCTATCAGTGCCATTCTCTCTCTAATTGCTTCGAGAGACTTCTCTCTCTCTCTTCAATTTTTGTCATCAAGAAAACCCCCTCCCCCATTTTTTGCTTCATCCATCATCCAAACCCTAGCCACGCCTTCCTTTGTAAATGAATCCCCATAAATTATTCACACAGATATAGCCACCTTCACTGCAACTCAGTCCCCCATAAACCACTCACTCAGCCATAGCCAGCTCCACTGCAATTTAGACACGAGCTCTCGAGTTCTCTCTCGTACCATCAAAGACCCTAGCCTCCATTTCTTCTTGGATCTGTGAGGAATGGTCGCTGTCAGAACCTAGAATCTGCCAACATTGAATATCGTACCTCCGTGAGCTCGTTGAGGTCGACGGTGGTTCCTGATCTCGATCTAGTTCTGGGCCTTGAGCCTCCGGGAAACAGCAGCCATGTCGATGAATTTGAGGAAGGTCAACGAATCCCGAACCGTACCGAAATCCCGAAATTTTTTCACGAATATCAAAAGTCAGGATTACCGAAATATCGGTTCGGTTTCGGTATTCAGAATCTCAACCCGAAAAATGTTGGTTTGGGATTTGGAATCCCATTTTCGTTACCGGATCCCAAACCGAACCAGCCCAGGTTGCAAGAAAAGTAAGTCTAAGTCGTGATCCATGAATTTGCTTTCATTTTTGTTGTTGCATTTGATCATCATTATATGAATGGTCATTTTTGTTTCTTTTATTTTCCGAGTAATGAATTTACACACTTGTTGGGCAATGGGTTGCGTGAGCAGTTTAAACATATAACAATATATGTTTTTCCCCTGCCACCCCAGGCATATATGGTCTCGTGTTAAATTTGATCTTCCTAAGTATTTTCTTTTATTTGAGATTAAGTTCAAACACTGAAGAATGATGCCATTATTTCTGTTATGCCTCAAAATCAATAGAGCCGACCGCTAACAGTTATTCTGTCTGTTATTCTGTCTTTACAGGGCACCCTTATCTCTCAATGCACTTGTTGGGTCTTAAGTCGGTAAATGACTCAATCCTTGTATTTTGTGTCTACTTATTACTTCATTCAACCCTGATGGTAAAATGTATAGTACCTAAACAAGATAAGACAGTAGTAAAGCTGATCGTAAAAACAATAATGCATACCTAAACAAGATAAGACAGCAATAAGGATGCATGCCTGTGCTTTCACTCCTCATCTCCATCCATCAAAACTGGCTTGTATTGGGTCAGTGCCATAAGCATGATATTTTCATGAGCTTCCACAGCCCACATCAAATCCCCATCAATTACATGTGCCAAACATCCTGCAAAAAGAACAACTTTCTGAATTGATTACGTAAAATGTAGAAAGTAACTTCGTAGTAAAAAAAAGCACACACTAACATGAGTGAATTGATTTGCTATGTTGCGCGCAGTAATACTGCATTGCGCATTCAAGTTGATGATTCCACATATATGTATCATTTCTATTTAAACCCATGTAGTCATTGCCCAATAAGGCCTTCCACAGTGAAATAGAAGCATCAATTCCATTAGATGGAAAAACTTTAGAACCATGAGCTAGGTATAACATATTTAGTAAAAAAAAAGGTGATTCTCTCGAATCCTTTTCTCTAGGAGATGCCTAACAAAAAATGTCCTCCGTGGTATTCTGAAGTCATCACAGAATGGTGGTTCTGCAGCAAATACTTTGTAGATTTATGAAATAAAATAAAAAGTATGTAAGTATAATTATTAAGAAGCAATAAATATCGACTCAAAAGGTAACGCAATAAATAATTCAAAACTTAACTTACATGTTTGATTCCAGACAAATAAACAAATCATTAAGTATCTGAGGAAGTGTTCCTCCAAACAGGGACTACACCGCCTTACATAAATGATTTATATCATTAGCATCATCATTCGCTATATGAGCATTCTTACGTTGTAAGGTTACCACTCTCCTACCATTCCGGTGGATGAGCATTTGAATAAACTTATTCTTGAATAGTAGGAGGGTGGTAACCTTACACTGTAAGGATGCTCATATAGTAGATGATGATGCTGATGATATAAATCATTTACGTAAGGCATTGAAGCCTCTGTTTGAAAGAACACTTCCTCAGATACTTAATGATCTATTTATTTGTCTGGAGTCAAACATGTAAGTTGGGTTTTGAATTGTTTATTGCGTTACCTTTTGAATCGATATTTATTGTTTCTTAATAATTATACTTACATACTTGTTATTTTATTTCATCAATCTACAAAGTATTTGCTGCGGAACCACCATTTTGTGATGAAAATATCACGGAGGACATTTTTTGTTAGGCATCTCCTAGAGAAAAGGATTCGATAGAATCACTTTTTGCTAACTATGTTGTACCTGGCTCATGGATCTAGAGTCTTACTATCTCATGGAATTGATGCTTCTATTTCGCTGTGGAATGCTTTGTTGGGGAATGCCTACATGGGTTCAAGTAAGAAGGATACATATATGTGAAATCGTCAATCTGAATGTGCAGTAATTGATTACTGCGCAGAACACTTCACTCATGTTAGTATTTTTTTTTTCTACGAAGTTATTTTCTGTATTTTTACAATTCAAAAAGTTGTTTGTTTTTGTAGGACGTTGGGGCACATGTAATTGACTGGGATTTGACGTGCGCTTTTAAAACTCATGAAAATATCATGCTTATACCACTGCACCAAAACAAAGCCAGATTTGATGTGTGGAGAGGAAGAGTGAAGGCATATGCATGCATCCTTGTTGCTGTCTTATCTTGTTTAGGTACTTTGCATTATTGTTTTTACAATCAACTTTCCTACTGTCTTATCTTGTTTAGGTACTATGCATGAGCCTTGCATGTCTACACTGTTAAAGGAACGATATGGCTCTTCTACGTGAAAATGGATAATACATTCCAATTGGTAACTGGAAATGGATTAATATCCAAGAGCAGTTTGTTCTCAGCCAAGTATCCTACCTTAAGTTCTTGATACTTCCATGAATTACGGTAGTACACAAAGAATTAAGTTGCAATGTGAAGTTCAACGGTTATTTATGAAGTATTCAGAAACCTGTGATCATGAACAGACAAAGAAACTTGGAGTGTTTGTGTATTGCCTAGTTCTGGTTTTTACTGCTCTCTAATATAACTAGAAATGTATCATTCAGATGAAATGTATGAGTTATTGTTAATTGTAAAAGAATCAGTTTAACTTAACATGAGGGAATACGTTTCTGTGCACTCTTAGCCAAAGCTTAATAAGTCCCACAGCATGAGAAAGTCTCAATGCATCTTTGTGGCGTGTTGGGTACATGTAAGTCTCTTCAATTGGGTAGCATAAATTATATGGGATCGGATTCGATATTTACTACAACATTAAAGCAGGAAATGGATGTTAACTTGCAAATGAATTAGACACAAAACTGAATAATTTTATCGATTATACTTTTAGTTACATTAGCCGTGCAAAGTGGTGAGACCCCCCCCCTCCCTCTCTCTCTCTCTCTCTCTCCCCCCCCCCCCCCCCCCCCTCCCTCTCTTCCAGAGTTAGCATACATGACAAATTAAATGTAACTAATAAACCCATCTTAAAACACTCACAAACAACTTCTGTGAAATTAAATAACAAATTAAAAATCTCAAAATGTGGTTAGAATCCCTTATGAATCTTTCTTGCTACCTGAACGTGACATTTTCCAGTCAAACGACTGCAACCGATTCTTTAAGTTTTGGTTTTCTTCAAGTAAACGACCATACTCGAGAAGAAACCCTTCCGATTGTTTTCTTAGAGCAAGGACGCTGGACTCTGCAGTATGAACATCTTTCGTCTTTGTCTCGATTTCAGACTCTAGTTGTCTGAGTCTCGTATGCAATGTAGCCATCTCATTCTCCAAGACTTTCATCCTATCCAAACTGCTAGATTTTCCATCCTCAGATCCTCTGTTCTGTTTCTTAAGGGCTTCCATTCCCTTTCTTCGTATACGAAGTTCTCTAATGTAGTGGTGTAGTCTGTCTATCATAAGAGCAAGAAATAGGGAGCATCCTGCAAGTGGGAGATGCAAACGAGTCAACGACCGACAAGATTATCACTCTCAGTGAGCGATAGGAGTTCATGAAACATGAAACTAACTCCCCACTGAAATGAACATCTCGTAAACAGAAATTGTAGCAACATAACCACAATGCAATTCACAACATGGGTTATTAAGGACGGTCAGGCTAGGTAATTATCTTTTACTGTCAGCAAACGAAAGCTACTATAAATATAGGGGAAAAGGAGTAAGGAGCGTGCGAATTCACTTAAAAGTTAATTAAACATGTAGGACTTCCGTGCTGATGCAAACGATACAAACAATAGTGCAGCTGATATGATGACATTGCTTTCTGCAATATCAATGCTATTTCCAGACAGAAGGACCTATTGGTTTCCATTACAAATTACTTTAGCATTTAACCCGCCAACTTAATTAAACAAAAAAAGAGGTCAGTTTCTTGGTCAAAAGGGCTGTATGGTGGTAAATAGGCCAATTTCAGACATTAATCATAGACGGCAGCAAGGTGAACAAGACAGAATTCACCATTACGTCTGAGAATTATATCTCAAGTTACAAAATGTTCCTCACCAACAGTGATAAGTGAAATATTTCTATCAGATCATGGGTAATATCGGGGAATATGAAACTCTTTTTGAGCAATTTGCACACATAATTTTCGACAGCCTGTGTACATAATTAATCTGAAAACCACAGAACTCAGGAACCAGGCCACCATAACACCATAATGCTTCGAATTTGATTTCTCGAAAACAGATTCTCAAAACAACTAATTAAGATCTAGAAAACCTAGCTATTTACTCACTTACAAGTTACTGTCATTAATGAAACAGTGATTTGAATATAGGAAGGCAAAAAAGTTACAATCTTTCATCATCAATCTCATTCCCAAATCCATCAAAGCAACCACATTCCAACCACAATTCACAAAACCCAAAAGTTAAACAATAACAAAAAGAAAAAGAAAATGCACATTCAAGAATTCCACACTAGAATCAACATTATCAGAGATTATGTCACTAAACCCAAAAATCAAGAATTACCCAGATAGCAATTAAGTTCTAGCAATTAACCCACAATAAAAACTGAAAAAGATATCAAGATTGAAAATTACCCATGAGAGTGGCGTCGAGAAGGTGCTTGATCATGAGGACCTGATCGGTGGGACTAAGAACAGCAGCTTTGTCGATCCGGCTCCCTCTGATCTTAACTATGCTGTAAACGTTGGTCATCAGCACCACAAACACCGTCGCCGCCACCGTCTTCACCACGACGGGGCCGCGGCCGCGCTTGATCTGATCCAGCCCCAAAATCACCAGCTTCCTGAAGGGGGTCCTGAACAGAAACGCCAGTATCAGAACCATTTCTGATAAAATCACTACGAACAGCAGCTGAATCATCTTTCTGGAGTTTTTGTTTTGGTGGGCAACCAGAGTCTGGTTATTAACTTATTTGTGTGCGAAAGTCGAAAGCTTTGAGAAGAACGTGTCGGTTTGGTTGTTGAAGAAGAAGGACGAAGGAGGAGAAATGGTCCTCCTTCGTTGCGTGGTAATGATTTCGGTCCAAAATTAAAAATTAAAAAAACTACACAGTCCTGCATTTGTAATTCCAACAACATATAGGATGAAATAGTAAATTTGTAAACTATACTATTTATATTGGTTCTCCAATTCGACTGCTTGGAGTCATCATGCAGATCTCCTTAGGAAGAAATTTTTTAGTATGATCGTCATACGAGGTGGTACACTATATATTTATATAGAAATGGTGAGTTATGTGTGTTAAAAAATTAATAACTTAAAAATTAAAATTTTTCACCACTTATATAAAAACACGTGGTGTACCATTCGTATTCTCGTCACAACTAAAAATTTATCCACGTTAGATTAACAATCGAATCTTAGATGCATCATGCATATCTCTCTCATTCTCGTAACATTTGTTCGATTTGTTTTTTTTACTTTTAATTTAGTGACATGTCTTTTAATTATCTTTAAAACGTGACCCTTAAATAGTCAAAAATAATTATCAGTTTGATGAAAAGTTGGTACATTTTATCAAAGGGGCTAACTTGGCAAGTTATATAAGATTATAAAGATGTAAACCTAAATTGAAAGTCAAAAGGGCAATTCGAGAGATACAAAGTTTCGGGCTTTGATGAAATTCTTCCTTCTTGCTAATCCCTACATTTTTTCAAGCCAAGCAAAGCAACAATAGTTGAGAAGAGAGAACCAAACTCGTAAATATGTTGTAAAGGTGAATGTTTTTAATCAACTAAGCTACAAACGCATTGTTATTATATTTTATTTTACACACTAATTGGGGGCAGTTGGCCACCAAAAAGCTTATAATTGGCTAGCCTTTTACTGATTACCAGTAGTGTGTCTAATTGTTTATAAAGGAATTCATGGTGACAGATTTAAAATTGAGTTGCCACTTGGGGCAAATAAATAAGGGTGGTGTGGTGAGTAGGGAAGCCAGCATGGCTACTGCAGCAAGCAGATTTCAAATTAATCATGAGCTGCAGTTCCCTTGCATGCCTTCCCTCTTTTCTCCAGCAAAGATATTCACTTCATATGATTGAACTCAATAAAGTAACAAGTAAATGGATTTGAGTCTAAAAGTTTGGAAATTTTGGTTTTGAGCTTTGAGACTAGGTCCATCACTCTTTTGTTAGATTTTAGTGAAGCGTGTTTACTCGATCAATTATTGTATATTTAGCTGTCTTAAAAGTATTAATTCATGAAATTTTTCATTCAAATACCATTTTTATAAAATAAAAAAAAATTAGAGGAATAAAAAACTCGCTAATACATTTAGTTGTAGCCAATAGTAAAGACAAGTACATTATGTCAAGAATACACAAAGTATAGACAAGTACATTATGTCAAGAACACACTAAAATGACGATTATTTAATTGAGCGGTTTTTTACAACAATAATTTTTGAAGAAAAACCTAAAAACTCAAAAGTTCGGATCATTGAAAAGCAATATGACAGTTGATTAATCTTATTTTTAATGAGACACGGTGATTATTTGTATGAACAAATTAAAGTTGCACAATAATGTACAAATTACAACACAAAAGTGGCAAAAACTAACCGAATTGGAAAAGCCAAAACCAAGATATAAACAACGACCCTAGAATAGCTTGCTTGCAAACTTTTCAGGGAAAACAGCAAGTTGCTTGAGTTCTGATAAGCTCCTTCCAAGCTGCAAAGCCACCTTCAATTCAAACACTCCCCCATTCTCTCTCCTCTCAACTTGTTTCTCTCTCAAATTTGATTCAATCCTCTCTTGTATCAGCCTAAAAAAACCAGCATTGCTCCTGTACATTTCAACCACCATCCCAACTTGCCCACCATGCTCCAATGTATTCACAACACTAGCCAAAGCTCCACATATGACCCCTACCATTACTCCCCACACCCCAAGATTGCTACTTGAACCCACAAAATTAGACCCCAAAGCTGCAAGGGCAGTTAAAATAGGAACAGAAACAGCCAAAACTCTGTTGACTTTCAAGGCTAGTTCAGTCAACCTCAAGTACTCAGGCACATCCTTGCTCTTCAAAACCCTAGCAACCTCTCTCATCTCCTCTTCCAACTTCTCATTCCACCCATTATTCCCATGTACTAAATCACCTTCAACCCCCCGAACCCTATTTTGATGATTCTGTACTCTTGGCCACCACACTGTGGGCTCCACAGTTTTGGGAAACTTGTCGAGCATTTCACCTATCAAAGGAAGAGGGTAAGCCCTGTCCAATGCCAACACTTTATCTATAGCTTCATTCACATCCACATTACTAATATTATTACTTACACTGTTATTGTTGAGAGATAGGGTTGTTTGAATCTGTGCATGGAGCTGCTTGAACAGCCTCGCCGAGTTCCGCTGCTCCTCGGCAAGCTGGGACGGTTGGATTTTGTTTGTCACCGCCAGCATGGTGGTGGCGGATACGTAGAGAAGAGTGGAAGAGAGCTTGAGAGCCATAAAGGGTGCTTTTGCAGTAGAAATAGCACTAGCAGCTGCTGCAAGTCCTGCCATGGTTGCAGCAGTGAGAGTTATTGCATTGATGGAGATTAAAAGGAGATGGTTCCAATTTTCACGCTGAGCTCCGATGTTCTTATGCATCTCCACTCTGTCTGCAATGGCTTCCATGATTGCATACAGCTTAGGAATCACCGTTGGATCATCTGACATATTGCCAGTGGTGTCGATTTTGATGGAAGAGTTGAAATAATCGTTTTCCAAGTTCTGGATCAAACTTTTGGTTGGGAGCTTGGGAGGAGGAGAAGTTGGAGGACTCACCTGGAATTTTGGTGTATTATTGGCAGTAGATTTGATTACTCGTTTTTGAAAACGCATTTGATTAGGGGATCCCATCAAGCAAAAGATGCTTGAGGCTTGAAAAGCTGCCATGCTTTCTTTGGCTTGATCGAATTATTATTATATATTTGTATATGAGTTGTATATTGGTTGTGGGTTTGGTGGTTGGAGTTGTGGATTGCCTAGGCATAGAGGATGAAGTAGTGAAATATTTCTACTCGGTATGGTATTTATACAACAACACTGCCTTGCTTAATGCATATAGAATAACTTATCTACACTGGAGAAGTCGTCGTAGTAGTATCTCAAACCAACAACTCATTATAATATGTTTAATTTAAAGAGACATTTGTTGATTCGTCCCCTGAACTTGTATGCAGCTGCTAATTTCCTCTCTGAACTTTAATTTTAGCCAATTATGTGTTGTTTCCGTGATCAAGATGGATTAAAACTCTTAATATCTAATGTCGGGGGGAAATTGGTTATTTATAAAAGTTTTTTGGGGGGGGTGTTAATCGACTAAAGTTAAAGTTTAAGGGAAAAATTGGCTAATTACAAAAGTTTAAGGGGGGCAATCGGCTAAAATTAAAGTTCAAGGGAGAGATTGACAGCTCCATACAAGTTCGGGGCAAATCGACAAATATGTGTAATTTAAATAATAACAATACATGATTGGCTTGAAATATAGCCAATTATTTTTCTAATATTGTTTAGTTTCTATTTCCTCACATATAACATTCATGCAAAACTAACTCATTAAAATGGTATTGTAGGAGAGGCAAATGGTAGACACAAAACAAAGTGTCTTTGTTGAGAGTTTGAATATACTCCTTCATCTTCATGAACACGAGTCATCTAATCTCATGGCTTATTATCTCTTTGGGGTTTGAGCATGTGACACCATGGGATACAGATATTGACTTATCAACAACCATAGCGAGTAGATCATTGGTACGTCCAATGGCATATCGAGACAAATGTGACTTCTCATGGCCCTTATTTAATTGAATTCAAAGACCAAACCAGTACCATATATAAGTTAATATTACCTCTTTAATAGAGATGAGATTCGTCTGTGTTAATCGGTTCTATAACTGTATTAGAAATGTGATACAAGTATAATATGAAAAATGACGTAAGTGTAGCTTTCCTCATTTCAAAATTATCATAAATAATTGGTCTACATTTTCTTAGTTTATCTCTCAAGTTTGGTAATGGCCTAGTAGCTGCTAGTGGCACTGCTCCTCATCCTCTGAAAGGAAGGGATCTTTGTAGTGGTTCATTCAACTCCTAATTATTATGTAGTGGTTTTCTTCATTATTTGGAATAGTGCAAAGATGATGTGTTTTTCACAATAGTGGTGTTTTTCTTCTTTATTTGCAACTCCATATCACCTCTAATCACTCAAACCTACATAACCTAGGTTCATGACCTATCTTTGTTAAAGTGTTTAAACTTTGAAAATCCTTTCTAGCTAGCTACTAATTAGTACAAGTTTTAATTGAATTATTTCAAAATCTTGTATTACAAGCATCTGACTTGGGGGATGCACAAAATGTGTGATCAGTAAGCCATCCCGATGTTCGTTTTATACATGTGTTTTTCAATAACAAAAACCAAATTTCTAATATTCCAAGCCGAACAACAATAAAGCCTTATTCTATTAAGTGAGGTCGGCTATATGAATTATAAAACGCTATTGCGCTTAGTTTTGCGCTAAATTCCATTAACTTCAAGTATTCCATATCTTTCCTAGAGTGTGAGAGAATAAATTGATATCGAACTCACTATTTACAATATTCAAACCTAACACTCTTCATAATATAATGGAAACCCGATTTGACCACGAGCGTCACGGTCAGTGACTCGGTGCAACATTCAACCCTTAATTGAAGGTGAGATCGCCAACGTGTTATATTAATATTAATCAAAGAACATTAGAGAGAACCATTTGCCCTCCAATCTCCATGCTTGTTTGCGACATAAGCAATGAAAAGCCTTTTGTTTTATTTATTTCTTGTCCCCTTGCTCTGAGAGCTTAGCGCTATCTCTTTCACATGCAATGATGCAAAGTGTGGTCTCCAACACCAACGTGGTAATCAAAATACTGCTTAGATTTGAAACGTGGATCCAATGTTTCGCCATCTCAAGCCAATCACGAAATTTTATAAACGTTTTCATATAACAGTGCGTAATTAACTTGAGATACCGTTACAATGTCATTCCGGTTAAATTGCACAACCTCTTTGATTTGTAACATGCCAATTTACACTTGTTTAGCAAAAAATAACGAAAACAGATCACTCATTTTATTATTCATTGAGAACATATTCTACAACATCCAGCAGACAAGAAAAAGGGAATCCATGACTTATATCTAGTATTTAGGGTTCATAATTGTTCAAGAGAGATCATTGGTGAGCTAACTAGAATAACTCAATAGAAAATTTTCAACGGTTTCACTTGGCCTTCGGTAACGCCACGGATCTTGCCTGCAAGTTTAGGAAAATTCCCCTGAAAAAAAAACAAAAAAGTACAAGCCAGTTTGTTAAAGAATCAAGAAAGTATGAACTAAATGTACTTTTATAGAGCAAAAAGGAGGTTAAGTTTATAGTGCATACCAGCCAAAAGCGACCAAACTGTGGAAGACGACACGGAGGTGCAGTGGCACATACTGGTGATTTATCCACCCCAGAACAGGCCAGAACTGCATTTCCACCCATCTCAAGATTTTACGATTATGAAATGTTTTACATTTTCGTACATGTCTTGGTATAAATCATAACGGGGAGAGAACTATACCGTCCATGATGTGTATTGAACCTTTGGGTAGTCCGTCTTGATTTTACTTTTCACTTGCGTCCAAGGTCTTCCTGTGTTTCACATCGCCATTAGACAATTAAGCAACAAAGTTCACACCATCTGTTACACTAACTTATGCTAAACACTCGTATCTGTCCCACATGCTAGTGTGCCTCTCTTACAGGCTGCTTTCTTTGAAAATTTAAGAGCTGTTTGATTGACTAATATTTAAATAGTACAACTTCAGATCTTAAACAAACAAATCTTAAGGGCACATAGGTACTGCTGCATTCCAACTGTATTTTTCACATGGCAACATTTAAAACATAAACAAAATGTTGAGATCGAAGGTTTTCACATGTACTTACCCTCCACAACCAACCCATAGTAAAGCATGAAAACCAAGTTATTCCAGGGAGAAGCCGTCAGCTGTTCCACCAGCACCTGAAATAAATTCATCAGGAATATTAGAATGACCAATACGTTCTTCCACTTTTTTCGTGGAGGCGGGGGAATGGAAAATGGGAGCATGAAGGAAAGCATAGCCTGCCTTCTTTGCTACTGTTTTTGAATCCTTCTTCCCCTTGAAAATCTTATCTAGTATTGTATGCAGGAAATGCCCAAATGGTCCAAGATAAACAGCTCCTAGAAGCTGCATTTAGAAATGCTAAACATGTAAAATATATGCCACAGTAGTTATACACATTAAAACATCTTAGCAGATTTACAATTTCATCAAACCAAACTTCTTACAGACAACAAGAAACTATATTATCACCCGGAAATAATTGTAATTACGGCTGCAAAATAGATTTTAACCATCATCTCCGACAGTAATGCTGCATATTTTGCATTTTCTCATGTTAGAGGCTTTAACCATCATGCTCCACCCAAACATTAAATGAGAGGGGAACAAAAATTCCAAACTTTCATCCAAATTTCGGTACCAAACGATATTGTAGTGCTTATGAAATTAGTTTGACAAGGTATCTCAAATAGAATGTATGATCGAACGTCTGCGAGAAAGTGATTTACAAACACTTCAGTTTCATAGCAAATGCTAGTAGACATCTTTTTCGACAAAAGCAGAAAATTAGGTTCAAATGATCGAACAACGAGTTTAAACCAACTTTACTACTTTCGAAAATCCCTCTTTCTTTCATATACAGTATGCACACATACACAGATCAAAGATACAAACTTTTATAAAATCGGCGATATGGAATCCTAATGGACATTACCACTTTGAGAAGGAGCCGTCGTATCTGAAGTTTCTGAATGCCGGTGAGCTTCTGCGACACTATGTCACTGATAGCTGACAAAACCCCCGCCGTAATTGCCTGTTTAGATAACAAATAAAGTGAAGATCACAAAAAATTCCCAATTAACAACATTTTACACTCATATTATTCAACTCGAAAAATCAATTAACGACTAATCACAATTAAGGAATATGAGCTGAAAATACATCATCTTTGAAAAAACCCAGATGAGAAAGCAATCTAAACATACAAAAAATTCAATCTTTGGGGGTTTCCTCAACTTTCTCGGGAACCAAACAGGGGTTTAAGATAGAAAACAGAGGAAATCTAGATATCCCAGAAAAAAAAGTGAGACTGATAATTTGATAAAAGGCATAGAATTTGACCTTGGTTCTGAGCGGATGATGCTGAAGCTGAAGCAAGTACTGCTGCAACCCCTTCTTTGCTATCGACCCCATCAGAGTTTCTTCGTCACAAATTTCCAATTTTGAGAGGAATAATTGGGTTTAGTCAATTTTCTGTTGGGTTCATTAATTAATCATATTCAATCTTTTTTAAGATGTGACACACTCTTTTTACTTCTAACACATTTTTTTAATTTTCGATAGTCGGATCAGATAAATTGAAGAATATAAAAATAAAAAATTAAACAGGAGTATGAAAGAAGTAAAAAGAGTGTGTGGATCGCACATCCCAGATATTATCTTTTTATTAAATTATAATAAATAGAATTCATTATTTATAGATTTGTAAGATGAAACATAAGAATAAATTTTTTAGTTTACTTCGTATTTCAATTTTTTTTGTGTGAGACTCAGTTTTGTTTGTGTAAAATTATCTTAATGTTTATAATTTTTCTTTGTTTATATTTTTATTCATTATGCACATGGGATTAAATTATGTTTTTTTTGTTTAAGAAAAAAATCAATTTGTGGCTTTGTCACGGCAGTTTTCATTTTGAGAGCTAGAAAGATTCACATAGGCATTTTAGCCTCTTCTAGTTAGCATTGTGCGATTCACCATCGTCACATAAATTGAGCCCGAGACAAGATTAAATTATGTTTTCATTCTCTTTTAATTGATAAAGAGAATTCTTTATATATAATATATAAATTTTGGAAAATTACTTTTGTACACACACACACACACACATATATATATATATATATATATATATATATTTGACCGTAATTTGTAGCTAGAAACATTCATAAGTTAATAAACTCAAAGCATGAAATGGTAAGTCAAGCCACAACTCCACTACCGATTCAAGTGAAGGAAATAAGATTAGTGCAAGTTTTGACCAAAAACAATAATAATTAAAGAAAAACGGAAGAAGAAAGATTGCAATTAGAAAATTAGAATCCAATACGTTGTGGTTTGAAAACTAGTAACTGGGTGGCCTCTTCAAATTGCAAGTTCATTAATATTGACCGAGAAAAATCAAGTGACGAAGAGAGACCTCTTCAAATTGCATGTAAAATTTTGAAATTGACCAAAACGAAGAGTAGATAATTATTCAAATATTGCATGAGTGAGGGTGAATCAATTGCAACGGTGGACGAAATATGAAACATAAACAAACATTTGACATTTAAGCTATTAAACTTCTTCATCACATTATCGTCATCAGATTTGGATTTCTATGAAGCTTCAGGCCTCTACCCATCTCTCTTTTTCCTTCTGAGTAAAATCCAGTTCTCAATATATTGGGACAATAAATCAGAAAACTTGAAAGATTGTCAAGGAGGTTTTTTTTAGACAATGAAAAGAGCAGAAGGATGAGGGACAACGTGCGGCGTGGGTTAGAGACGTCACGATGGCTTGGGTGAGGAATTTACTTTGAGCTGCATAGTTTTATGTGAACTGTTTAAGATTAGGGATTCGAGGGTCCAGAGAGGATCTAGTTCCAATATAATAGAGGCCACCACTCCACTATGGATTGTTTGAGTGAAAATTTAAATAAATAAAAACAGAAAGAGAAATAGGCCAATTATAAAGCTAGAATATATCTGTAAAATATATGGTTGAGGTTTGAAAACTAGTAGTTGGGAGGGGGCACTCGGTCCACCCAAAAAATAGCATGCAGGTGAACACAGACAGATAGACCACTTCAAATTTCAGAAACTTGTACGTTGGTCTTTAGATTAATAAAACCAAATTGTTAATTACGTATGCTATCACTATACAAATAATCAATATAAATTAATGGGGTTTTTGAACTTTAATCCTTCAAGAAGATTAAAATTAAAAAAAAACATGGTGGTAGATTGAATATTGGTTTTTAGTCCCTAATGTGTCCTTAATTCAAAATAATTAATGTGTATTTTATTTAATATCTCTCACATTAAATATTTAATTTTATTAATACACAAATTTTAATTTATTTTTTGACCAAAAGAGAGTTTTTTAATTTATTAATTTTATTTAACATTCTTCAAACTTGAAAGACTCAATTAATATACCTAAATGTTAGTACCGAAATATATTATATTGAACTAATATATTTAAATGTTAGTACCGAAATGTATGTACCTAAATATATGCACCGAAATGTATTAATATTAAATTAATGTACCTAAATGTGTGTACCGAAATGTATGCACCAAAATGTATTATATTGAATTAATGTACCTAAATGTTTGTATCGAAATGTATGTACCGAAATGTGTGTACCTAAATGTATGCACCGAAATGTGTGTACCTAAATGTATGTACCGAAATGTGTGTACCTAAATGTATGCACCGAAATGTATGCATTGAAATGTATTATAATGAATTTAATATACCTAAATGAAGAAGATACAGTACATCGAAATATATTGTATAACAAAAATTAATTTATCTAAATGTTCACAACAAAAATGTATTACGATGAATGAAATGAAAATAAAAATTATAATGAAATAAAATTAATATATTAAAAATTAGAAAGAAAAAGATAAATATTTAAAAAAATAAAAATAAAATTAATAAATGAGGTTATTAATGTATCAAGGGACTAAAATTAGATTTTCATCTTACTCATGGTTTTAATCAAAAAGTCATCTTTGCCAAGGATTAAAATGAAGTTTTCTATAAATTAATTAGTGGTGAACACAGGTATTGTCGATCTTTTGGTTTACTCCCCTATATTATGTGTTAATCCACATGTTTATTGATATGTAAAATACCATAAAATAAAATAAAAAACATAATAACACAATGTCATGCTACTCCTCCGCTGCTGTAATTGTACTACTTTCTTTGGTGGACTTCATTTCATATCTCACATGGCACCAATTTATCAAACTTCGTTCATTGATTGTTATTTTTTGTCCAGCAATATAGACGTGATATCAATAATATATTATATATTGGCAAAATAAAAGTGTCTTGTACTCAATGGGTGACGAGTTAATAGATGAAGTGCGAATTGGATGATGTGAGTTACAAAACAGAAGTGTGGAGGGAAACGAGATACTGTTGTAAAAGTAAATGTAAACTGATACTTTCGTGATAATTCAAAGTGTAGTATAATAATTTAGCAATTAATAGAACAATGTTAATCGTGTGTACATTGAATTTTACATTAGTATAAGTTTTAAGTCGTGTAATGTATCTTGTTTGAAATTTTTACATATGCAAATACGTACTTATATGCTTGCATGAAATGAGAGAGAGAGATAACGAGTGAAGGCAATGCAAAATAGTGGACCAAATTTTGAAGAGGGAAATAAAAAACAAATAAGGGAATGGGTCATGCTGCAGCAACAGGTCAGCCGATAAACCAAGTCCAGTCAATAATTTCCAAATCTGACCCCTTCTTCCCTTTTCAGCTTTCGGCTCTCTCCATATATATACCCACCACATCTCACCCTCTTCCTCCATTCCCAACTCTCTCCTCTCCTCCTCCTCCTCCGAACTGAAAACCAACCTCAGATCATCTGCTCTCAACACTCTAACAAAACACAGCACCCCAACAAATCAAATGGCTTCCCTCCAAACTTCATCTCTCCTCTTCTCTTCTCCCTCAAGTTGTTCTTCCTCAAACAGAACCATAAATGCCGCCATTCATGTCCCCAAGCTCCCAAGAGTCCGCTTCACTGTCCCCAAACAAACGACGAAGCTCGTCCTCGAAGGCCTCCAGTTGAAGGAACAAGTACCGAAACACGAAAACATCGATTTGTATAATAACAATCAGTCTGCAGCAGCAGCAGCTCCTACAGCTTCCACTGCTCAGCTCTACGCGCTCTTAGAGGCGGTGGCGGACAGAGTGGAGATGCACGCAAACATTGGCGAGCAGCGCAATAACTGGAACGCACTTTTACTTAGCTCTATCAACATGATCACTCTCTCCGCTTCCCTCATGGCCGCAGTTAATGCAGCTGCTGGAACGTCCGTTTTGGCATTGAACATTTCGTCGGCTATTTTGTTCTCCGCAGCCACCGGAATGCTGCTTATCATGAACAAGATCCAGCCTTCGCAGCTCGCCGAGGAGCAGCGCAACGCTACGAGGTTGTTCAGGCAGCTCCAGAGTGAAATTGAGACGGTGCTTGCTCTTCGTGATCCTACCGAGAAAGATGTGAAGGAGACAATGGAGAAGGTTTTAGCCCTTGACAAAGCTTACCCTCTTCCGTTGCTCGGTGCCATGCTCGAAAAATTCCCCAAAAAATTTGAGCCGGCTGTTTGGTGGCCTAGAAATGTCGTCCATTCTCAAAATCCAAGAAAACCGAAATCCCAGAAGGGAAAGAATGTAAATGGATGGAGTGAAGAACTCGAAAGCGAAATAAGAGAAATTATTCAAGTGGTGAAAAACAAGGACATTGAAGACTACGAGAGATTAGGAAGCTTGGTGTTAAAGATCAACAAGATTTTGGCAGTTTCGGGGCCTGTGCTTACTGGGATTGCAGCTGTTGGATCCGCTTTTGTAGGCCATGGATCAGCCACTGCTGCAGTTGCAGCAGTGGCCGCAGGCTCGTTGGCTAGCGCAGTGAATGCTTTTCAGCACGGCGGGCAAGTAGGGATGGTGTTTGAGATGTATAGAAACTGCGCCGGCTTCTTCAACAAGTTGGAAGATTCAATTGAAGCAACAATTGGAGAACAAGACTTGGAGAAGAGAGAAAATGGGGAGATTTTCGAAATGAAGGTTGCAATGCAATTGGGAAGAAGCTTGGAGCAGCTCCGAGAACTTGCATCGAAATCAGCTTTGTATCGTTCGAACGGAGAACCAATAGACGAATTCGGTTGCAAGCTTTTCTAGGTAGTTCATCAGAATTTGTACAAACAGAAAGAAAGAAAAAAATTCTTTGATTCTTTTTGTTACTTTAGAATTTAGAAATTCATTTGATTCTTTGTCCAATGGTGTAACATAGAAAATCTAATGTTAACACTCAAATTTTCACACTACAATTTGTTTCTTAATTCGTCTAATTAAGCTTTGTTTAGCGTCAAACAACCCGGCTTTGCGCTTAATTAGTGTTATTGACCTTTTAAACATAATTTTCATGCCCTAGTTGGGGGAGGGCGTTCTGAGTTCTGATCATGCTTTACCAGAAAACTGCCTAAATTGGACGGCTTAGATTGACCTGAAATGTTGACTTTGAGGCACTGCGTTACCTTTGATTGGTTGACTTTGATAAGCGACATTCCGGTCAATATAATCTCTTGAAAGTTCATTATGTTTTCTTTTGGCCAAAGTAAAAAAAAAAATATTATTATGTTAATTTTAGTTGTGCAACAGTAGAAGTCCATCCATGTCGACAAGAAGAACCTGAATTGGGATCTGCTTCAGACCTCGCAGTCCGGAGCCGACTGATAGGGAGAGAGAGTGGCACGCCTCAACTTCGATATCCTCACGTGTTGGTCGACACTCGAGAATGACAAAACCATTTTAAACATGTATACAAATATAAAAATATGCAATTAAAACGATTATGCTAAAACAGGAACATGTTCAGAACATACAACTACTATAAATAATAAGAAAGAATTATTATGAAAAGGTACGAACTAATGAATGAGTCCTACCCGTAAGAGACTCGAAAATGCCTAAATAGAAGTGCCCTGACGGTGAAATCGTGTGCCTCAAAATCTAAGTCCTGATGAGAGAGTGCAAAACCAGAAAAAGTAAGTGCACCAAGATTTATAATAATACTAAGAAACTGTCTTGAAAATGATAGCAAAATGGGTCTACAAATGCACAATAATTATCCAAGAAATATGAGCATGAAGTATTAATGAGCTAATATAATAGGGACGTAAATTCTCTCCATAGCAGTTTTCTCTGGAGCCTCCAGAGCAAAAGAAACATGCCAAACTCCCACAACAACAGCTACTTTCTCTCTATATCGCGCGCTATCTCCTTCTCCTCACATTACCGTCATCAAATCTACATTTCTATGAAGCCTTAGGCCTCTACCCATCACTCTTTTTTCTTCTAGGCAAAATCCAGTTCTCAATATATTGGGAAAGTAAATAAAAAAACTTGAAAGATTTTGATGGAGGCTTTCTGAGATGAGGGAAAGAGCGGAAGGATGAGGGACAAGACGCAGCGTGGGCGAGGGACGTCACGATGGCATGGATAAGAAATTTACTTTGAGCCGCATAGTTTTATGTGAACAGTTTAAGATTATTAGTTGGAAGGTCGGGAGATGATATAGTTCCAATATAATAAAGACCACCACTCCACTATAGATTGTTTAAGTGACAATTTAAATAAATAAAAATAGAAAGAGAAATAGGCCAATTATAAAACTAGAATATATCTGTAAAATATATCGTTGAGGTTTGAAAACCAGTAGTTGGGAGGGGGCACTCGGTCCACCCAAAAAAATAGCATGCAGGTGAACAGAAACAGACAGACCACTTCAAATTAGAGGTCAGAAACTTGTCCGTTGGTCTTTAGATTAATAAAACCAAATTGTTAATTATGTATGCTATCACTATACAAATATAAATTAATTAGTGGTGAACACAGGTATTGTCGATGTTTTGGTTTACTCCCCTATATTGTGTGTTAATCCACATGTTTATTGATATGTAAAATACCATAAAATAAAATAAAATACATAATAACACAATGTCATGCTACTCCTCTGCTGTATTACTTTCTTTGGTGAACTTTCATTTCATATCTCACATGGCACCAATTTATCAAACTTCGTTTATTGATTGTTATTTTTTGTCCTGCAATGTAGACATGATATCAATAATATATTATATATTGGCGACATACAAGTGTCTTGTACTTAATGGATGACGAGTTAATAGATCAAGTGCAAATTGGGTGATGTGAGTTACAAAATAAAAGTTTGGAAGGAAACGAGATACAGTTGCAAAAGTAAGTGTGAACTGATACTTTTATGATAATTCAAAGTGCGATATAATAATTTAGCAATTAGTAGAGCAATATTAATCGTGTGTACATCAAATTTTATATTCATATAAGTTTTAAGTCGTTTAACGTATCTTGTTTGAAATTCTTACCTATGCCAATACGTACTTACATATTTGCATGAAATGAGAGAGAGAGAGAGATAACGAGTGAAGGCAATGCAAAATAGTGGACCAAATTTTGAAGAGGAAAAAAAAAAATAAGGGAATGGGTCACGCTGCAGCAACAACAGGTCAGCGGATAAACCAAGTCCAGTCAATAATTTCCAAATCTGACCCCTTCTTCCCTTTTCAGCTTTCGGCTCTCTCCATATATATACCCACCACATCTCACCCTCTTCCTCCATTCCCAACTCTCTCCTCTCCTCCTCCTCTTCCGAACTAAAAACCAACCTCAGATCATCTGCTCTCAACACTCTAACAAAACACAGCACCCCAACAAATCAAATGGCTTCCCTCCAAACTTCATCTCTCCTCTTCTCTTCTCCCTCAAGTTGTTCTTCCTCAAACAGAACCATAAATGCCGCCATTCATGTCCCCAAGCTCCCAAGAGTCCGCTTCACTGTCCCCAAACAAACGACGAAGCTCGTCCTCGAAGGCCTCCAGTTGAAGGAACAAGTACCGAAACACGAAAACATCGATTTGTATAATAACAATCAGTCTGCAGCAGCAGCAGCTCCTACAGCTTCCACAGCTCAGCTCTACGCGCTCTTAGAGGCGGTGGCGGACAGAGTGGAGATGCACGCAAACATTGGCGAGCAGCGCAATAACTGGAACGCACTCTTACTTAGCTCTATCAACATGATCACTCTCTCCGCTTCCCTCATGGCCGGTGTTAATGCAGCCGCTGGAACGTCCGTTTTGGCATTGAACATTTCGTCGGCTATTTTGTTCTCCGCCGCCACCGGAATGCTGCTTATCATGAACAAGATCCAGCCTTCGCAGCTCGCCGAGGAGCAGCGCAACGCTGCGAGGTTGTTCAGGCAGCTCCGGAGTGAAATTGAGACGGTGCTTGCTCTTCGTGATCCTACTGAGAAAGATGTGAAGGAGACAATGGAGAAGGTTTTGGCCCTTGACAAAGCTTACCCTCTTCCGTTGCTCGGTGCCATGCTCGAAAAACTCCCCAAAAAATTTGAGCCGGCTGTTTGGTGGCCTAGAAATGTCGTCCATTCTCAAAATCGAAGAAAACAGAAATCCCAGCTGGGAAAGAATGTGAATGGATGGAGTGAAGAACTCGAAAGCGAAATGAGAGAAATTATTCAAGTGGTGAAAAACAAGGACATTGAAGACTATGAGAGATTAGGAAGCTTGGTGTTAAAGATCAACAAGATTTTGGCAGTTTCGGGGCCTGTGCTTACTGGGATTGCGGCTGTTGGATCCGCTTTTGTAGGCCATGGATCAGCCACTGCTGCAGTTGCAGCAGTGGCTGCTGGCTCGTTGGCTAGTGCAGTGAATGCTTTTCAGCACGGCGGGCAAGTAGGGATGGTGTTTGAGATGTATAGAAACTGCGCCGGCTTCTTCAACAAGTTGGAAGATTCAATTGAAGCAACACTTGGAGAACAAGACTTGGAGAAGAGAGAAAATGGGGAGATTTTTGAAATGAAGGTTGCAATGCAGTTGGGAAGAAGCTTGGAGCAGCTCAGAGAACTTGCATCGAAATCAGCTTTGTATCGTTCGAACGGAGAACCAATAGACGAATTCGGTTGCAAGCTTTTCTAAGTAGTTCATCAGATTTTGTACAAACAGAAAGAAAGGAAAAATTCTTTGATTCTTTTAGTTACTTTAGAATTTAGAAATTCATTAATTTGATTTTTTGTACAATGGTGTAACATAGAAAATCTAATGTTAACACTCAAATTTTCACACAACAATTTGTTTCTTAATTCGTTTAGTTAAGCTTTGTTTAGCGTCAAACAACCCGGCTTTGTGCTTAATTAGTGTCATTGACTTTTTAAACAATTTTCATGCCCTAGTTGGGGGAGGGAGTTCTGAGTTCTGATCATGCTTACCAGAAAACTGCCTAGATTGGACGGCTTAGGTTAACCTGAAATGTTGACTTTGAGGCACCGTCTCACTCTTACCCTTGATTGGTTGACTTTGATAAGCGACATTCTGGTCAATATAATCTCCTGAAAGTTCATTATGTTTTCTTTTGGCCAAAGTAAAAATATATATATCATCATGTTAACTTTAGTTGTGCAGCCGTAAATAACTACAGTAGAAGTCCATCCATGTCGGCAAGCAGAACATGAATTCACTCCAGACCTCGCAGTCCTGAGCTGACAGATTGAGTAATTCGGACCGTCCAAGAGAGGGAGAGCGAGATTCAAGTTCTTGGTTAGTAGGATGGTCTAAAGGGAGCTTTGGACTGCGAGATCTAGAGAGTATCTCAATTTGAAGAATCTACCATGTAAATATATTACCTTGAAGAAAAAAGATGTATTCCATTACATTCCAGATTCATAAGCAATTAGAAAATGGAAATTAGCATTGACAGAAACAGTCAAGTTTTATCAAGAAATAAAAAGGGAAACCGATTAGAAACCCGATGATGATGTACCACGCTTGAATTATGATGGCTTGTAGTATTTTGAAGGTACAAAAGGCATTTTCGTGACAGCGCCATCATAAGCCTTTCCTCGGACAATGATCTTAACTTTGGTTCCGGCCTTGTGTGATCCAGACTTCACGTATCCCATCGCTATGTTCTTCTTCAGGCAGGGGCTAAATCCTCCACTTGTGACTTCCCCAATGGTTTCACCTTTCTCGTTCTGAATCTCGCTATGGCTTCTAGCAGGTGGACCTGATGAGATGAAACCAGCACGCCGGATTTTAGGACCTTCCGCGAGTTGCTTGAGTATTACCTCAGCGCCAAGAAAGCCGCCCTCTGCCCTTCTTCTCTTCCCTATGGCCCATGTGAGTCCAGCCTCCACAGGTGTTATGTGTTGCTCCATATCATTGCCATATAAACACAACCCAGCTTCCAGTCGGAGACTGTCACGAGCACCCAGACCTGTCAGCCTCACCTTCCCCTCGGATTTCTCCAAGATTGCTTTCGCAAGATCCACTGCATTCTCATCAGGAACCGAGATTTCAAATCCATCTTCACCGGTGTACCTAAAATTCTCAGTGAAAAGTGCAATCCAAAGTCAATCACAGCTCACTGCAACAAGGCAGTTGAAATGGCAAATTCTTGTATAACCAAAGAAGAGCACATAACAGAATAAAATTACTTCACTCATCATCTTCAATCATTTTCTTAATAATTACATGAATGCATACAAGGCGAAGAGAAATGACTAACTAGAGTCTGAGCGCCGGCTAAAAACCATAAAATTATATAAATCAAGGGCCATCAGCTGAATTCTCAGATGGCAACATCACTATAATCCCCACACCGTGCATAGGAAATTAATTGCTTTGTAAAAAGCCACAAAAGAGATGGGAGGAAACATACCCAGTCCTTGTCAGAAAGCAGCGTGCACCATTGACATCCAAAATTAGGAACTCTCCAAAATATAACTTGCTCAAATCCTCTTTTGTCAAGTGTTGAAGGGTTGGGGCAGCAAGAGGACCCTGCTCGGAAAAAAAACCTCTTAGTGTTACTCTCAAGGAATATTTTGACCAGCTATTGAATCAAAATAAAACTGTGTCCAATTGTGAGCCTACTTCATTATTCGTAACTGCAGCAGTTTTAACTGATCGAATTATTGGTCAAATCAATACAAATAAGTTTCAATTGAACTAAACAACCTATCTTCTAATTGCAGCTTGAATTTCTTTTAAACTGAATTTTTTTTTATGCAAGAGAAAAGGAGCAGTAACTGAATCAGACAATTACAAATTCAAATGCAGTTGAATCAGACAAATTTCGCAACACCGCAATCACACACGCCAGTTCTATCAAATGGGCAAGTGAATATCTCGAAAACACGAGTATATGGCAGATTCAGTACTATAACAATATAAATCAACAAAGACGAGTGAATATTCGAATCAAAGGATTGACCTGGAGAGCTAGAAGAGATCTCTCATCATGGATGTGCCACGAGACATCTCCCCCTTTAGCCTTGAATGCCTTCATGTGCTCTTCAATGTGAGCAAGATCTTTATCCCTACATCCAGCATTCACCACCAGGTATATGTGGTCGTCAGTAACCTTGGTAATCACAGAGTCATCAATTGCCCCGCCCTTCTCATTTGTAAAGACAGTGAGTGTCCCCGTTCCAGGGGCAAGTGAAGCAACATCAGCAATGACAAGCTTTTCAAGGAAAGAAATGGAATCCTTCCCCTTAAGGCTCAGCCCACACATATGGGAGACATCAAACAGACTACCATTCTGCCTGCAGTTTATGGTGGAATCGATGATTGAGTCCTTGTACTGAATAGGCATTCCCCATCCAGCGAAAGGCACCATCTTACCGCCATTTGCAACATGGAAGTCATAGAGGACTGTCTTTTTTAGCTCAGCTTCTGAGGCAAAGTATCGACGAGCTACAGCCTTCTTATCACCCTGAGCAATACGCCGGGTGATTGACTGGCCAAGTTGCCACAAACCCGCTCCTCTCATCTTAGCAGAAATATCTGAGACACATAATCAATCATAGTGACTTTTAGGTTCGTGTTACAAAATCGAGATAGGTCTGCTTACTAGAAATGATATGCCTCCATAACTTGTCCTACAAACCAAACATATTCTAAACGGGCACCAAAAGTTCAAGCCAAACCCCCATAACTCAAAAACAACAATAATCATTACTCGGTTAGATTTTGTTGTCATTAGTTGCTGTGACGAAGAAAGTAACCAGAGATAAATCGATCGAAAATGTTGCATTGCATTGCATTTCATACAGTTTTGTTAGTGTGGTTGCATCGAGACATTACCCTTCCGTACCAAATTTTTGAACTTTGAAGTCGAAAGTCATCCAAATGGTATAAAAACACAGAGGAATTGATAAAGCAGGTCTCTTTACAATACAATTTTTAAACTTTGCATTTGAGAATCCACCAAGGCAACATAACAAGTTTTAAACCACTGAAAAAACGCTAGAAATCAATCAGATTCTATTACAAGAACAATAAAACATTTGAATCTCACACAGATCTCCTAATCTCACATTATCCAATCTGCAGACAGAGAGAGAGGCATCCAATAAAACATTCCCAGAAAAACATACCCAATGAGATGCAATTACAGAACATGAAGAGAAAGAGAACAAGAAACTCACATGCTGAGATGGGTTGTCTTCTGTGTTATCTGTAGTTCTTCAGAAACAAGCAAATCTCAGACTGAGAGCCCAAAAGAGCATCTCCAAACTCACAAAATGGTGGCCTTTTTATATTTCTGAGTGCAAATACGAGAAAATCACAGAGAGAGAAAATAAAATATAAAGGAAAAAAGGAAAAAATGAAAGGGGTTGGTGGGAGGGTATGTGTGTAGTGGGTGGAGGAGGGTTTTCCCTTCCTAATCGAAATCGAGACAGGACGCCATCGTTAGTGAGTGGTGATAGCACAACTTGACAAAATAAACCCCAATCCCCTTCTACTCTCTGATCATATATATCGCTTTCTTCACTCACTCTGTGGGTCGGATTCGGGTTTTGCCCTTTTTATCTTCCTGCTGTGTTCATGTAAAATTGGGTCCATGACACGCAATGTTGATTTTGGACTAATGCTTGTGTTAGGAAACTTAATTACAATGAGAATGTAAAAGGTAATAGAAGTGGTCAACTTGTAACTCTATACGTTTTATATGATTTTCTAAATGAGAGATTTTATTCTTTTTCAAGTGCACCGCGTTTTCAAATCGTATTAATTTATATTTTCTTTATTTAACCATATGAATCAGCATTTAATTGATGATGTGGTAATTGGGTTACATGTTTTTAAGATGCGTAGGTTTCAATGGAGATAGAAATTGATGAATAGTTGTCGTTTTGGGGTGTAGAAGAGAAGCCAAAACTCCACAAGTCATTTAGCCCTAGTTTGGGAGTGAGGTGCTTAAAAAAAAGCACCCATGAAAAAAAGCTGTAAGAGTTTTAGGTGTTTGGTAAACTAAAAAAAAAGGGCTTATTTTGGAAGCTGCTGTGAGAATAAGCTGAAATCAAAGGAAAAAGATGAAGCACCTATTTGTAGCTTTGGAAAACTGGCTTTTTTTCAAAGCACACGGAGCTACAGTGCTACTTTAATGAAAAGACCCACTATCAGACTACTTTTTTTTTCAAAAGCACTTTTACAAAAATGTTTACCAAACACTCAGCTGATTTATTTCACAACTGCTTATTCTCACAGCACAGCCACTTATTCTCACAGCAGCTTTTTTTCAAAGCACAGCAATACCAAACTAGCCCTTAGTTTTATACGGTAAGTGTAGCTTCTATGTTAACTCATA
The DNA here is from genome assembly GCA_963580275.1 of Crataegus laevigata. Classification (NCBI taxonomy): domain Eukaryota; kingdom Viridiplantae; phylum Streptophyta; class Magnoliopsida; order Rosales; family Rosaceae; genus Crataegus; species Crataegus laevigata. The sequence goes on along the minus strand of OY756941.1, from coordinate 40,638,680 downwards.
AAGAAATTACATGCAATGCTAGTCAGTCATCAATTTTACGACGAATCAGACAATTATACAACCTGTACACATTAGTTAATATAATTTCGAAATCTCATGGTGTGATATGACAAAATTGAAACCCTATGAAACATTGGAATTCTCTAATACAAAGTCTCACATACAATAGCAAGGAGTTATATTAAAGAGTGTAAACAAGTGTATGTTTTGTGTAACTCCAAGATCAATCTCATTTAATATTGCCATAACAAAATACAAAATTAAGAACAAAAACAGGGAAAATTCAAATTGGGTAACTTAATTAATTATTCCATATCTAGTACACCAACCATGTATATATAGTATACTCAAGGCGATCCACCATCAGCTCCTTGCCCTTCAACCACCCCCGTTCCAGCTGCAGCTCCAGCCCCACCTCCGGATTCAGCCCCCGATGCAGCTCCGGTACCAACACCAACGCCGTCACCATAGCCTACTCCTACTCCACTTCCGAACCCACCACCAAAACCAAATCCTTTACCATATGGATATCCATAACCAGGAAACTTGTGATGGAAAAATGCATACGTCTTTTCATCATCTAATTTAACTGTACCGCCGACGCTACCCTTGTTGTTCATTGCAACGTCCCTCCCAGCCTCCGTGGTGCTACTGAGTGTAGCTAGAGCACCCAAAAGCACCAACATGCTCAAAACCTTAGTAGCAGCCATGATCTCAAGCTATTAGTTCTTAGGTGAGGAGTAATAAGTAAGCTAAAGATTTGTGTGTATTCGATTTGGGACATTTCACTTCAGGTTGGGCGACTGAATTTATAGGTTGAAGAACAAGACTAGAGAAGATGAAGGTTGAAATTAGGGAGATCCACTTCATGTACGTGAGTAACCTATATTTTTGGTTTATCAACAACACAACAACCCCCACGTATTGTTTGTGTGTTTGCGTGAGAATTTGATGTTTTCTTTCCATTTCTAACCTCTATTATAGTTGAGAGAGGTTTTGAATTTGTATCACGCGTAGTTTGAGAGTCAAATGTAAAATTACACCATTGACATTACATGTTTTGTGACGTTAATTTGTAATGAAAATTTTCTAAGTCATGTTGTTTTGCACAAAACTATTTGTGGATCACTACACTACAACAAAAATTGACACAATAACTACTGATATTAGTTGTACAAAATAAGTTGCACAAAAGCATATAAGTGACTAATTGGGTTATTAGCCACTCGTGCCTTTCACTCACTCCATTTCGTACAGTTAAATGTTAGTGCAAGTGTCAATTTAAGGTATCCGGCCATTAATCTAATTGCACATGAAGCATATATTGGAGGATAATACTGAAAAAGAGGTACTAATTAACTCTAGAGTCGCTTTTTTTCTCAAGTTTCCACATTGTCTGCATAAAAACGTGCATGACGATTTAAGTACTAAGAGTGAGCTCAAGAGAGACATCATTCGCATCTGAATTCCCAGCTGCTTTTCTGAACGTCAACAACTCACGAGAGGCTTTCAATGATGACGCTTTGAGTGATTGAGACATTCTTGCATCATATTCGCTTTCGGTACCGCCTAAATCTTCCAATTCTTTATGATTGCTCTCCTGAAAATTCAGACATATGGAATGGAATATTAAGGGACTGTTCAGAGCCAGAATGTCATAGGAGGGGGAGAGAGAGTACTTGTTCAATATTATCAGTGCATCTTTTGAGTAGATCATTGAATACGATGAAAGAACTTGGTTTCTGCTCGCATCTTTTACTTGATGCTTGATATGGAAGTACTGATGGCTTCGGTTCATCCTTCCTGTAAAAATCATGAATGTAAATCTCACATAACTAATAATGTCAATTAGGGAGATAAAACATAGTTACTTAATTTACAATTACCATTTCGCCAGAGGGCTGGTGTTCTTGGTATCAAGGCCTTCAATGTACCAAGTTTCATTGCTTTGGCAGGGTCCATGGTTGTACATTTTTTTCATCCCATCGTTGTTTTGGTGGTAAACAGGTTGAGCAATATTGATGGGATTTAAGAAGTTTGAGTGCTCAGAGACCTGCAACATCCCATTATTCTTTGCTGCCATAGCCGCTGCTGCAACAAAATGTCAATTCAATTATTGGCTAGAGCTTAAAGAAATATAGTATTTTTTTTTATTACACATTTTTTTTAAATGAAAAATAGAGAAGGAGAAAATAAAAACGATTAGGTCTTCTTGAATTTTGAAGGTACCAAATTATCATAGAAAAATCTTACAAATTATTCCTATGAATTACAGATCAAGAGGAATTGTGAGTAAATCGACTATATATATTTATACATTCACATCTCATACAAAAATACTTTATGTTGCTGTATATATAATACATGATGAAGGGAATATATAATACATGAATATATATATATATATATAGATATACTGTGCAATAAAATTAAATGACCAAAATAATTATGAAAATTAGTCAAGAGTGAAGAGGAGGAAGGGCATGCATGTATGTACATGTGTACCTTGAATGCCTTGCTCATGCTTCATACTCCTGTACATCTGTCCATCGTCAAAAACCTCAACGTTAGAAAGAATGAAAAAAGAAAGTTCAAAGTAACTAAGCAGTCTAAGCTATTCCCTCTTCAAAATAAATTAGAAAATACCAAATTAACAAGAGAGATTATTTTTACGCTTAACAAGATCTAGCTATCTAGCTAGATCGCAAATTACCTGAAGATGGCTTTTAACGTGTGATATGTTAAGGCCTTTCACATTCATGATCTGTAAAACCATCTTTGGAGTGGCTCCTGTAATTAATTAAACACAAAAATAAAAATTTAATAGAAATTTACAATATATAGGCTATGTATATATATATGCGTGTGTGTAGGGAAAGAAGCTAAAATTACTTTGTTCTCCGCCAAGCCTTTCAACTGCACGCACAAAACAGCGGTGAAGATCAGGCGTCCAACGAAGCCGAGGCATTCTGGACCGAACATAAGTTCTCACCAGAGTCGATGACGACGGGGATGATTTTGACAGGATGCCTCTCATCTGACGATGACCGGAGGTGGCCGGAAAATGATGGTGGTAGCCGTGGACTACTAGCTGCTTCCCTTGAGCTGTGCTTCTCTTAGGAGTAACGCCATCACCATCGTCAAATGATGACGTGTAGGGTTTCTGATCACCATTGTCAACAGAAGAAGAGGGAGACCTCTTAAGAGATGAGGAGCTCTGGTGATGGTGATCATCTCCTTCAATCCTCTCCATTGCCTGATCTTTCATGTTGTAGGGAGAGAGAGAGCTAGATATATATGAGATGGTGTCTCAGGGAATATATATGAATACAAAGATGACCAGTTGGACTCTGCTGCCGAAATGTGTCTTCTAGTGGCAGCTTTTCTCTGCCTCAAGGGGACACAAAATTTTTAGTCCTTGGAGTTTCAATTGGAAAAAAGGAAAAAAATACTCCCACAGAGAATTTCAGACTTTGCAGTCGTGCGCAGGTTGTGATTTTGTGTTTCAAAGTGCCTTCATGATTGGGTGAAAATGAAAGGTGAAATGTGAAAAAACCATGTATAATATAATTCAATCTTAAAGTTCTTGGTGATATAATTTTTCTTGATTAACTACCTAGGTAACACATTCTCTGGGCCTTTTCTACACTTTATAACTTGGTAAAAATGTAAGGAAAACCATTATGTGTAGGTTTCTGGAGCTGCCCGGCAATATATATATATATTTAAAACAGGAAAAAAATTTCAATGTGTCAAAAACACAGCTCGATACATAAAATGTCATAACACAAGTGGTTGAAAATAAGAAAAAAAACATCCAACCACTTATTGTATCCTACCATATTTTGGCACGCTAAAAAATATTTCTAAAACAAAAATGATTAAAATGTTGAGTCATGTCAATGTATAATATAAATTTGTGAATAGAATACAATATGGTATGGGAATCAACAAAGCAAACGTACGTTATAACAAGAAAAATAAATAGGGGTTGACAAGAAAACCAAGGATTGGCAGACATACGTTACAACTTATGTGTATGAATCTGATGGTTGACATATATAATTCAAAGGGAAACATACACCAAACCACCCAATAAGTTTTCAAACCTCTACTCCGTACTCACTTCTTCACCAGTCAAGTGATGGAAAATTTTGATAAGGTCGTTCACTTTGGGGTAACTTTTATATCGGGCAAGATTAAGGTGAAATTGGATACTCTGAGAATTTTTTTAGTGAGATTGACTGATTAGGATAACTCTTGTAACAGATAAGACTAACGTAAAGTTAAATAAAGAAAGTATAAAACTCTCACAATTTTTATACAAAATGTCATACTAATGACATGGTCGGAATTCCTACCCCAAGTATACTCTGAGTCAAGCCCCCTCTCCCAAATTCCAGCCGAAAAAGACTTTCACTCCTTCACAAAGTCACATAGATATTTGTTCAACTAATTAATTATTATGGAGGACTCAAAGTCTCTCAATTCTGAAACGCAAGCAAAAGGATGGAACCTAAACCTCATTCACACACACAAATCCCAAAACACGCCATAGAAATAGATGAACACAAAATGAAGAATAAGCTTGAGAAGAGGAGAGAGAGAGGGAGAAATAATATTCAAAGTTGAAACGTAGACATGCTTCGCATGTCGGGCATTGCTAGCTGGGGGACACGTTGGGGATGAAAACGTCATTTAATGGAGGTTATGTAAGCACATCTGCATTGCATGCAGAGTGCAGTTAGGGTTGTGGAATTCGGATGGAATTAATTAAAATATTTCTTTAATTTATTTATTTGCTTGGAACACAGACAAAATGGCTGAAACAAAATTCATGACATCGCTGGAACGTGGCCTCCAGGGCCATACTCGTTCAGTAACAGCATCCAAAAGAAAGAGAAAGCGGTTTCAAATTTGGAAGAATACTCTCTCTCTCTCTCTCTCATCAGTGTTTCTGTGGCAGTGGCAGTGGCATGCATTGGCAGAGCCGCAGAAGCATGGACGATAAGTGTTGTGTGACATCCTAAGAACTACTCCCAACACTTAAAAACTCTTTAGGTTCTAAACTTATCCAATTTGTTCAAACCCTTGAAGCAAATATGAGTTAAAACTTAAAACTTATTTATAGGCCAAATTTAGTCCATGATTCCCTAAGGCCAGCCCACCATATATGTATTTTTTTTTTAATTTTAAATTTATAAATTCATTGAATCCAACAATTATGATATAATTTGATCAAATCTAACGGTAAAAAAAAAAAGTGTAACAGTCCAAATTTAAATGCAACAGCTAAAGTAATTAAAAAAAAATTCTTTTATGTGTTTCATATTCTTTTATAGTGTTTCACGAGTTTTATGGTGTCGGTTAGTGATTTTTCAATATTTTTCGGAATCTAAATATTTTTAAGTTAAAATATTCATAAAATTAAATTAGGATATTCTATATTTTTTTTTCTTTTAAAAAAGTTACTTTAAGAAAAAAAAATAGCCTAAATTCAATTTTTTAATAATATGGGGCTAAAATTTTAACATAGAAGGGTTGGAGCAAAAAAATATTTTTGAGTTAAAACCTAAAAATTTTAAGTTTTAATTCAAGGATTTTTTTTTTTTTTTAGTCTAAACAATTAAAGCCATTTTTTCGTCTTATTTTTCTTTCTTTTTATTCTTTATTAATAATAAATAAAGAGTTTTTCTTTTGATAAATGTATAAATAAAGAAATTTTGGTCAAGTAAGCAATGTGACGACCCGTCCCGGAATTTTTAATTCGACGTTGTGAAATGACAATTTTGCCCTCACGGGAATCTTGTATGTGTGTGTATGTTGGTGTGAAGACCAATTATTTGTGGTCCTTAATAATTGGAACCAATGGGATTTTTATACCCTTTATTTGTGATAGGTAGATTTGGTCCACACAAACCCATCCTCTCTTACCTCTCCCCGTCAGTCTCTCTCTCTCTACCTAGCACCCTCTCAGACAGTCATTTCCTCTCTCTCTCTCTCTCTATCTCTCGAAACCTCTCTCTCTCTACCTTATATGTACGGACGACCACTAAAACCCATCAAAACTTCATAGATCGAAGCAACCAAGGGCATATTCTTACTCTTGAGGTCCCTACGAGTACATTGACATCATTTTCAGGTAAGAACTAACTTGGTTTCACGTCGAAATCACAAGCACCGAAATGAGTATTGTTCATGAACTTTTTGTTGTTGATTTTTAGGACAATCTAAGCTCACAGGGAGCTTTGTTAGGACCTCTAGAGGCTCAGAGACGTTCGTTGGAAGTGTTTTGACGTCAGGATTGCGTGGTACGAAGGTGGCTGGTTTTGGAGATTTCCCTGACGAAATTTAAGGCCTTTTTCGAGGTTTTTGAAGGTATAGACTTGTTCTACTCTTAATTTTGAGCACGTAGGAAGAAAAATGGGACAAAATGGTGCAAAAATGGCGGAGAAAACCTGAGTTGCAGGTTTCTGGCGACCAGTGGCCGGCGCCGGCGTCGCGAGGACAGGGATGACGCGTGCCAGGCACATGGGGGGGCGCGTAGCACTGTGCCCTGGCAGGTGCGTGGGCTCGAGAAAAATTATTTTAAAAATATGTTGAAGTCCGTGACGTCGAGTAGGTCGCGTTGGTATATTCGTATGCCAAAATTGACCTATGTATGAGAAGTTATTTCCGTAGTTGCGTATATGTGCTTACATAACGTATTTTTAGTAATTTCTCATATAGGTGAGACTTATTCCGAGGACGAGCGTAGCTAGGCTAGACGTAGAGGCTACGACCCAGCAACCTATCAGTGAGTGGGCAGCTATTTTTCCGTATAACCTATATATATATATATATATATATATATATAATGATTTTCCTAGAATCAGTTTTTAAATGAAAAGTACGTTTTTATCGCCATGCATATAACTTAATATTGATGCATGAGTATTCATATATACATTTCATGCATATGTTGGTGCCGAGGACGCCAGGTAAGTACCAGGTAGGTACATGCATTGTTGAGAAAGAACAGACGATATATGATGAGATATGATGTGATATGTTAGCTCATAAACCTGCACATATTGTTAGTGCTCACGCCCAGAGTTAAGGGCACAGTCTTTCACGTGTCATTCACTTCCCGCACCGCATGCTCGCCTTGGATCCAAGTTAGGTGCACAGTCTTGTCGTATAGACCACCTTTGAGTGTGTTCGACATGTAGGTGACTCGCGTTCGTTTGCACAGTCTTCACGTGATTGTAGCACTAGAGCATTCTTTATATTGATACAGTGATGTGATGATGACCTCATGAGGATATTGATGTATGTGCAGTGTGTATATATATGATGAGATTGAGATGTTATGAGCTATATGTACAGCCGAGAGCTGAGTTGATATCTAGTAGCGATATGGTTATTGAAATGCATCGCATGACACGGCGTATGAGATTCATATTGGCATTGAAACGCATTGCATGACATATTGTGAGATACGTTTGATAATGTTTTATGCTGAGAAAGTTTGTAATATATACGTATGTATTATTTTCTGGGAAACTATACAGGTTTTACGGTGAAGGGCTATACTTTTGAGAAAAGAATGATTTTGAAAAGATTTGTTTTGCTGACCCACTCAATTTTGTTCTTCGCCCCTCTAGGTTCTAGATAGCTAGAGTACCCGTGGTGGCTAGCGAGGACCTTTTGGTAGTTCTAACAGACTCATTATTATGTAGGACACCCATTGGTGTTATTCGAATTTAATTATTCATGCTTGACTGCAATTTGACTTAGTATGCTTTGGTTATGTATAAGTACTATATTATCACTCTAGCACACTATCTTATCTAGGTTTCTAGTAGTTTGGTTTTAATTAGTTCGTACTTCGTTAATGATTCTTGCTTCCGCACTGTGCACTTGGCTACGTCACACTCACGTGACGGCCAGCATGCCCCACTTTCGGGTCAGGGTGTGTCAAGCAAAACGAATACTGATGTTGGAATGAATATAACAAAGTAGCAAACCAATCTTTGTCATACAGTGAGAAGATCCAACAGGCCGAGGTCCCAACCGAAGCATAAATGTAGCGCCCCGCACAAAATATATTTATTTCGAAAAATAATATTGGTGATAGGCCCAAACTAAACTCTTATTTGTACCATTAATTGTGATTTTTAATAAATTTCCTTAATCCCACACATGATCTATAACCATAATTTTCTTACCAACACATATGATTATATTTTCGATTTATCACCATTTTCTTCTCTTAGATCAAATTTTTCAAATAAAGATTAATTCTCAATTATTTAAAGCTACATCTAACCCTGTTAGACTGCCTACGTACCCTTGAATGGGATCAAGCCTTTCGTAGTTCACATTTCAATTTCAAACCAATTTCGAAATTATTCAATTAATCGAAAATTTTAATTATTTTCCAAAATTACCAAATTTACAGGCAAGTAGATCTCAGTGAGGGGAGCAATTTTCATACTTGTGGCCAAGTCCAATTTGGCCAGGAAATGCCCCAATTTCACTCAAACCCGTCAAAAACCCTTAGAATGGATGGCTTTGATCCGTCACCGCCGATGCTCCGCCGTCCCTATAGTTGTTTGGGCTTTGTTCTAGGCCTCAAGAAAAGTCTAATGGTGGTGGAGATGAATGGAGTTAGCTTCAAATTTTGGTGATTCGAATCCAAACCCGCCGCACCCCACCGTGAGGGTCCTTATAAAATCGAACCATTTTCGTCAGTTTTTCGGGTGGTAGTGAGAGAAGGAACGACTAGGTTCAAAGTAAGGATCATTTTGGCACCCGTCCTGTAGTCAATGGTGACCGAAATTGGAAGATATGGCAGGGGTCGGATCCAAAGGTGGAACCGGGTCTAAAGGGGTTCGAGTTCCCCTCTTTCTTCCATCCCTCATTTCTCCTCCTTTCTTCTCTTTCTAATTCGTCATTTCCCCCATCATTTTTTCCTTTCTCTCCTTTATGTTCTTTTATTTTCATCTTAGCCGTCCACGTGTCATCACAGATAATGGCTTCAGAAATCTGGAGCCTTCTAGATCAAGCCAAAATTACAAAAATGTCCCTAATTTTAAACGTTAATAACTCTTTCATTATAACTTTGTTTCACGAAAGGTTTGCGCCTATGCGTTCGCGAAATTTAGCTCTATTCGAAAATATAAGTTGTGACCTCGAACGGTCTACGAATTTTAAATAATTAATTTCTAAACTTCACTCCTCGTAACTAGTTTAATTAAAATCTAAATTAATATAAATTCTTGAAAAATAATATAAAATCTCAATAATACAAATACATAAATTATAATAATTTCTCGGAACAAAATTTTAAAATTTCTCAATTAAATTTTCATAACCATAAATCGATTTATTTTCAATTTTCTCTACATATGAAATCTAATTCATATATTTAAATTTTCAGGGTATTATAATAAACATATAGAAGCTGTGTCTGTTTATGATGCTGCTGCATTGCCTTGGTTGCATTTAGAGCAAGTCCACTCCTAAAAAATGAGATGGCCCGAAGTACATTTAATCTACCTAAATGAATAGTAATTGACTCCAATGAACAGTATTTGGTCAAGTGCATCTCCACCCCTAAAACTAAATAGCCTAGTCCATTTTATTAAAATATTATTAATTTTTTAGTATAAAATAATTTAAAATTGACGTTTTCTTTATTTATAAAAAATATTATTAATTTTTATTATAAAATAATTAAAAAACTAACATTTTCTTCTTCTTTTTATAAAAAAATTATTAATTTATGACATTTTATTTATTAATTTACTTATTTTTAACTTGAAAAATCTAGATCAATGATATGAAAATCAAACGGTGCAGATTGTTAATTTTTTTTTTCACATTTAGAAATCCAACGGCCCAGAAAATTAGCCGTTGGAAATCCAATGGACATGAAGGCACCGCGTATCCCCATGCCAGAATCCTATAATGCATCTGCACAGTAAGGCCCCACCTCTACGACGCTGTCGGCAACCCGAGCGTGTTTTCCACGCGCCTGGTGCAAAAAAAGGGTTTCACGTGGCTGACGTCAACATGCATCAAACATCCCGGTTTCTTACTCAGTCCATTATGTGATGGGCTCAAATCTGGCCTCCACTTTGGGCCATCCTATTGGGTGGGCTTTGGGCTGACACATTTGCTAGGAGTGGACTTGCTCTTAGGGTTTAGGGTTTACCGCCCATGCCGCATTCTTGGGTTATCTTTTCTTTTTTTAATGGAGAGAGATTAGTAATTATGCACATTGAATTTACGATAATCATTTCATTTGTTCTGTCGTCATTGAATTTGGCTATGAGTTTGCATAACTTTTACAATTTTTTCAATTTTACTATATTGTCTAGTCTATACATATTCAGTTAGTTTCCTTACTCGAAATTATGATGAAAATAGAACTCTATATGATGGCAAGATTAGAATATGTAAAGGCAAATTAACAATTCTTATACCAACTTAGCCAACCCTCGTTCACAATAAGCCCTTATGTTAAATCTGAATTCAGGATGCATATTGCATATAGCTTTATTACTCTTGAGTTATTGAAATAAATAACCCATCTAGTAATGCTAATTATGGAATAAAGAGAAGAAAAATTCTGGAAGCTCAAGAGGAGCTCCCAGTGAAATGAACTGTTACAACTCGCAAGAATATGCTTAGTCCTCGCCTAAATTAACTTAAAACTATGTCACCCTCTCCTGACCAAAAGGCGACCAGTTTAGGATAAGATATATTCAGATTTTCAGAGAGGCCTAGTGTGACGGCCTCTCGCCCTTCCACAAAGAAGGGCATTTCTTGGAATTGGGTATTCATCTCTCCATGAATGTGCAGGAGAATACACTCTCAGATAGAACTGCTGCCCCAGGTACTGCCTCGCCCAATTTTGTGACCTGACGTTCCACATTCCCACACTGTCCAACGCTATGTAGATTGCAGTCCATGCCCTAGGATACACCTGCATCCGAAATACCAATATGTCAGACAAACCCAACAGTGTTGGGGTGGATTACATGCAGTAAGCGTCTGAGAAGTTAGGAACTGAAATGATTGCCTTTCTTCTCATCCCCAATCTAGGTATAAGTAAACATTAGTATTAACTTCAATCACAATATTTGGTGTAACTTTTCATTGGCATGTAGTAACTTGTGATATAATCAATCAATTTATGTTATAAAAAATGCATGTTAAGTCCTATATCTTTAAGTATAAAAATCTTGTTGTGCGCCCAAATTATAATACGTGAACTTGTAACACCAAGTGACAATGTTCACGTATCATGCAATCTCCAACAATTCACATACCTGAGTTGTGGAACGTGCAACTGTGTCTCTCAAATTGTAACGAGCTCTACTTGCTGGTGTCCATTGTCCTCCTTCCATCCTGCAGATTCTCCCACCATTCTCAAATTAGTTAAACATAAAAATACCATGATTTAATTACAGAAAAATCCAAACTATGTGCATGATCTTACCCCATCACAAAGAATGAATAACCATCAATGTGCCATGACTGCACAGTGTCTTCCCAATTTTGGAACACAATCTCAACGTATTCCCGGAAATCAGCGTGCATCACGGAGGTCTGGAGGTAGCCGCTTCCACCCGTGGGGTTGGTCGCAATGCTTCCAACGCTGAATACTCCCTGAATGTTGAAGTAGTCAGCAAGTTTCAGAGGAGTGTCTGGTTGAACATACGAGACACTGTTGACAGCATATCTCTGCTTGCCATTGATCCAAGGAGCAGAGTTTCCAAGCATGATTGTCCTGGCTGGTTTGATCAATCCATAGTGGTAAGAGCCTTGCGGATTAGGCCTTGGCCCGCTCGCTGTCAAATTCCATCTGGTTGTATCGACAGTGCACGGAAATGATCAAACAACAACAACAACAACAAAGCCTTTTCCCACTAAGTGATCAATGTGAGAAAATATACCACTCTCATATCCAATAAAAATCGCTAACAAATACGAAGAATTTCTTCCATGAAACGGAAATGCCATTTATTGGTATTTTAGACTAATCATTCACTATCATGTAGCAAAGTTACAACACATGACAATGCATGATTAGCTTGGAAAGACAATATAGCAAAGAATCATAATGTACCTTATAGATCTCGCTTGGCTTACAGACCAAGCAATCTGTGTGGTAGGACCCCAAGGGATAGGACCCGAAACTCCCTTTTGCGAATTTCTATAGTGAAGAACGGCTGTTGTGGTGAGTACTTTGCGGGTGAAGCGTGAAGACACAACGACGTAGTAGTCCTGCACAGGCTGATTAGCCGTGACCAAAACGGATAAGGACTGTCCGAGATGGATGTCAAGGGAGTCATACGTGTTCTGCAGTGTATGAGATCCTTCCACCTCAACAAGTTTCATTTTGTGTCCCTGAATTCTGAAGTTAATGGATGCCGTAAGCCCCACGTTTGATATCCTAAACCTATATGTCCTGCCTGCAAAACAAATTGTTCAAACAATCAGGTGCAAATTCGCCTTTATTCATAAGCACAACGAGACGGTTACAATACTGTCTTGGTCAACTAGCCTAATTAACGTTAGTGAAGAAGTGAATTTCATTCGAGGATACCTTGATCAACGGTGAATGTGTATCCGTTCCATCCACGACCGTTGATGAGAAGCCCGTCAGGGTTAGGAAGAGCTCGACCGCTATCCAAGTAGCCTCGTCTCAGTATCTAACATTTCCAAAACAAAACATTCAAAGTCTGAATTTCAACATTTAAGTGACAAAAATATGAGTTTAGTAGGTTAATTACGTAATGATTAGTCTTGAACCAGTCGCCTGCTAGCACGGTGAAGTCTCCAGCAGGAGTAGGGAAAGGAACGGGAATCTTAGGACGGCTCCAGATTCTGATGCCACCAAAACCTCCGGCGGCTTTGTGGAACTGGAGGGACGGAAAGTAGAAAAAGCTACCAATCTGATCCTTGACTTGGATATTGTAAGTGAAGTTCCTCCCCGGCGGGATTGGGCAGGTTGTTCCAAAAACTCCGTCCTGCCATGAGTTCCTTCTCTGCTGTATGCCATCCCTACAGAAGAATCACATTGACACTAAATTGTGGCACTTCAGCGGTTACAATTTAAATGCAACTTGATCATAGATAAAATTTAACAGTTGTAAGTTTAAAAAGTGTTAACTTTACCATCCAAAAGTTTGAGCAATTTTAGTCTGGCACTGAAATACAATTACGTGGTATAATAGATCTGGTGTTTAACTATACGTAGATACTCATTAACATCGTACCTTGTCATTCACTTATATCATAACACATCAATTGGTTATACTATATGATCGTATTCCACTACCACACGATAATTTTCTACAAACTATGTAGTACATTCAACTAACAGTCCTTTCCCAAGCTTCAGTTTCTAACACATTGAATGTGAGGCTGAAACCACCTTCACCTCTCTGCATACAAAGTTAGACATGAATGCTAGTTTGGCAGGGGGTTGGAGGTAGCTGGTGGCTTGTGGGGCTAAATAGTAAATGCACAATGTCTGCACATATTTGTATTGACATGACAATACGATACTACAAAGTTACAATCTACTTTAATTTACAAAAAGAATGACTAAACTCGAGCATAAGGGTACTTACGGAAAGAATGACCAAACACTACAGAGTTTTAATCTACTCTAATTTACAAAAAGAATGACTAAACTCGAGCATAAGGATATTTACGGAAACGATGACCAAACTCGAGTGTATGTAAGGAACACCGGAAATATACACTATCTAGGTCTGCGTAAACTTAGATTCCAGCTCTTTGTTCATAGAATATAAATGTAGGTGTGGTCCTGCGGATGATAGAGATCTAAGCATGTGAAGGATCAGATCTCACCACACGAGGCCAGTTGCCTCAAATAGAATATTTTGATTATTCTCATTCACTTGCGAAGGCAACATGGGATGGATTATTAACGAATTTAAAACGGTATTCTATTTTAAATTATTCTAATTTACGAAAAAATTAAACTAATTTAGTTAACTAGTTTAACTCTCATCTTAGAAGGTTGAGAGATTAAGTCTTGGTTTGATACTGAGTTGATTCTGAAAAAAAAAATGAGTATAAAAAAAAGTTGGGAGCTTTTTTATGTTTGGTAAACATTCAACTTCAGCTTTTTTTTCACAATTTTGGGTGAAAAAAAAAAGCCAAAAACACAAAGCTACAAAACTCAGCTTTCAAAAACCAACTTTTTTTCACTTCTATTTTACATAAAAGTTTATCAAACACTATAATACTACTTGTTTTTTCAAAATCACTTTTACAAAAATGTTTACCAAATACTCTGCTACTTTATTTCATAACTGGTTATTCTCACGATACACCAGAAGCAGTTTTTTTTCAAAGCACAGTAATACCAAACCAATGGTCAATTTGATAACTGAGATTTAAACATTAAACAGCATTCTTAAACAATGGCAGATCCTCAATGAATGTCTGTGCCATAACTTAAACAAAACCAAACCGACAAAAAGATAAAAAGTTAATAATGCTTAATTTAATTATTTTTAACAGTTTTTTTTTTCTTTTTTTCTGTACATAAGCTCCCATTTATTGCTGAACTTACTAAAATAGCCCCATCTTCACATGCATAATAGAGCGATATTTCTACTTATTTGGCATTTATGCAAGGAGATATTAGTCATTGTGAAATAAGAATATTCTGATAAGAAAGTTTTGAAGCCATAGATCTGGGCAAAAACTTTCTAAGTTTCGACTTGAAAACGTATTCTTGGTACTCTGTTTGGTAGCTGAGAAAGCGAAGGGAAAGAGAAAGGAAATTAGAAATTTGGAATTACATGCTTTATTCAAAAGAACCCATTTGCCAGAACAGATAAAGGAAAAGAACCCCAGATTCAGAATGACATTCTTTCAGTTTCTCGGGCAGGAATTTTCTCAGGAAACAAACAGAATTAGGGAGATAAGATGACAGAAACAGAGTATATTTACCAAGAAATGAGGAATGGTTCACGTAGGTAGTTGAAGACGCTGATGACCAAGTTATCGTTAGTCACAGCATCGATCTGAGGCCCTGGAAATTGCCCATTGATCAAGATCCCCTGCAGAAGCACTTTTTTTTAATTAAAAAAAGAACTTTTGAGGATAATGGCTTTTCTGCCTCATTTAGCAAAAGAATAGTTGGAAAAAGCTGAAGATGTACCTGTTGCTTAACACCAAGCGGGTAAATGTCACCATACGTGACTTTCCAAGTGAAAAATCTGTAAGGGTCTTCGCCATTGACGCCATTGACGAGAAAAAGAACCAAGAAAATGGAAAAAGAAAGAAGCTTGCAGTCTTTCATTTTTTCTCTGCAAAACCAAAACTTGTTGAAAGAATGTGGCTTTGTTTATAATGTAGATCTAGAGAGAGAGAGATCGAGAGAGAAAGCATTCAAAGTAGAAATGGTGAAGACCAAATCTAACCCTGAATCTTTCTCAAAAAATCGCTTTCTATGTTTACCAATGTGGTGCTGCTTATGTGGGCAGTGCTTCTGTGAGCAGAGCTTTTAGCTCCGTTTTTGTAAGCGAGCAAGAGAACAGTAGAAGATGACTTTTTGTGAGCTGTCAGTGGTTTTCGGTCCAATGCGTGAGATGAAGTGGTGCATGTGAATGTTGAGTTTTTGATGCGCCAATCATGGACCGTTGAATATCGAGTGAGCCCCACCCGTCATACCGTTGAATTTTAAGTTCAATATCACACTGTCGAGTGATATTATTCATTCATGTATTATAATATGACGTAGATTATATGTCATGATTTCTTCTGTGTAATATTAATCGATAGGGCCTCATTAGTAAGTGCAACAAAATCTCGTACATTGGATGATCTAGGATTTGTCATTTATCAATATATCTCCATATTACAGCGTGAATGGATTGGCGATACCAACTAGCAATGACAACATCAAACCCAAAAACTTGTGCATGAAGATAAAAAAATATATATAAGTATTATCACGTGAGTATATTTTTATGGATTTGGATTCGCTCTAGGCTCCGGACCTTAGTGTTTGAAGTCTCCAAGTCAATAAATTTGAGTCGCACAAATTAAATCTAACTGTCTTCATTAATTCATTTTCCTGACCCATCACACACAACTAACGATCCTGATTTGAGTTTCACATCAATCAGCAGTCCAGATTTGTGAACTTGAAGGCTCCGGATACTAAGGTCCGGAACGGACCCAAATTCTATTTTTATTACAAGAGATATTGCATATTAATGTATAATAAAGTGTGGGAGGAGGAATCCAATAGTTTGAAACCCAAAAAGCAGTGAGTTGAAGAGAGATTCTACTAATCAGAATAATTCACCACTTAAGTTAAATATGACATGAGTATATTGATAACTCTAGGATCGTCACACTAAAGAAACTTGTCCAAACTTCAGGGTAAAATTTTACTGAATTAGGGTTAAAGAATTTTTTTTACTGAATTAGGGTAAAATAATAGAATTGGAGTAGTTCATATATAGTTCTGGACCTACAGCCTAAAGGACAATGAAATGAACTATCATATTATAAGGGTCTTCCCCGTTGACACCAAGTGGGTAAATGTCACCATACGTGACTTTCCAAGTGAAAAATCTATAAGGGTCTTCGCCATTGACGAGAAAAAGAACCAAGAAAATGGAAAAATGGAAAAAGAAAGAAGCTTGCCGTCTTTCATTTTTTCTTTGCAAAACCAAAACTTGTTGAAAGAATGTGGCTTTGTTTATAATGTAGATCTAGAGAGAGAGATCTAGAGAGAAAGCATTCAAAGTAGAAATGGTGAATACCAAATCTAACTGTGAATCTTTCTCAAACAATCACTTTCAATGTTCACCAATGTGGTGCTGCTTCTGTGGGCAGTGCTTCTGTGAGCAGAGCTTTTAGCTCTTTTTTGTATCGAGCAAGAGAACAGTAGAAGATGACTTCTTGTGAGCTGTCAGTGGTTTTCAGTCCAATGCGTGAGATGAAGTAGTGCATGTGAATGTTGAGTTTGATGCGCCAATCATGGACCGTTGAATGTCGAGTGAGCCCTACCTGTCATACTGTTGAATTTTGAGTTCAGGGTCACACGTCGTGTGATATCATTCATTTATCTATTACAACATCATACAACATCTTTAAAACATTTCACTTTCATACATCTAGTATCATTTTATTTCAAAATAACAATTCCGTTAGATTTTCCATCCATTAGTCTGTTAAATGCTAACGTGGCTGCCACATTTGTGCTGATGTGGCTGTCGCGTGGCAAAAAAAATATTTTTTTATACATTAACAATATTATAATATTAACCCTAATTTAAATATATTTATAAAAAAAACTGACTAAAACCTGAAACCCAGTTCCCTCGCCTTTTCCCCCTCATCTCCTCCTGTAACTCCCAAAACCCAAAAATGATAACTCCCCTACCCCACCCCACCCACTCCACCCGCGTCCCCCACCCCAGAACACCCCCGCCCCTCCACCCGTGACCCTCCCTGCACACTTCCCAACCCGCGACCCTCCCTCCTTCCGCACCCACCCTTTTTCCTTCTCTACACACCCCCTCACTCTCCTCTACACACTCCTCATTCCACGAACCCGGTGATGGTGAGACGGGATCTGGGTTGTTTTTTTTTTTTTTTTTCTGGGTTGCAAGTAGGGGTTGGGGGAAGAAGATGAAGATGATGAAGATGGGGATATGGGTTTGGGGGTTGCGGGGAGATGGGGATATGGGTTAGGGTTAATATTATAATATTGTTAATGTATAAAATTAAAAAAAAAATTGCCAAGTGGCAGCCATATCAACATAAATGTGGCAGCCACGTCAACATTTAACAGACTAATGGATAGAAAATCTAACGGAGGTGTTATTTTGAAATAAAATGATACTGGATGTATGAAGGTGAAATGTTTTAAAGACGTTGTATGGGGTTATAATAGACCTCAAACCTGAGGGGGTATGGTGTAATTTACTCATTACAATATAACGTCATAGGTTATTTGTCATGGACAATCTAGGATTTGGCATTAATCAACATATCTCCATATTATAGCGTGAATGGATTGGTAATACCAATTAGCAATGTCAACATCAGACCCAAAAACTTGTGTATGAAGATAAAAAAATAAAACTCACGCGTGTATATTTTTATAGATTTGGATTCGTTCCGGGCTCCGAATTTTAGTGTCCAGAGCCTTCAAGTCAACAAATTTAGGTCGCACAAATTGAATCCAATAGTCTTTATTAATTCATTTTCTTAGCCCACCACACACAGTCAACGATCATGATTTGACTTGAAAACTAATCAGCGGCCCAGATTTGTGGATTTGGAGGCTCCAGACACTAAGGTCCGAGTAAATTCAAATCCTATTTTTTGTTACAAGAGATATTGTATATTAACATATATTAAAGTGTGGGAGGAGGAATCTAATAGTTTGAAACTCAAAAAACAATAAGTTGAAGAAAAGATTATGTTTATAAGAATAATCCACCACTTAAATATGACATGAATATATTGAATTATTTATAACTCTAGGATCGTCACACTAAAAAAAACTTGTTCAAACTTCACGGTAAAATTTAACTAAATTAGGGTTAAAGAATTTAATTTTTTTTTTTACTGAATTGGGGTAAAATAATAGAATTGGAGTAGTTTATATATAGTTCTGGACCTGCAGCCTAAAAGACAATGAAATGAACTATCATATTATACCATAATATATTTTAATATATATCCTTTTTTAAGTCCCATTTGCAGACAAGAGATAAATTAAAAATCCCTAGTTTCGATGAATGTCATCAGACAAATCAAATTAATTAACAACACCAAATGATTAAACCCAATTTCTTTAGCACATCGCGGCATGTGCAACATAATTACTACTACTTTATTTTGTTTGCAGTGATATTTCAATTATTTTAATTTACAGAAATAGTAATCAGACGTGTTATTTTTGTTCGATTGACTGACTTAATGTATGTCTAGACGAGCACAGAATCATTAACATTATCGGCATTATTCTCACATTACGACGTAATGTTTCGACTATTTGGAATTTGCCAATTTGGTGGTATAATCTAGAAATGCTTGTTCTTGTTATTACACATTAATTAAATACCATAGTAACCAACGACTGGCTGTTCTTCAACCCTAATCTAGCAATTGATATTCTGTCAACCATTTTCTGTATTACAATCTCATACAGTATAAAGAGTAAGAGGAAAGGGTGAAGAATTTTATCCGTGTCCTTCTGCCATGGCAAAGATGAAGCTGAAATTGAGGAACCAAGGTCCCTATGTAAGTTCATGTTCCCATGCACACGTAAATTGTCGGAAGGAATGCGGATGAGCGTTGGCTATGTGCCACAATCGGATGTAGAGTGGGTCACAAGCCAGTCCGCGCTCTCCTATATATATTTATTTATGTTTTTCTGAATTTGGGTTTTTTTTTTGTAAGGTGGTAATTGACAGTGGTTTGTTAAAGCTCACAATTTTGAAGCCTCAAGGGTACTTAACTGGGATCAGTTATGGAGGAATGGACAATCTTTTAGATGTCAAGTCAAATGAAACCAGCAGAGGGTAACAACCTTTACAAATATCTGATATGTTTATTTGGACAATATGGTTATATGATCGATATTCGTAAGTATCTTTGACGGACAGTGAAGAGCTAATCCCGCCTAATCCTCTACTTGCAGATACTGGGATATCAACTGGAGTTTGCCAGGAGGCCAAAACAGATATGAACCGTATGCTTTTGCTCTCCTCTCCTCTCGTGTGATATATTTTCTTGAGCATTTTTTGTCTGCACTTGCCTTTTACCTCAAGAAATAGGCAAATTAACAGTCTGTATTGAACTGGAATAAATCATGTCAATATTTCAGACTCAAAGGAGCTGAATATAGTGTTGTTCATCATAGCAATGACAGCTTAGAAATTTCATTCAAGAACACCTTCATTCCATCGTCTGCTAACGGTGTCAAGTTGCCGCTAAGTGTGGATATAAGGTTGTACTTCATTAATGCAGATCTTTAATTTCGTTCGTTAAATGATGCTGTCAAGGTTTTCGATGTTTATTTTGTTTCCTACTCATTAATTTTCTTCAGGTACATTGTAAAGACTGGTGTTTCAGGCTTCTACAATTACGCAATATATGAGCGGCCTTCTGGATGTCCTGCCTTCGATCTTGCTCAGACGAGGATGGCGTTTAAACTGCGAAGAGAGAAGTAAAATCTATCCATTCCTATTTGGAGTTTCCAAGTGCATTGGTTCTTGCTTATGTTATTTTTATTGGAGCAATATTCTAGTTGAAACTGCGAAGAGGGGATTCAAATTGGAGTTCAAATAGAGCACACTACTCTAACTAACTTGGCTGGCTACGACTAGGTCTGCAATTTTTTTCTATATGTTTTTACATTCACTGAACTTGTATTAGGTTCCACTACATGGCAATAACAGATGAGAAACAAAGGATAATGCCAATGCCTGAAGATGTGCTTCCGCCTAGAGGCAAACAACTAATCGTGCCTGAATCAGTTTTGCTTGTAGATCCCATCAATCCTGATCTCAAAGGCGAGGTGTGTACCTAAAATAATTCATTGCGTACCTGCGAAAAATGCTTCTATGCCACGTTGAATTCCGCCAAAACTCCAAATTGTGCTGCTATTTGTATGCCTTTGAATGCAGGTTGACGATAAGTATCAGTACTCGATGGACAACAAAGACAGTGGAGTCCATGGATGGATAAGTTCCGGACCCACTGTAGGGTTTTGGCTCATATTTCCCAGCCAGGAGTTCCGAAATGGCGGTCCTACAAAACAAAATCTCACCGTCCACACTGGTCCATTCTGCCTTGCTGTAAAAGTCTATCACTCTAATTCAATAATAAGACATTTCCAGTTGAGGATCAGCTAAATTTTATGTCTATCTGGTGCAACAGATGCTTCAGGGAACTCATTATATCGGCGAAGATATATTAGCTCATTTCGAAGAAGGGGAGACTTGGACAAAAGTGTTTGGCCCCTTTTTTGTATACCTTAACTCAACCCCAGATGTATCAAAGGCATACGATTTATGGATTGACGCGAAAAAACAGGTACCGATTCATTTCTAACCAAACCATTCTCAACCTCGCTATTGAAAACCTTAATGTCGCCTTCTTGCTAACTGGTTAATGTTGTACTTGGCTCATCCTAGAGGCTGATTGAAGAGACATTGTGGCCTTATGATTTTGTCCAATCGCCCTACTATGTTGCCGCTAAAGAGCGTGGTTCAGTTTCGGGAAGATTGTTTGTCCAGGACAGGTCAGTACCAAATGATTGTGACTGCTGTTTAATCAAACCATTCCATGGTGTTCTATGCTAAATAGTACCATTTCTGTTATTGTGTACATGACTCCAGGTATGTTTCGGATTCTCTCATTCCTGCTAAATACGCGTATGTTGGTCTATCAGTTGCAACTACTCCAGGATCCTGGCAAACAGAAAGCAAGGTAAATTACTGACCGATTCAGACTTCCTAACAGAGTGTAAACTTGAGACACAATTAACCTTCTTAATTCGACATTTCACTTCTACGCAGGACTATCAGTTTTGGATACAAACAGACAGCAACGGGAATTTCACCATCAAGAATGTTATCCCTGGAGTATACGGACTCCATGGCTGGATCCCGGGTTTTGTAGGTGATTACCTTGACAACAAACGTATCATAATCTCCGCAGGTATTCTGCAGCTAAATTTCTGCGAATGAGGCAGTTATTTTCTTTCTCATAGGATTTCAATTCACTGTTAGATCAATTGATACGGTTAGCTAAACACATCAAATTGAAAACATTACCTATTTTCTACTCCTCAGGATCACAAACGCAACAGGGAAACCTGACCTATGTTCCCCTCAGAGACGGTCCAACTTTATGGGAGATTGGCTACCCTGATCGGATGGCCATTGATTACTATGTTCCTGATGTGAACCCAATGTACCTGAACAAGCTGTTTCTGAACAGCCCCGAGAAGTAAGCGAATTCATCCCTTCCAGAAAATGAAACTTGATCCACCACTCTTATTTCATGCTTGATGTTTCACATTACAGGTATAGACAGTATGGCTTGTGGGACAGATATACCGATGTGCACCCTGAATTTGATCAGACCTTCACTATAGGCAGCAGTAATCCGAAAACCGACTGGTTTTTTGCTCATGTGGACAGGTGTTTCCCTCATCTTATCATATACAACACGAAACCAGAATCTTCTCGAATTATTCAACAAAAGCATGAATCTTCGTAGACCTAAATGCTTGTTCTTCAAGTTTTCACTCGATGAAAAAAAAAACTCTGCATTGTCATAAATCATTTGAATTTTGCAGGAGGGGAGCAGATAATAAATACCTTCCAACAACATGGACAATAAAGTTCAATCTCAACTCTGTAACGACCGGCACATACAAGTTCAGACTAGCCATCGCTTCAGCAACCCGCTCGGACCTGAAGGTACGGATGGCAAAAGTTATAGTAAAGAGAAAAGTATAAAATGTCGCAGAAGGCATAAACAAAATATCTGTGCTGCAGGTTCATGTTAATGCTATGGACATAGAGCGCCTGGTGATTCAAGTTTTGAACTTGGGGACAGATAACGCAGTTTGTCGACATGGAATTCATGGACTCTATCGGCTTTTCAGCGGCGATATCCCATCAACGCTCCTGATAAAGGGAGACAACTCCATATTCCTTTCACAGGCTAGGGGTGGCGATGCACTTTGTGGACTTTTCTACGATTATATAAGACTGGAGGCCCCGGAAACCGCAGAGAGCTGAATTATCACTCGCGGATTGAGGACAATGCCAGTAATTAAGACGGTCTATGAAATCGTTTTACAGCTTACTAGTGCTTCTCAAAGATATTCTTCATTCATAATATTTGTTGGTTGTGACAAGTTAAACAAAAACCTTCTATTGGAAAACAGTGTGGCAAGGTTACTTGATTATCATTCAAGATATATACATTTAAACAAATCTTAACCTTCTGCTAAATGTAGAGACTCGAGATCCTTCAGTTTTCTCACCATTAATTTATTTTACGAGCATCTTAAGCTACGAGAGGATGAGAAAAAAAAAAACATAGGAGAATATGTAAGAAAGTCATTAACCATAGCAAGAAACTAAAGATACTAAACAAAATCAGGCCATTCAGTTTGGCAGTTGAACCTTCATCCACAGAACTTCATACAAAATGAGAAGGCAACATCCAACTTCCATATCATATTCATATGAGATATATACTCAAAATACCATGCAAAGCATACATGGCAGGATTTGCTGGTCCATCACAAAAGAACGACCGATGCACCTAGGATAAACGCTATCTTTTATGTCAACAAATTGACATCAGTGGCTACAGATTGTCAAAAGCAAACCATAATGGTCACTAGGCAAAACAGGGAGCTCTAGCTTCTTAATCTCCGTCTTCACTTTCTTTTCCTTGATGTAAGATAGACCCGGTATTGCATCCATCCCAATCATTTCAATTTTGCTCACCCTGAAATCATGCAGGCTACACAAAAATCGATCTAGTCGCTTCTGCAGTTTCCGGTTGCCAGTCAACATCTTGTTGGACTTGGTATCATATGTCCATCCATCTTCCCCAGGTTTTAACTCTTCCCAAGCATCAACCCACCTGTCGGTTATAGGAAATTTGCCATCCAACTTGTCATCCCAGTTCATGTCACCGCAGAAAATCACATTTTGGTTCTTCTTTATAAAGTTGACAGCCTCCTTTGCCTGTTCCACACGTTCTTTACTGAACATCTGATCCCATGTTGGAGGGCCAGGACAAGGACTTTCGAGATGGCTAGTGGCAACAACCAAATGTTTGTCCTTCTCGGCTTCAACTTCAGCAACACAAAGTTCTCTCCCCATCACGGTGTTCCCAAAGGGTTTACAGCTGAAGGACTTCACACGCAATTTGCTTAACTGCATATTAATTCATCTGTCAGATGGTATCATGTTTGCTAAAAGATTTATAGATGCATTCAACTCATGAATTCAGCAAAATCACTCGAAAAACTCACAGGACAACAATAAGACAAGAAGATACTCATATAACAGCATATAAAAATTCTTTAGCATTTGAAACAACGCACAATAGAAAATAGAGATCAAACTTTCACCTGCATGCAAAAGTATGGACTTGAATTTGCCGTCTCACTTGAAACTGAGCATTGATATATTTTCCACCAGCTAGATTTTCGAAATATGTCATATATGTTCGGGGTAACCTCCTGCATGAAAAAAACATCCATCATATAGAAGTTGAAAGAAGGCTGAATCAAATGATCATTCAATTTAAAGGGCTGAAGGGACCTGAAGGCAAATGACATCTGGGCAATGCTGTTGGATAAGGTCACCAAGAGCTTTCATCCTCTTGTGCATTTCTAGGTCCTCTCGGAACCAAACATTGTAACTCATAATCTTCAACGTATTCAAACCCGCAGCAGAAGACCCAGAACTAGTGCCCTCTGAAAATATTGAACTTATTCATAGTGAGAAACTGCATGTGGATCACAGAGTACATAACAGGAATAATATAGAACTTACAACAAATGAATGACTTAGCTATAGAGAGGCATAAGAAGTAGAACAATAAGAGCATCTCCAATGGTTAGCTATTTTGTCTTAAATACCATAGAAAGGGTTCTCTGCTAAAAAACTAGGTATATTTTGAAGTTTTCAGCTACCTCGTGTTCTTATTTCCCTTCCACCAAAGGGTCTGTCATCGTCTTGGTGCTTAAAGCAAAAAACCATTTCTTACATAAAATCATTTGCTCTGTACTGTACTGCCAATGGGTTTTGCTGCTGCTTCTGGAATCATGTATTTGAGCTGGCGATTTTGCCTAAGTTGGTGGCTTTGGCAAGAGAAATATATACAAATAGTTGTGCAACACATTTAGAAATGATAATTCTCAAGTTCCAATGACATTTTGTTATAAAAAAACAAATGGTCAGCATAAAAACCAAGAACTTTCGCCCCTTTGCACCCAAGTTTGAATCCTCCTCCCCGCAAATTATAATAGTTTAGAATATCGCTTGTCAAATGAAAAATCAAACCCAAAAAAAACCAAAAGCTAGGATTGAAGACTGAATACAAACCTTTTACAGTTACCCCCTTATCGGAAGCCTTAAGCCCTGGAGTCACATTGGAATTGGAAGAACCCGATACAGTAATCTCTTCACCGGAGGCCTTGGAAACCGATACAGTCATCCAGTTACCGGAAGCCTTGACCTCTCGGACCGCATTGAAACTGGAAGAACCCCGTTTAAACTCAACTGGGTCGTCTTCAACCCTCTTCCTCTTGCACCGCTGCAAAGGCAGAAAAACAGAGCCCACCGAAGAATCGAGGTCCCCACCGCCGCCACCGATCCCCGAATCATCATCCAAATCCTCAAAACTCGAGAGGGAGGAGATAGGAGCCCGAGTGTCGCACACTTCGCAGTTAGAGTTCTTGTAGGAGTTGAGGAAAGTGCAGGCCTTGCACGACCATTTTGCAGAGGAAGAAGACGGCGGCGATTGGGGTGGCGGCGATGATGGGGAGAGGCAGATTTTGCAGGTGGGTATTTGAGATGGGGTCGGTGGGGGGTTGAGAAAGGTGCATTCTTTGCATGCCCAAGACATTTTTAGGGTAAGAGTAGTAGAGTTGCAGGTTACTCTAGGGTTTACTGTGCCGCGGTGGGGAAGAAGAAGATGATTACTTGGGAAAGTCAGTGACGCAGAAGCCGCAAAAATCATGGAATTTTGGAGAGCATTGTAATTGTCGGAGGCCTTAAACCCTAATTCCCAAATTTGAAAACTGGCGCTTCTTGGAATTTTGGAAAGCATTGTATTTCTTCTGGTTCTATGATTTATATGCAGCTTCCTCTGTTTTGTGTCCTAAACAGTGAATGTCAAGCGACGCAAATAATGATGCCGTCTTGATAAATACCATTAAACTCAATCAAAAGACATATGCGGGGATAGCTCAGTTGGGAGAGCGTCAGACTGAAGATCTGAAGGTCAGGTGTTCGATCCACCTTCACCGCATTTGTCTTTTTGTTTTATTAAATTCCAACTTTTTCTTCTGTGCCCTCCCTCCCCTTTCCTTTCCATTTGTTTGATTTACATATTAATCTACACTCTTTTTTCCTTTTTTTTTTTTTGACAAAGCAATATTAATCTACACCATTCTATTTCATGGAAAGCGGAAATCAAACTCGGGTTCAAGCGATCAACCACACTGTTATTATCAACTAGCTTAATCCACGTTTGCTCAATTACTCGTCACTCAACATTCCATTTTAAAGATGACAATTTACTTCGTTTTATACATCCATCTAACAAAAATCACCGGCACTATATTACCAAATACCTTATTACCCAAAAAAAAAAAAATATTACTTCATCCTCAGCATGGAGTCACAAAAGGAATGAATAACAAATTAGAGAAGACTCCAACAAAAAATACAGATAACATCCCGCTGATGGCACTTAGTCTGCTGCTGCCGAAGGCAACGAATCTTAATCTGTCTACTCCGCTACTTGAATCCGTCGAGTTCACCACTTGCCTCGTCGTGCTGCTCACCTTCTTACTGCACTCAAAATAAAACACCCCTCCTTGAGAACATTGAAAAACTTGTTTGCTAAACGAAAACCAATGTACTGTATGTAGCAACAACAGAAAGCTTCCCGAGTCTTACCTTCCGGGAAACATACAGCTCCCGTGACCTGCGATATTCCGACAAAAAAGGGAAAAACGAAAAGGGAACGAGGTTATTGTTCATATCTGCATTACATAACCAACAGAAAAGTATACAAATAGAGTGGAGCCCCAGTAGAGGAAGATCTAAACTACGAAGACGGGAATTCGAATTTGGGTGCACAGAGGGCGCATTGCCAACTTGGCTAATGGCCACTCCCTTGTCTGTAATCGTATATGCTTAAAAGTTTTATTCCAGGGTCATCTAACCAAATCGAGTCTCGTACAAATTCTAATCAAGGTCTCAAATCTCCAAATCTGCAACTTAGCTAAACTATAAACTTTAGAGAGAACTCGGCCCTCAGCATCATTGAATGAAAAGGGGAAAAATGAGAAATCCACGCAAGCTAGAACAATAATTGGATAATGTAGAGGGAGTAAAACTTACTTGGGTCAGTGGTGGTAATGGTGGCTACACCTTTGAAGTCACAAGACCCGGCAGCCCTCCCTTGCTTCTGGAAATAGCTATCAAATGCATACGAAGCATGGCTTTTCACATTATTCGGAGAGTAACAATCCTCCCCCGGCTGAATCTCTGAGCAATTTGCCCGCCCTGGTCCACATGCCCAATCCAATGCAGCCTGCAAACTCTTTCCATCAACCCCATCCATGGCAATGCAGTAGGTCTGGTTTGTTGTATCATTTGCCAAAAAAGAACCACTTCCAGATACATGAAGCAAATACACCGCACTCGAATTCCCATAAAACAATCCCCAATTGGCCTCAGACACCGGCGGAGACCTTATATCCTCATTGAACAATTCATAAATGTACACACTTGAAGTGGTCTCGGGGTGCAAAGGGGTTCCGCTACGATCAAGAACATGCTTAATAAGATTGGAATTGTATGTGTCCGCATTGTTGATAGTAGCATAAGGCTCCTTAGAATCCGCCTTTGAAGGCCACCCGCTCTCCGAAACAAGAACCGCGACGTCAGTAACATTAAGGTTTTTCATGGAAAAATAAGCAGCGTCAATCATAGCATCCAACACATTAGTATAATGTAGCAAAGTATTGGGATCCACCATCTCTTTCGACGGCGTTAAGGGCTTGAAAAGCGCATTGGCAAGAGGCACCACACCTTTGTTCTGCATAAACACATAGTAAGGGTAAAGATTCAACATCAGCGGCGACCCGATTTTCGACAAGAACTGAAGTAATGGGAAAACAATTTGGGTTAAGCTCTGGTTGAAGAACGCCTGAGACGGCGGAAACGGATCGAGAATTATCGAGGCGGCGTGAGGGGTCGAAATTTTCACATGGGTATGCAAATTTGCAGACACTAAAGCGCTGTAAAGGGACTGAATTGCTGGAAGAAGTAGAGGAGCTGAAGAGGGCACGGTGGTTAAGACCTCGTCACCGACCGCAATGCCGGTGATGAGGGTGTCGGGGTAGTAAGCGACGACGTTTCGGCCGACCCAGGAAACGGCGGTGGTGTTGGAGGAGCCGATGGCGAGGAGCTGGTTGTTGGGGACGCTGATGACGACCCGGATCTTGGTTTTGGACAGGGCTTTGAGGATGTCCGGGTCGGCATCGTAGATGCGGATGTGGTTGATCTGCTGGAGTTGCAGAAACGAAACGAGCTCCGACGGAGACAGAAGATTCGAAACGTCGGTACCGATATTCACTCCGACGAACGGCTCTTTTTCCTGGTCCTGAGTTTGCAGCTTGGTGGTTTCGAATGTCGGTGGAGAAGATGCAGCTGAAAGTGCAGAAAACCAGCAAGAAAATGTAAGAATTGGTCGAGAAAATTGATTGCTTTCATTGAAATTTTGAAGTACTGCTGGGTTTATACATTAGAGTGAAGAAAACCCAGCAAGCAAAATGGTAGAATTGGTGAAAAAAGTTGCTTCCTTCTTTGGTTTTTGGAAACTGTTGGGTTTAAACTTTGAAATGAAGAAACCCCAGCAAGAAAATGTTAGAATTGGTGGAGAAAGTTGCTTGGTTCTTTCAAATTTTTAAGTATTTTGGCAGTAAACTGTAAAGTGAAGAAAACCCAGCAAGAGAATGTTATTAGCTTATAATTGGTGAAGAAAGTTGCTCACCTTTGGATGCAAAGAGGAAGAAGAAGAGGAGGGTTGAGAGTGAGAGGAGCTTAGTGACCGCCATTGGAGAGGAGCTTGAGCAATGCTGCTTCCTCATCCTCTGTTTCTGGTTCAGCAGCTGCAGATCCTTGCATTATCCTCTAAAAGATTTCTTCTTTTTCTGCTGCGGGTTTTATTTAATTTAATTTCTTTACTTCTCTGGGTTTTTGGTTGTTGACCCAAATTGATCTACACTCTCGAGAGAGTGAATCAGTGAGTTGTTCTGAAGGTTTACTGCATTTTTGTAAGGAAATTAAGTGAGTTGCTTCAGGTAATTTACCAAAATGGCCTTGTTTTTGAAGAGGGTTGGTGCACTTTCTTTGATTCTTTTGCCTTCTAGTTGGGTTTGCCTCCAAAAGGCAAATGGTTATGAAGGGAGGGAAATACTTGAAAATTTAAAGCACTTTCTGGAGGTGGAGAGATTTTCAGTGTGACCGTCACACGAAGTGATACACTACGTGTTCTTATATAAATAGTAAGATATGTGTGTTAAAAGGTTAATAATCTAAAAATTAAATTTCATCACTTATATAAAAACATGTGGTGTACCATTCGTGTTTCCGTCACAACTAAAAATTTCTCTTGAAGAAGGTGCTTTGTTATTGCCACTAGCCAGTTGAGAGTTGGGAATTAAAGTAAAAAGAGTATAAAACGTGGGGTTACTTCTGCACCTTTGAGATGGTGTTCTTGCATCACAGCCTGGCTTCCTGCTTCTTTCTGAAGGGTGTGGTTCACTTCAGATTAGACATTTTTAGGCTCAAACTACTGTAAAAACTTACATGCAATTGCAACGTAAATGTGGCGGTATTGTAAGTTTATTATACGCTGTTCCATGTTTTTATTTACTCACATGCATCATCTGATTGATTAGAAATATCTTTATTTGGTAATCACAACTGTATGAAGTTTCTTTCTATTAAAATATACAGTATTATGCAATTGTAGTGGTATTTCATAGTAATCACGCAGTGTTATACATTTTAACTTTTTCACATGACAATGTATAATTAGTTTGGAACATCGACAAATTAGCATTTCCGTTGTAAAAAATTGCTTCTTGTACTGTGGAGGAGAAACGGGCAAAAGACATTGCCAGCCAAAAACGTGACGAGCATCCAGAGTTTTCTTGGGTAGCATACAGGTGAGGGTGAGTCACGAGCACAAGTAGAACGACAGCGTACAGGTGAGGGTGGGTCACAAAAAAACAAATGCCTTAGCAATAGTTTTTGATAAAACAAGACTCTCAATCCGACAGGTTTCTGCATTTTCATGTAATTAAATTCTTCATCAAACAGTATGCCTGCATTCCTCTTTTTGCAACATGAATCTGATACCCATTCCTATATGTAACCGGATAGATGCCCCCTCTCCTCTCGCTTTGTACGAATGCGGTAAGAGGGCACATACGTCCGGTTACGATAAAGTTTTTCTGAATGTCGACATTGTCTGTAAGCATCGGCTATCGAAAAGAGAACTTTAGGATAAAGGTTTATGTTTTTAAGCTGCGAATGGAATGTAATTTACGTAAATGTTGTTGAACCAACATGATGTGTAATTTCTAGGTTTTCTCAACTGTAACACGGAGAAAGATATGCCCTTTGAATATAATCATGAAAAATGGCCCGTACACCAGAGGAGGAACCAAGAAAGACGTTTTTTTTTACCACAAAACTCGAAGAAAGACTGGAGATTCTCAGATATCGATAATTTCCGAATGACTAATTGAAATGAATCATTTGAAAGTCCTTTGTTTAGCGGCCTTGTAACGCTCCTAATTCTTATTCTTATTCTTGTATTTTTGACGGGGATGAGAGGAAAAAATCTTGAATGTAAATATATTCAGCTGTTTACCATTAAACAAGTTTGAAAAAGCATATGTTAATAAATTTTACCACGAAGAATGCCGCGGTTAAAAATGTGAATGCTACAAGAAAACCAAATCAGAAATCACTCACGGGAGACCAAAATGAAAATTACAAGAGCCCTATTGTCTTGTCCCACAAGGAACTCTGACTAAGTTGAGAATACACTATACCTAAGGACTTGGAGACATTCGTGAAGAAACACAGATTCAACCAAGAATCGATAGCATTTATCGGCGACCGCAGCTGGTTAGCCAACGAATGTTGACTTCACCGTATAGGTATGGAGGTGAATGGGGAGCATGGACTGTGGTTCTGGAAAACCAGACCAGGACTACTTTCTGCAAACATTTCAAAATTTCGGTTGGTTACCGGAGGGCATTGACGAAAGCCAACAAGGAATTAACATCCCTTTTCTCCGTTGGGTACTTGATCGGCTGAGAAGAGTGTTTGGGGAAGAAGAGTATGGTGGGGAAGCTTCCAAGCTGCAGTTCTTTCTGGGCAAACTCCTTTTGCTCGCCATCTGCTCTGAACTTCCCTACTTTCACACCGCTCCCGGCCAACTCGTCAGCCAATTCAACGTATGATGCTTCCATTGCCTGGCAAAACTGGCACCACGGTGCATAGAGCACTACAATCCATGGTTCTTTCCGGTCCTCAAGCTTTGCCAAATTTTCTATTCCAGTTCGGCTTAAGGTGACTAGGTTCTGGGAAGTAAATATATCAGTTTCCGTGGCAGCACCATTTGACTGTGCAGCCTTGCCATTCTCATCTCCTTCCTGTTTAATGTTGCCCTTGTGAAGACCGCATTCCTTAGCCTTGGCATCCTCCCACCACCACCTTCCTTCTCTCTCATGTTGCCCAGGTAGGACTGACCTTGTGCATGGCTCACAACCAATCGAGATGTAACCTTTAGAGTGCAGTGAATTCACAGGTACATTCATGGCACGCAGGAAGTTCCATATGTCATGACCCTCAACATTTGCCACTGGGTTCCACTTCACCAGGCTGCCAGCACCGCCATCCAGTCCCTCGAAAACAGGGTCAACCTGGACAACAGGAATTTCAGACCTAGTCCCCGGAGATTGATCTTTCCGTTGTCCGGTGATCCAGGCACGCAACCCCTTGAGGGCCCTCCTCAGGGGTCTCACCTTCCTCACACGGCAGCACTCCTGGTGCCCATCCTCGTAAAAAGAGAACAGCCCCTTAGTCCTTACTAATGCCTGAACTTCAACAGCATCTGGAAACATGTATTCAATGTGGATGCCATAGTGCTTCTCGACTGTATCAAAGAATTGATATGTTTCGGGGTTCAGTCTCCCAGTATCCAAGCTGAAAACCCTGTAGGGTCTACCGGTTAAATGCGCATACTCGATCAAAGCAACATCCTCAGCTCCACTGCAAAAACAGAGTTGTTTATTACTATCCTGAATAAAATGACTTAACTGTCAAACCCACATATCAGAAGGCATAAACTATACAAAGCTTCTTACAGTCAGCTCAATTCATCGAGAAACCTTAATGTTCGTTAACAATAAATTAGATACACACAAATACATTTGCAGCAGAGTAACATTACTAAAATATATTAATACCATCACAGTAATTTCAAAATTTGAATCGATAATTTTCAGATTCATACTATGACGGTATTAATATATAACGACGAAATTTGAATCCACGTTCAATGAGATACTGAATTATCTATATAACGACGACATCCCACATGAATTCATTTAATCTAGAAACAATAATTCTTAGCAGGAGTTTTAGTTGACAATATATTATTACTTTCAACAATTTCCACCCTCAATGCATAATTTCCTTATCACCTACGGCTACTTAACTAAAACATTGTTCGATTACGTAGCACACAGTATACAATGTATCCACATTAACAATTAACAATTAACTACCAGTAATCAAAATGAAGGTTAAGGGGAAAAACAAAAACTGGAGAGGGAGGACTACCTGAAAGCAATGGCGATATCGTTGCCGAATTTCTCAAGCGCCTTGTCCATAATCTCAAGAGGGGAAGCATTCTCGAGCCCTTTAGCCAATTGCTCATAGTCCTCCACCTCTACTTTCTCAACCACCTCTGCAAAAAATCTCAAATTTTCAGTACAACACACCAAAAAAACCCAAAATTATCCAAAAAAATCAAATGAATTTCCAATCTTTACCAGAAGCAACGATCGTCGCTGCAGAAGCCACAATCGACTCGCTCCGCTTCGGCTGCGCATTCACCGGCTTCACCGGGCTCCGCCGCTGAGAAAACGTCACGGCATGGCTCTGAATTTGACCGTACAATCGATCAAACACCCGAATGGATCCCAATTTCGGAGCTGCAAATTCCAAACCCGAAACCCCTCGTTAATTCACATCCCGAATCAACATTTCCCAGTTTCTCAGTCCAATAAAAAAAAATTTTAAAATTAGGAAAAAAAAAATTGTACCTTTGGGTTCTGAGGAGGGAGTGAAGGCGCGACCAGAGATCGAAGCAGAAGAAGAAGTAACAGCGAGAGCCATTTTCAAAAACGATTTTTCTGAATTGAATCCGAATCCTCTGTTTTTTGCTCTGTGATTTCGAAAACACCTGGTTTATGATTACCTGGTTAATCTGAAGATGTTTATATAAACAGGGCTATTAACGGGGAGGCCGTTCAGGTTCATTGAACCTGGACGTTATTCCGTACCATAGCCCCCCCGCGTTGTCACCGCTTACGTGACGGGCTACCATTCGTGGGCTCGATCAAAATACTCATCGCTTTCATCAAGTGGTGTGGGCCCGGGCCGACAAAGTCCCCGTTGGTGGACAAGTACATGGAGGAGAGACAGCAGCCTCGTCCTTCTCTTGGTGGTCAAATTTTCTTTTCTTTTTATCCAAAATTTCAAATTAATTTTTCGTAAAACAAAGATCCAAATTAATTTAGAATGTGCCCAACACATCTCTTGATAATTTATGTCCGTTGATTTTCTTCAATTCATTCGATTCAACGGTCGAAAATTAAAAAAATGTGTGAAAAGTCAAAAAGAGTGTATGGATATCACACACTTCATTTATGCCAAAAGGAAATTCACCTTTTTGTCCCTAAAAATATATTTGAAAATCCCAATATTTATTGTTTATTTCTTGATCATAAAATTCTTGGTTGGTTGTCCTCTGTCTTCCTCTCAATTTTTTTCCGAAATGAGTTGTACGCTTAATATTCTTCGTTCCAATTAACATTATATGACCCTGTAATTATCTGTTTTTATTTGTTTTATTGATAATCAGGTGCATTATTTCAAAATTTACGGAATTAAATTGAGTGACATTGATTAATCCAAGTTTTTTTTCCTTTATTTTTTAGAACTAATTAAGGGAAAGTATAACAGATGAGCTTTACTGTAATGGTGAAAAGTAATCAATCATAACCAATTCTCCTCGTCATAACAATTAACTAGTTAATTCACTAACGCTATCATTTATCAAAAATTAAAAAAATATATATAATGGGCATTACAAACTAGTACTAGGTAGCAAATTATTTAATAAGTTAAACCCTGTCCCATCTTCGAATCTTTTGTCCTTAAATATGTAATGAGCTCATAGCCTGCATGGTTATGGAATATTATATGTTTACATATATATTATGGTGGGTGTATTAGTCATGCGTGACATATTCGTAACCGTATGCTTTTTTGTAATTAATTGGTCCCCTCATTTTTTTCAAGGGCAAAATGTTTGTTCTCTTTAGTTCGAAGCTCGCTCCCCTCACAGTACTTTTTCAATTCATTTATTAAATTCACATTTTTAATAATTTTTTGCAGGTGTGTTGTCTCAACTTAATTAGTATTACTAGCTATTAGATTGATCACAAAATCTTTCGGTGATATAAGACGTGGAAACTCTTATACATTGAGTTTCGGTTCAAAAAGCCATAAGTTCCCGAATCCCTTCCCATCTAAGCAGTTTTTTGCAAGTGAACAAATTTGGAATTGGGGAGTTGTCTGTCACCAAAAACGCATTCAAGGTGACACCCTTCGGAAGTTGCAGCCAGCCCTGCTGCTTCAAGTTGCAAGTGCAACCGAGTCATGATCACATCTCTTGACTAGCTGCCTGACTTGTTGCATGGAAGTTTGACAGCAATCAGATCAAGCCGTGGTATTAGGAATGAGCATCCTCGTATCTTTGTTGTGAGAATCCGAGAATCTTCAAATTACATTCGTTCATCGTATATCGTGTGGTTATAAATTATTATAAATTTTTTATTTAAAACTGAATATAAGCAGTATCTGACAAAATCAGACAGCACAATTTTTTATGAACGGAAATAATTCGAGAATTTCCGGGATCCTCTCTCTTGTTTTAGGACGCCATTATTGGTTCCGTGGAATCATCATATATGCGGTTGCCGTTTCCGGGGGTCCGGGAGAAGGAAATGTATAGTAACAGAAATGTTTATATAGCGTTTATGTATTAATATGTGGACTTGAGAAAAAATCTTGGGTTTCCACCCTACAAGGATAAAATCAAAGAAGCCCAATTAGAATTGCGCAATACTGGTGCAAGGCAGCCCAAGTTTTTATGGGCTCTCAGAACCATGCGCGGAACACCGATTGCTGTACAAATTTGAATAAATGAACTTTTGGCCCCATAGTCCAAAAGGACAATATGCTGTAGTCCAAACGGAAAATGTGATGCGACTCTAATTTCTATAAGAGCATCTTCACCCATTTTAGAACAATGAAACTGTATTTATTATTAGAGAGGTTTAATAAAACACTCCCGGTACTGTTTACTTTTAACGAAAAACAGCTTTTTTACCTTTAACTGTCACTATTCACTATACTTTTAAAAGTAACTTTTCGTTAAAATAAAAGTTTTTAAACCATTTTCGTTAGTTTTATTTTATTTACGCTGGATAGCATAAATCCACCCATCTTACGTGGCGGGCTATGATTTGTGCCGCTCGATCAAAAGGACTTGGATCCTCTCCGGATCCCCTTCATGGGGATCCTAGGGATCAAGTCCCGTGGGCCGTTCATAAAAAATCGTGCGGTTACAATTAAATGATTTTTACGCAAAACGAAACTGCTTTATTTTTAAAAATATAAAAATCATTTAATTTTAGCCGCACGATTTTTGATAAACGGCCCACGGGGCTTGATCCCTAGGATCCCCATGGAGGGGATCCGGAGAGGATCCAAGTCCCGATCAAAAAGTCTCGCTTTGGTCGCGTGTATGGGCCCCGGCTGACAAGGCTGGTGGGAGGTGGCGACCATTGCAAATTGAAACGTATATTGTGAACCTTGCCAATTGTAGTGGATGGCGGAATAACATCAACTTAACCGCTAAGACAACAAAACTTGGATAAATTTTCATTAATCATTATTGCCTGCTCACTTGGTGTTTTATTTAATAAATTTTGAAGTTTCTTAACGGGACTGTTTCTCTTTGGCTATGAATTACTCCTATATTCGCAATAACATGGCTAAAATTTACTTTTTATTTGTTCAAAGAGTATTAAAAAAAATACAACTAAATTGCATTACTGGTTAGGAATCTCCAAGTCCAAACTTAATTAAAAATGATAACTTTATAAGGTTGAGTTAAAATTGAATAAATAAACTTTACTTATATAATCGCAATCGGTATCGATTTTTAGAGTTTCAAGTAAATATTAACCGACTAAGTTAGACATGCACACGATAGAAGCTTAAATAAGAATCTACATCGTAACTATATTAGTACATACTATGACTACTATGGATATAACAAAATGAAATATTTAACTGATTCATCTTCATTTGTAAGTGAGAGGTCTTAAGTTTGATTATCGACAAATGCAAGTTTGAACCACGTTATTACTAGCTTATTGTGAGGCTAGGACCACCCTTCCTCCTTAATATAGATAACATTTTTTGTTTAAAAAAAAATTGATTCTTAGGATTGGTAACGCTAGAATTAGGTCAACGCTAGAATTAGGTCAAGAGAGGAAAAGATCCAATAATCTCCATTTATTATTTGATTAAAATAAAAACAACACACAACATTCCATTTTAATATCTCACGTCACAAGCAAACCACACCCATCTTATTATTTGACTAAGACTCTCACCCAAACAATGCGCACCTCATCTCTCACCCTTCATTCTGTAAGACTCCGCCTCATCATCTCTCACCCTTCATTTCCAATGCGCGCCTCATCTCTCACCCTTCATTTTGTTTAGATGCCTCGTCTGACCCTTACTTGTTATTGTATTGTAAATTGTAACCTTGTTCAATTCTCATCTCTCGCCCTTCATTTCCAATGCGCGCCTCATCTCTCACCCTTCATTTTGTTTATGTGTCATTTGCAGACTGTCACCTGGTTCAATCATCCAACCTTGTTCAATTCTCATCTCTCACCCTTCATTTCCAACGCGCGCCTCATCTCTCACCCTTCATTTTGTTTAGGTGTCATCTGTCGGACTGTCCACCCTCACTGGTCACGGTCTTTTAACTTGGTTCAATTCTCATCCAACCTTGTTCAATTCTCATCTCTCACCCTTCATTTCCAATGCGCGCCTCATCTCTCACCCTTCATTTTAGGTCCCTCACTGACCTTGCAAACTTGTTCAATTAAGCAAACGCTATATAAACATTGTGCAGGTACACTCCTCAAATGCAAGAATCAATAATCATGTCGGAAGGGCAAACCCATGTTGAACCTGCTGCCCTTCCGAACTCGGCGGAACCCGAAGTCCGAGCTCGGCAGGTCCTAACTCTCCTCCGATCTATTCAAGATTGCTACCGCAGTTTGATGAAAGAGAAGGAGGCGGGAGGATTGAACCGCGCGGAAATGGAAGGAATCGACGAAGCTATATTGGGGATGCCGTCGGGACAAAGGAGTCTCTTCTCTCTCTTGAAGAGGTTGATCAAACAGGAACTAGTTAACAACGGGGGAGGAAGTTTGCTGGTTGAACTTGTCGGGAATGTCCAGTCTGAAAAAGACTGGGAGATCTTGGAGGCTGTCGTCGATGCCCTAAACCCACAGCAGCAGCAGCTTGACCAGCAAGAAGCGACCTCTGCCGCTGCCGCCGACGAAACTGCAGCGGAACCCGGAGTCCGAACTCGGCGGGTCCTAACTCTCCTCCGATCTATCTAAGAATGCCACTGCAGTTTGATGAAAGAGAAGGAGGCGGGAGGATTGAACCGTGCGGAAATGGAAGGAATCGACGAAGCTATATCGGGGATGCCGTCAGGACAAAGGTGCCTCTTCTATCTCTTGAAGAGGTTGATCAACCAAGAACTGGTTAACAACGGGGGAGGAAGTTTGCAGGTTGAACTTGTCGGGAATGTCCAGTCTGAAAAAGACTGGGAGATCTTGGAGGCTATCGTCGATGCCCTAAACCCACCACAGCAGCAGCTTGACCAGCAAGGAGCGACCTCCGCCTCCGTCGCCGCCGCCTCAGCAGACGAAAGTCTGGGACCGCTAAGACGTTGGATTTTGGACAGGGGAAGGGTGATTCTGACGATATTCACACAGATTTTGGACCTTTGGCTTAAAGATTTTGTTTTTTCAGCAATGTCCAGGCTTAACCCCATCCAATGGCTTGTTCGCAGAAGATGGGATGTAAGACTCACTTATTCTCATGGTTGTTGAATGTGTTAGTGTTGTTATTGTAGCTCGTTGTTAATTCTTTGGTTTTTTGTGTTGAAATTCAGGGTGAAACGGAAGGAATTTGAGGGAAATTAGCTGCAAAGAAGGAAAAGAAGCAGAGACGGTGGTGATGATAATGCAGTACTGTACAATAAGTGGTTCAGGTGTTGTGTGTTTGCATGGAATGCATGTTTCAGAATTCTTGTACATCTTTCTGTTTTTTATTTTTGATGAAAGATTGTTGGTGTCAAATATTGAAGCTGAGGTCAATAATAATTATTCTCTGCCGTTGAGTCTGCATGCAACGAAGAAAGATTGTTGACAACAACGCTTTGGTCTCAGTGTTGAACAGAAAAATAAAGTAAAATATAAAATAAATAAGAAATAAAATCCATACGTATTGGATCAAGAACAAAATTGTTGAGAATGAGTTTCATTTTAATGGGAGGAGGAGAGACCTTATATGGTCTTATAAGAGGTTGGGCTACTGTCCATATTACTAATTAGTTTTATGGTGTGTAATCCAAGACTTTATGTCCACCGTCAGATCAATCTGATTACTTCATATCCACCATCAGATCATCTGATGGCTACTATAGATATGTGATTGTTGACTGTATGTATACTATAGATTTGTGATTATTGACACATGTATTAACATGTGGACTTGAGAAGATGCTCGGGTCCACTACAAGAACAAGAACAAAGAAGCCCAATTAAAGTATTATATAATATAGTATATGTATATTCATTATTCACCGAGTCCATTACCTTGAGAATACAAAAATTACATTGTGTGGCAAAGTTTAAAAGTTTTGATATGAATCAAAATCTATGAGAATTTAATGGTACGTATGAGAGATATCAAAGATCAATCAACGTTATCAATATTTAACTTGGATCCATTTTTATCAGATGTTCCCGAAGGGATGATCCAAAAGATTCATTAATTAAATTATTTTATACATCAAATATTTAATGAAGAGATTAAAATTTACTAAATTATCATGCGTCAATTTGACGAATATATGTTTTTTTATCGACAAAGATAAATATAACCGTTAACCGATGAGAAATTCGTTATCCGGTGGGTATGATTATGAATAATTATCCACAGATCAATTTGATGACTTCATATCCACCATCAGATCAATCTTATTAACTGCATGTATACTATAGATACGTGACTATTGACTGCATGTATAATACATGTGGACTTGAGAAAAATGCTCGGGGTCCCCTACAAGAACAAGCACAAAGAAGCCCAATTAGGATGGTCCAATTATGGTGCAAGGCAGCCCAAACTTATGGGCTCTCAGAACCACGCGCCAGCACTAATTGCTATAAAAATTTGAAAAAATGAACTTTTGGCCCAATAGTCCGAAAGGAAAATGCGATGTAGTCCAAAAGGAAAATGTGACATAATTCAACATTCTATATATTAATACCGTTACAATAATTTCGAGAGCTGAATCGATAAATTTTCAGATTGACGGGTACATCCACATTCGATGAGATACATAATCATCTATGTAACGACGACATCCCACATGCATTCGTTTAATCTCAAAACAATAATTTTTAGGAGGAGTTTCATTTGACAATATATTACTACTTTCAATCTATTTCCACCCTACATAATTCCCTCATCACCATTCTTTAAGCAATTGCCACACTCACTCACGGCTACTTAACTAAAACATTATTTGATTAAGTACGAAATTAATGAGTTTGAAAAATATTTGGAGGGAGAAATTGAATGATGTTAATTTTAGCAGACCAAGATGGTAGGTTGCCCGTACTTTATGCAACATTTTGTGGTAAATATTATTGTGAGCAGAATTTGAATTAAAAAATATATATTATTACTATTTATTTGTACTATTATTTGTTTCATCTCTTCATAGGCACCAGACTCACTTGTGTTGGTGTACTTTACCTTCATTAAAGAAATGATAGTACAAATAAATGGAAAAAGATCTCCTTTGGATCCATTACGTGGGGATCCTACGTCTTAGCTGTTCGGTGGACCGGATGAAATTGAGAATACGGCGAGCTTGGAACGAGGGTTCCGCTGCAGTTCGAGATGGGTTTCCATGTGGGTTTGGATTGCGAGAGGGGTTTGGTCACCTATCCTTGGTCAATACAAGTCGGCCTCTGCCGTTTCTTGATCTCGGAAGAGGACGAGACTTGCTGAAATGAGACTCGCTGAAATGGACTACTGGAATATATTCCTCTTTTAATTCAAGAGAAAAACAAGAAGCAGAGAGAAAGGACGTGGCCCATGGGCGTTGTCTGTTGCGTGAGAGAGATTGAGAGATTAACTGACTAATTTGTACTTTGATTTTTGTTTTAATCAAATAATAATTGGCTCTCGTATCCTAAATCTAGCATTCCCAATTCTAAGAATCAGTTTAGTATTTCATTTTGTTAGATCCATAGCAGTCATAATATTTACTAATATAATCACGATATAGATTCTTATTTAACCTACTATCGCGTTCATGTCTAAATTAGTCGATTACAATTTGCTTGAAACTCTAAAATCAATACCGATTGCGATTATATAACTCAAACAAATTTTAATCGATTAATTTAGACATGAACGCGATAGTAGGTTAAATAAGAATCTACATCGGAAAACATGAAAGTTCAAACATGAACCATAACTTTGAACGTCCATAACTTCTTCATTACTCAACCAAATTAAGTGATCCAAACATGAAAGTTGTAGTACTCGACGAGATGAAGAGATTGATACCCTGCAAGCCGGCCAAATCGCCGTGGTTTGGCCGGAAAACACCTCGAAAGGGGCGGTGCCCGTCGGAAAACTGGGTTTGGGGCCGAAGATTTGGGCAATTTTCAAAGCTTTGTAACTTCTTCGTTTCTTAACCAAATTGAGTGATTCAAAAGCTAAAATTTATTTAGGAATGTGTAGAAGAGGTTAATACTAAGTGAGGACCGAGTGGTGGTCGGAGTTGACCGGAAAATGACCTGAAAGATGGCCAAACGACCACGGTTTATCGCCGGAAACTGGGTTAGATTCAAACGAGTATAACTTCTTCAATACTCAACGAAATTGGGTGAAACAAAAAGGAAAATTGTAGTTCTCGAAGAGACGAAGAGAATGGTACCTCACACGACTTCTAACTCGTCTTGGTTTGGCCGGAAAATACCTCTCCGTCCTGCCTCGTCAGTTCGGTGCTCGTCCCACATCGCCCAAGTGTTTAACTCCACAGCTGGTGTAGCATTATAAAAACGACCAGAGGCCACCAATACTTACATTCAACGAGAATATCGTGATAATATTCAAAATATAACGAAATTTTGTCGATGTCGCGTTATTTTCGGAAATATCGCGATATTATCGATAATATTGCGATATTTCAACGAAAATTATTTGGATATCAAATAAAATATTGCTGGGCGAAAAAAACGAAATTATCGACGATATTTTGCCGATAATTTTGATATTTTAGACTGTGACTATTACTAATAAATATTCCTCTTCCTATCTTTTCTCTCTAGGATTAAAAGCTGGCATTTTTATTTTGTATTAACAGAAAAAAAGTGTTCAAAAGTGTTGGCGGTGTATATATGGTGCAGGCTATCAAATTTCTTCTCCTCCTCACATCGCAACTCGCCTTCCAAGAATCAAGATCCCGAATCGGTACGTGATGCTCTTCGTGTTGAAATCAATTCCTATTTTTCTTTTTTTGCATATTTACTCATAAATCTAGTGAATGTGACTGTAATTTTTCATAATATTAGTTTATGTTCTTCACATATTTAATTTATGAAGTTCTTTTCTTCGTTCTACATAATTTCAAAGGTTTCTCGTTCATAATCGATCACTTCACTCACTGACGTTTTCTCAGATTTTAATTTTATCTGATGTTAATTGTTTGATTTAAATATAGATGGCTTCAGCCCAATCCATAGTCCAACCTCAACCCTAACCTTCCTCCCAACCCCAATTTCAAGTTCGTCGTGTTCTCGATAGCCTCAAATCTGTCGATGCCTGTGACGGAAAATTGACGGAAGTAAAGGAGGCCAGAGGATTTGATAGTATGGAGATCATACAAATTAGCCAAGCTTTAACAGGATTCGAGTCCGGACGAGCAAGCCTCATTTGTCTGGACTCAAATCCTGTTTGAGCTTGGCTAATTTGTATGATCTCCAGACTGTCCATTCCTCCGGCCTCCTTTACTTCCATCAATTTTCCGTGACAGGCGTCGACAGATTTAAGGCTATCGAGAACACCGCGAAGTTAGAATTGGGGTTGGGATGAAGGTTGGGGTTGAGGTTGGACTACGGGTTAGGTTGAAGCCATTTATATTTCAATCAAACAATTAACATTAGATCAATTAAAATCTGAAAAAAAATGTTAGTGAGTGAAGTGATCGATTACGAACGAGAAACCTCTAGAATTATGTAGAACGAAGAAGAAAAATTCATAAAGTAAATATGCGAAGAACAGAAACTAATACTATGAGTAATTACAGTCACATTCACTAGATTTATTAGTAAATATGCAAGAAAGAAAAATAGGAATTGATAAAAACTAAGTGGGTTTATTTTGCAATATCCATGATATCCCGATATTTCCATCGAAATTTTCGTGTTTTTGGACTAATTTGAACTCCTCCCATTTTACTCCTTCAACACCTTGACCACCATATCACTTATGTTTTTGTGAAAAAATGCTAAAATATTTACATATTTTCTACACTCACAATATTTGCCAGCTCGCTATATAATCAACTTAAATCAGTTAAATCCATCATGCAATGCATTTCCTTCCAATTTTTTGTGATGAACTAATAGATAATTGACTAAATAAACATCATGCAAAGTTTCAATAAAAATTTCCAAGTTTTTCTTACAATTTCCGTGGGTTTTATTCAATTGTTATCTATATCGATAATATCCCGATATTTTCATCGAAATTTTCGTGTTTTTGAACTATCGATATTTCCGATATTTAAGACCTTGCACATAACTATTTTATGTGAATCTCTAAGGCTCGGCATTGCCAA
This sequence comes from Crataegus laevigata, assembly GCA_963580275.1. Taxonomy (NCBI): domain Eukaryota; kingdom Viridiplantae; phylum Streptophyta; class Magnoliopsida; order Rosales; family Rosaceae; genus Crataegus; species Crataegus laevigata. Next base: position 40,595,273 of record OY756941.1, on the reverse strand, counting down.
CTCTTTTATTACAGACATGGGAGAGCAATTTGGTAATTGTAAATTTTAGGAGAATCGTATTTATGTCTGTACATATTCGGTTTAACCTATTTCAGTCATAGATTAAAAAAAAAAAGAGTCATTTTTTATAATTTCCTAAAATCTATCTCAGTACACTTTACATATTTTCTTATATTCCGTATTTTTTCCGGAGATGGTGAACCTTTACGAGGAACGAAACTTCTCGCAATGGTGTGTTTTCATGGACACCTAGTCGCTGGGAGTAAAAGTAGTTATGGAAAAGTTACAGCAAAACTTCCTTTCATTCAAGTACGCCTAATGTTCTAATTCTGTCGTATTGGCCTGTTCTCGTGGACCAAAAGAAGTTGGCCAATTCTTTTACTTGGTACTTTTCCTGTTCTTTCTTGTTGGATGTTGTTAGTAATGCAGCTTGTTTTTATCTTACAATTTTTTGCAGCACTCTGGCAGATTAAGGTCACTGAATTCAACAACTTACATTTCAAAGTATGGATGATGATAAAGTTTAGTCGGCAATGGATGACAAAGTTGTGATCGAGCATTTTGTAGTTATAATGACAAAGATTAGATGATGATAATCTAATGAACAGTTTGTGTTTGCTTCTCTTATTTTGTTTTCACCCCAAGATTCTGACCAGAAAGTTAAGGCAAAACTTCCTTTAATTCGATATGGAATTGTTGAAAGGTGAATTTGAATGAGGAATACAGATTAACGTGTAATAAGGTTGTTCGACATGCTTTTAGGGCATCTTCCTTCGTGTAGTGTGATTGGGTGTATTTGTGACGCTTTTGAATCGCAAAATAGAAAGAGTTTAAAAATGGGCCATTGAACAGCCCTTAAATCTTGTTGTGCTGTTAATTTGGTATTTGTGTCTATTTAAGTGATATTTTGAATATATTTAAATTTTTTTTTATAAAAATTGACATTTTTTAAATTAGAAGCTAACATTTGACTATATTTGATAAATACTCTTATATAATTGCTTTGGCAATTTCTGAAAGGGGTGTGCTATCCACACACCCCTATTTACTTCTCACACACCCTTTATTAATTTATGTCCATTGATCTTCTTCAATTCATTTGATCCAACGGCTGAAAATTCGAAGGATGTGTGAGAAGTAAAATAGGGTGTGTGGATATCACACTCCTTTCTGAAACTGCAACTTCGAGCACTTGGCACACATGTGGAGAAAGGATTGGAGGCCTGGCCATATTTGTGACAAAAATATCCAAAAAGAGGCTCATTGATAACCACTACTTTTTACGTGCGTGCTTCCCCTCCATCTTGATCATCTTAAAAGGTGCAAAAATGTGGTCCATTTGATATTTACAATGCACAATACACTTCATTTTCAATGACATTTTATGCCATGCAAACACAATGTCAAGGTTAAATGAATATATCATTTCATTGATTTAAACCCAAAAATGTAGTTCTTGTGTAATCTCATGAGTTAACTGTACACTTTTACGTGAGAAAATAATTGAGTGAGTAGTGAATTGTCCTTAATTGATATTGTATTTCTCTTTAGTTCATTGGGTTCTAGATTTAAATAGTCATTTTTGTAGTGATGTTAATTATAGCACATGTGTGCTTGTATAAATCACTGGTAGATTCTATTTGGGATAGAAAATTTCTCTTTTTATGATTGCGGTCATTGCAAGACAATAAATCATATACAATTTAGTATTAAAAAAAAAGCATTAGGCCAAATGAATAAGCTTTCGGATTTCTTATTTTTATATAATCTCAATAATTTTTTGGATAGGATTTCGAGTAACACGTGTCGCTAACATGAGTAACTCTTCAGATTTCTTATCTTTATGTAATCTCAATAATTTTTCGAATAGAATTTCAAATGACACGTGTCGCTAAAGTGAGTAACTCTCCAGATTTCTTATCTTTATGTAATCTTAATAAATTTTCGGATAGGATTTTGAGTGCCATGTGTCGAGATGTAATTGGTTGTGCAAATTTTAGATATAATTCTTATCTACGTGACACTTTTTATCTTTAGTTTTCAATTTTGTAGGAATGGTGTAGGTATTTATAGGAAAATAATAATTTTTTTTAAAATTCGTCCAAAAATAAAAAATTCAAATTCCAAAAGGTAACTTGACGGCAGTATGACGTTAACTAGTCATTGTTAGCTGGCGTCATGCTAACGCCAGGTAACCATTGACATTCAAATGGACTAAGCTGGAGGGCTGGCAAAATGTCAAGCTTGACATTGTGGAGTTAGAGGGCTGGCAAAATGTCAAACTTGACATTCTGGCGCTAAAGGGCTGACTAACTTGCTGGAAATGGCCAGCTCGCTGGCTTGATTTAGGGAGTTTGGGCTCAGTAGGGTCCACAAGCCCTTTGGCCTAATTCTCGGTTGGAGACGATTTTCGTATCATTCTGAGTTATTTTTAGCTCTATGGTTATTTAGCCTGACCGGTTGGAAATAGCCTAAGTCGGCAGGTCACATTGATTCCATATGTAACGGGCATCTCTGATTGGTCCACGTGCGAATTTGAATTCAAGAAAATATTAAAAAATAAATGAGCTCACTGATCACAGGATTCAGAACACTACAACGCTCAAAAATGGCCGAAGCTGAGGGAAAATCCATCCCTCCAAACGCCGACGTTTTGGAATGGCCGAAGAAGGACAAGCGCCGGTTCCTCCACGCCGTGTACCGCGTCGGCGACCTCGATCGCACCATCAAGTATGTTACTTTTCGACATCGGCGATCATAAACGATGATCGATTCAATTTCCATGATTTCAGTTTTTCAATTTTTTGGCGATCGATTTCAAATTTAATTTTTTATTTTTGGGAAAAGAGCCTTACGCGACACAGCAAGACGGTCAACAAAAGTCAATATTTTTGCTTTGAAAGGCACTTTTGTAAATTCACACTTATAAAAATCATAAAATTGAGGACTGGTTATTACAGATTTAGTGGAATATCTATGTATAGTCTAGCAGAGCAGGCATATACATACTAATAGTTTAACTACCCACAATATTCTCTGCTTATTTTGAGTTTATTACAAGATTCAATTAGACAGCTATATTGTGACAAGTCTTAAGCTTTATATATATTGTTCATCGTGTTAGTTGACTTGTTAACATGGAGCTAGAACTTGTAACACTTGCTAAGTGAAGGAAGCTCCCCCGCCCCCCATCCGGTGGGGCTCAACGACTAAAAAAGTTTTCAACAAGCATGTTAAGTATTATTCTCATTCGCCAATAGATAATCTCAGTCTTTCATAAATACAAGAGTTACATTTTTATTTATGGTTCAACACATATATGAATGACTAAACAGCTTTCAAATTAAACAAATTTTTCATAATAAAAGAATGAACAGTTGCGATTATGATCTTTCATTTCATAATTTTCTTTTGTTGGTAATCATTCCGCCATAAAGTTTCAACATAAAGTTTCAAAGTGCCACATACTTGTTTTTGCGGCTTCAGAAAATGCCCGAGCATTTGTTTTTGCTGCTTCAAAAATTCCCCATGGACTTGTTTTTGCTGCTTTGAAAAATCTGGTTGCACTTGTTTTTGCTGCTTCAAAAACTGCCCACTTGCACGCTTTTTTTCTTTCAAGCAAATTGCCATAATTTCTTAAGGAAATCAGGCTTTTAGTGTAATTGTACATGATCATCGTCGTTTTCCTCTCCCCACTCCAGTAATTGTAATTGTAACTAGAGCAGCTCCGGAATAATGCTTCCCATTGGATGCATTCAGTGGATTTATTTCTTAGATCCAAAAAGTAGCAATTAGGCAAGGGGAAGCACGTGTAAAATATGCCATGCTCCCATTCACCAATAGCCGACTCCAAACTTGTCTGAATAATTGGGGTCTTGATTTTGTAATCCATCGTCCACTCTTTCTTTTTCTTCGAATAATCTTTTAACACCCATATGTCAACGTACCTTTCCCTTTCATAACCGCCGTAACGATCATGATCAGAAAAATCCACAATGGCTAAAGATCCTCTCAAGTTAAGCAAATGCATGGCACTGAAATGATTAACGAAGCCAGGCAAATTTGGATGAGGTGTCCAAACGAATTCCTCCTTCTTGAAGTCGAAAGAAATAATACAAGAATCAGCATCGTAACTACAACTTCTTTGTGGTTGATCTGGATCAATAAACCAATGCATGTCTCCATATGCAGATACGTTCTTATTACTTAAAACGCGAGGAGGAACTGAGTGTATTTGACGCCATGATGAGGTTGTTGCACTTGCACCTAACGTATAAACATGGGCCTCTAGATCCGCGCGTATACACCATGTGGAAACACAAACAATCTTGTACGTGCAAGATAGATTGTCAAATCCCATGCCATACCACGTAAACGTAATGTAGGACCCCATGTTGAAGGGCGAGCGGTTCCTCCACATCAATGGGAGCTGTAGAACTTCACCCCTAAGAGCATCAAACAAGAAGCATGAACTTGTTAATTTTCTGGCTTTAAAGCCAATCAAGTTACAGAAAACAAAATGTACATCGTACGGACAGCCGCCACAGAAAATCTTCCAGTCAGGAAGAGCGTGTTTAAATACAATCGCACTAGCGTCGTCATGACCAGCGCCAGTAGTGTGTTTGATTGGGTGCAAGCCTATTTGGCGTTTGACGACGTCACGATTCTTAAACTCATCAAGAAGAATAAGTTGGGGTACTTGGACAATGGCAGCACCAGAGGCAGCAGAATTAAGCAAACGTGAAGTATGCAGTTGAGCAAAGAACGGGGAATCAATGAAATTTAATGCGGTCTTGGAAACACACCGGAACTGGCTGAGTGATTCAATTGCCGGCTGCAGCCTCATAAGGATGTCGACGAGGATACTCATAGGCAGGTCCATCAACGTTTTTGGCTCTGTGTTTCTCTTATTAAAACACATCTTCTTCTTTGGCCGCAGCCCGACCGGAAACATGGCTTTGCAGCAAGAATATTATTGATTTGATTTGTTCAAAGAGCACTCAAGAGTGTTAATTTGTGGTACGTGCTTAATATATATATATGTATATATATTGTGCTAGGGTTGGGGTTTTTTTTTTTTTTTTTTTTTTCTGTTAGGGTTTAGGGTTAACCCTCCTCTTCCTTTTGCCAATCGGATGGGAAACAATTGATTGAATTATTACCTGATTTTGCGTATAATGCTATACGGAATAGAGAACAAGGGAATCTTTTGATCCTCTGAGGCCTTCTGTTCGAATAGGGAGTCCTGTTCGAATAGGAATTTAAATATAAATATAATTATTATGTGGTTGCCTCAACTTCTGCTTTGAATTCCCTTTCCACCATAGTTTCTTAACAACTAGCCTGGTCCCATTCGCCAAAGTTGCTCTGTAAACCAGAGCAAAACCTCTACACAATGATGTTTGCTTGATTGAAATTGTCAGTCACCTTCAAGATTTAAGTTATACTAAGATCCTTGATTTCATTGGTATTGATTGGGAACGCTATGACATCACAAAATGTAGTGGCCTCTCATTTTTCCTAAATTCTGATCCAATAGGGTTTGTTATTTGGATTTAATTGAAGGTATTTAGGCCTATTCAAGTGATTTTTCTGCTATATTTAAAAAATTTTACAAAAAATTCTTCACTTATTACTGTGTATCGTCTTGCTTTTCATAAGCCATAATAATAATAGTGTTTGTGATAAAAAGAAATATATAACTAGAATATTGCTCACTACATTCTCTAAAGACTCTTTGCTGCTTAAGATTTTAAAAATAATATCTTATAATATTAACTTAAAAATTAACGTTAAAGTATTAAGTGACGAACTATTTATATAAAGTCTCACATTTTAAAAGTGTGAATGAAAAACAAAAACGTAGCATCTTCCATATCAGTTGCAGGCAACAATTGGCCAAATCCCGGCATCCGAAGCGCTAAGTCGGCAGGTCACATTGATACGTAACAGCCATCTTTGATTGGGCCACGTGCGAATTTGAATTCAAGAAAATATTAAATAAATTAGCACACTGATCACAAGATTCAGAACACTAGGACGCTCGAAAATGGCCGAAGCTGAGGGAAAATTCGTCGCTCCAAACGCCGACGTTTTGGAATGGCCGAAGAAGGACAAGCACCGGTTCCTCCACGCCGTGTACCGCGTCGGCGACCTCGATCGCACCATCAAGTACGTTACTTTTCGACATCGGCGATCATAAACGATGATCGATTCAATTTCCATGATTTCAGTTTTTCAATTTTTTGGCAATCGATTTCAAATTTAATTTTTTATTTTTGGGAAAATAAAAAAAATGCAGGTTTTATACGGAGGCTTTGGGGATGAAGCTGTTGAGGAAGAGGGACATCCCGGAGGAGAAATACTCGAATGCGTTTCTGGGGTTTGGGCCCGAAGACTCTCACTTTGTGGTTGAATTGACCTACAATTATGGAGTTTCTTCTTATGATATCGGCACCGGTTTCGGGCACTTTGCCATCGCTACTCCCGATGTAAGTGTTCGAATGGCAGAATTTGAGAAACTTACAGTATGATTTACTTGACATATATGGAGTGACAATGTGACGTTACCTCGAGTAAATCACATGCGACGTGCATTTTTTGCTTTGTGGCATCTGGATGATGGACTTGAGAAACCGTCACTGTATCATCCGGAAGTTTTGGATTTTTTGTTGTTTCTGAATTTTGATGATTGTATGGAATTGGGATTTTGGATATTTCACCTTTGCTACGCTACTCCTGATAAGTCTCTAGGGCAGCGAAACTTGCTTAAATGACAATGTGACGGTATCCCAAGCCAATTGCTAGTGCCGTGCGATTTAACTTTGTAGAAGTGCATAATTGGCTTAGAATACCATTCCAGTGTTTTAAGTTCTTCTCGAGGGTATCGATTATTGGGAATTTGAAAATTCAGGATTTTGTTCTTGTTTCTCGGTTTGATGATTGTATGGAATTTGTGATTTTGTAGGTTCAAAAACTGGTTGAAGATGTTCGTGCTAAGGGTGGAACTGTGACGAGGGAACCTGGACCTGTTAAAGGCGGGAAGAGCATCATTGCCTTCGTGAAGGATCCTGATGGTTACATGTTTGAGATTATTCAGCGACCCTCCACTCCTGAGCCACTTTGCCAAGTAATGCTCCGCGTTGGTGATCTTGAACGCTCAATCAAGTTCTATGAGAAGGTACTCCTTTAATACCCTGCATATGGATTAAAAAATTATCAGGTTTTTTCATCTTGGGATTTTGCAGGCCACTTTTCATGTGGCAGTTTCAGTACATTAGATTAGACAAATACTAGGTTGCCATTGAATTCTTGAACTAGTCGTCTTTGAACATATAAGATGGTTTGGAACTTAGTATTTGTATTCTTCAAATCCGTGATCATGTTTCTTAATTTTGTCCGATGTCATGGCTTTCCTTCTGTGCAGGCATTAGGGTTGAAGCTGTTGAGGACGATTGACAGGCCCGAATACAAGGTAGTGAATCCTCTATTCATCAAGCATTATTATTATCTTAGTAGCATGCTTATATTTAAGTCCTTGGCCCATCATCTTTGTAAACAAAGGCTTATTGAATCTTCCCGTGTTTTCGAGTTGCATCCATTTTACAGTACACTGTAGCCATTTTGGGATATAAAGAAGAAGACCAAACAACTATCTTGGAGTTGACCTATAACTATGGTGTGACCGAATACACCAAAGGAAATGCGTATGCACAGGTTGACTTGTTTTGCAACTTATTCCATATTTTGTCCTTTTAAAAACGTTTAATTCTCAAACAACTTCTGCTGTCCTGATACGTTTGTGTCTACATATACCAGATTGCTATCAGTACTGATGATGTCTACAAAAGTGCTGAGGCTGTCAATTTGGTTACACAAGAGCTTGGAGGAAAGATAACCAGACAGCCAGGACCGATTCCTGGACTCAACACCAAGATCACCTCTTTTCTCGATCCCGATGGCTGGAAAACTGTGAGTTTTCACTTGTTTACTTGTAGCTCAACATTCTATTTAGGTGTTTGATCTTTTATCATATGCATCATTGTTTTATTGTTACATTTAGTACGATATTGGAACATTGAAGTGCAAAGAAAAAATAGAAAGTGTTAATGTGCTTCATCCCAGTGGTTGACAATAGTTATAATCTCAATTTAGTTAATTTTATTGGGGACAAGGACAAGGAGTGGCATGTACGATGTAACTAATCTATAGTTGAAAGATTGAAGGCCAGAGCACCGGTTTAACTTTTTCCACTTGTGAAAATGTTTGCACGTTGCAGCACTAGCCATTGAGCTCATTACTTCGGTTCTTGACGTTGTGCTTGCAGGTCCTTGTTGACAACGAAGATTTCTTGAAGGAACTGCAGTCGTAAGCAAGAGTAGTTGCAATGAAGTGAGAGTAGTAAAGACATGGATAGAGAGTCCATCTCCCATGAATAAGATGATCCAGTTTCCGTATTAGTATGATATGCTTGTTCATCTTTTGTAATACGCACTTGTGTTACTTTGGTTGTAATGTTTAATGGGATTTCACGGCTATTACTCTGTTTGGCTATTACTCTGGTTGTAATGTTTAGTGGTAGGAATTTCTAACATGCGACGGCCCTTGCCGGCTCTGCTGATCTGATGCCTCTGAAGTTGTCCCTCCGGTGGTCACCTCGTCCCCTAACCGGCTTACCTGGTCTGGCATCAGGCAGATCAGACACTTATCAACACTTCTCTCGACAGCCTCTCGCTGAGTCTATTCATTACTGTTTTCAGTTGGTCACGGATTTGCAGCCTCATCATCATTACGATATTTCTCGTCTTATCGAATTTGTAGAGCTTCAGAGTTTCATATTTTCTGAACGGATTTTCTACTCTGTAATCCCGAGGACGGGATTGCAGGGAGAACACCTAAAAACCAATGGCACGTTTACGTACCCGTAATCGGAATCAATTTACGGAATTGGATTCCGATTACGGGATACATCTTTGTTCACGTAATCTTGGGGAATCAAAAAACATGTGGGGTCCACATGCATTAAGGAATCCAACTCCTTATTTTGGAGGAATTGGACTCCCTACATGAGGGAGGTATTTCAATTCCTTGATACTTGAGGAATCCGGAATGGATTTCTTCTACCAATTATGCCCTCACTTGTTTTTGGTTATCCCAACATTGCCCTTCATTTGACACTCATTATGCCATCTTTTAATAAATAAATAAATAAAACCTATTTATATAGATGAATTTTATTATATAAATTTAATTAAAAATTAAATTAAATTAATTAGTATGAAAATAATTTATTTATGTAAGGGCAATTTAGTAATCAACCTAGTTTTCATTCCGATTGAAGTGAATTAGTAAACAACTTATATGGACTTAACATCATTCTTGCCATATTTCATAAATAAATAAAACCTATTTATATATTTTTATATAGATGAATTTTATTATATAAATTTAATTAAGAGTTTAATTTAATTAATTAGTATGAAAAAAAAATATTTATGTAAGGGTAATATAGTAATCAACCTAGTTTTCATTCCGATTGAAGTGAATTAGTAAACAACTTATATGGACTCAACATCATTTCTACTCCGATTCCAGACAGTTTTAGTAAACAACTTCAACAGGAATCTGATTCTGATTCCACCTCATTTCAATTCCTCCTCAATCCAATTCCTCCTCAATTCAATTCCTCTTAATTTGATTACGGATTAGTAAACGCGGCACAAGTGTAAAATGATGATAGACACAAAGCAGAAAGCATCACAAACTGTCTTTAGTCCTAACACACAAATCTCTGTCTTTCATGAATCCTCCGGTATTGTATACAGATTGTACTTTGGGTAGTCGGGAGGGGACTCTCCCGGTGTTGTATCAAGATATCCCGACAGTCCAGGAAACAGTAAAAACCCCCGTTCAGAGGAAATAAAGAATGATATAGAGTCGAAAAGGTAAGAAAAATGAAGCTTTGCGAGGAATTGTCTCCTCATTTGACGCTTGATCTGTGCTTGCGGCTTCAGCGCGCACAGTTTCAGATATATACAACAATGAAGCTTGATCAGTGTTTGCATGTCTGGAAATCCAAAACCATTACGAAATTGAGCCCAAGAAACGACTGCCTTCTATGGAATGGTGTCCATCGGGTAGCTACCAAGGACACGAAGAAATCTTGCAAATTCCTGCAAACGAAAGCAATTCACCCTTAAATCACCAATGCTTTATACCGAGGGGTGGAGAGGTTTCAGAGGAAGACTTCGTAATTTCAAAATAAAAGTTTTCGAAAGTTGAGAAAATAAAGAACATGCATCTAAATGGTACGAGACTGACCTGCAGATGTCCCAAAGCATATTGGGCACGGGGCTCTGCCATAGAAGCTTCAAAGTCAATGTAAAAGAGGTAGTCGAAATACCTGCCAAAACAGATCGATCAATCAATTCTGTAGAATGTAACTTTTGTAGCGACCTTACCCATATTAAGAGTCATATCATGACCTGTCTGATCTGTATATACTGGCGCGGATATGTAAAACTTATCATATTCTATACTTGGTACCACACCACTCACTTGGCACTCCCTTCATTTGAATCATCCACAACCCTTAGTGGACGTTGCTTCTGTGGGCGACTCTCTATCTGAAATTGCTCCAAAAGGAGAAGATTTGTCAAAAAGCTATACACAGGATGAGCATGAAAGAAAACAAAAAATGATTACCTAAGGTTACCTTTGTCAAGTTAATGCCCCTAAGAGCAAATACTGCTAGGGCTTTAAATAGTACACCAGGACCTTCTTCAAGAGTGAAAACAACGCTCGTCTATGAAGAAAATTTAGAAATAAATATTCAGAAGATTAAGGAAAGCAAAGATACATAAAATAAAATAAATAAAAAAACAAAACAAAGCAAAGGTTTATACCTTATACGGCCGGTCAGTCCCTGGAATTATCGGTTCTCTTGCAAGTATCAAAAAGCGAGTGATATTATCGTCATCATCCTGGCCAGGGCAAAGTGTTAGTAAATTAATCAAGCGGTGTCATTAGTAATCCCCAGCAGCCATCGTCTTCATGAAATAAAAAAAAGGTGCAAAATAAGGTTAAAACATCCAACATCTGAGAGAGTGATGCATCTTTGCAGTGTCATATTGTAAAAGAAATGCAAATACTCAAAACAAGAACATGTGACATGTATAACTCTGTAATGCTCGGAAAGAATAGCTTGCAAAAACCCTTCCGAACTAACTAGCATGCTGAGACAACAGTGAATTTGCACCTTCTGCTTTCTTAAGAAAGGAGAAGAGGTCAATTCTCAATCCATCCAGATGTGTACCATATCAATACCCAACTGATGTTCAAACAAGCCGGCTTAACTTATACATTAAACCTGAAAAAGGAATCTAAAAGAATAGCCTTACTTGAATTTTTTCTGCAAGAATTTCAAGCCCATAAATTTTTGCAGCTCGAGCACTTGCAACAGCACCAGTATTCCTTAGGCCAGTTGAGGTCACCATCTATACAAAATTTCCTAACCCTTAGCATATAAACACCCTTAATGCCTATCACAGTTAACAATACTGAAGATATATTGATAACCTGTGCAGCCAGAGCAGTGTCGTCGGCATTGATTCTGACGATACCCAAACTGCTTAGCGTCATCTCACATTGAGCAAGAGCCTGCAAGCGAAAACGTCCGCAAAAAATGTTTGAAGACCTAGGTCTTTCATTTGAAAGATTAGATTGTATATGCATGCATGTATGCCACGTGTAAAATTAATTACTACTGTTCAAAGTTTCTTTCTGCAGTCAAACCAAATAGAAGATATCTAAAAAGTGCTAGCTCAAGACCTATCACCCATTTTGCTACAAGTTCCAGTGCCAAGAAAGTAATCACAACCTGCTAGTACTGTGTGGTGGTTGTGGAAACGCTGCTAGTAGACGTTACATGAAGGACAAGCCAATTATGAAGGAGCTCCACGAAAGAGCATTTCAAAACTTGTTAGCTATCATATATCGATTTTCCTTATCGGCTGTGGTCCAAAGCAATTTAGAATCTAAGATTACCTAATTGGGGAACATTCCTATTGTTGCAAATAGGCAATTTGATGACACAATGATATGAGCGTTCATGCCACATGAACTAGACAGGTCAGACAATATATTCATCAGCTGTCCGCTTATGCAAATAGAAAAGAATTGAAAAAGAAAATAAGTGAGAGACCAACCTGAGGATGGCTTAAAACACGTTTTATTTCCTCTTTTCTTACACCAGGCAACCCCAAGAGACAATGGTTCACTTGCAATTGTACCTCTCCAACTATGTGCAGTCTATGGCGAAGTAGTAAGTCATAATTACGGTGGATGCTTCCGCCAACAGAATTCTCAATGGGAAGAACTGCTTTATCCACTAACCAAAGTTCAACTGCCTGTTAAATGATAAAAAAATAAATTTAAAAAAAAACCTAATCAAGGTACACAAACAGGTAAATATAATTAAAAAAATGATAACTTTTAAAAACAATTATTCAACCTTGAATGCAGCTTCAAACTGGTCACATGGGACGGTCTCACACTTCGGATAAGCTTTTAATGCAGCAGCCTCACTATATGCCCCTGGTAACCCCTAAAATGGAAAAAACAACATACATAAGTGTAATATATATATATATATATATATATATATATATATATATATATATATATATATATATATATATATATATATGAACATCAAAAAGAATGCAAGTAATCAATGAGAAGATCTACCTGATAAGCAACTCTCACTTGTGAACCATTACTAGGAGAAAGGTCATTTGCTGTCAATGGTTCTGCAATTAATTCATATTCAAGCTATGAGAAGTGAGTGTGAAAGAAACAATTGTAAGATAAAATTGAAAACAAAGGATCACTAGAATGAAGAAGTATAGTAGCACATTAGACAACGAGAAATACAAAAATCACCACTGCGACCAAGCTATTCTTTTAAGTATTTGGATGTGGACACATTTACAAAATCTGATTGTTACATTGCCTTTTGATATCAACCTGTTGGATTGGCCCAAAATATTTTCAGAGATTATATGTTTAAGTGGCATTGTCAGGTCATTGATCTCATTTTGGAACCCAACTGACCATGGGTTCATATTTGTAATCCAAGGTGAAATTTAGCATCCAGGATATTGCCGCTTTTTGAACCTACCAATATCAATAACGAGGTGGAAAAATATGACCTATATTACAGCAATGTGCTGTTTAGATATCGATGGACTTTAGCATTAGTGTGAATTGTCAAGATATCTTCAAAAAGTCTTTTTTTGGTGGATATAAACCTAATTTTATTGCTAAATCTATGGGTTTCCCGACACGAGATACACCAAGAATTTGGTCAACTATGATAGACAGTACCCAAATTTGTCATTTCTGAAAAATTTCAAAGTTTCCACCAATAATATTTTTTTCCATAAATACGAATTGCATTATTTCCACCACCACCGGGCATCTGAAAGAGTAAGATACTTGCTAGTTCTCACTGTAAAGTCATGATGGAAATCCTCCTAGCCCTCACTGTTATGTCATAAATTTTGATGTAATCGTTTGCCTAATCTCATTCATTTGATCCTACCCTCGTCTAAATATGTAGGCCGAATCAGTTAAATGCACCGACGCTACTGCTGTCAAACAAAATCTTCTTAATGATGAAAACCCCAAGTACCAATAGCCATCACATAAAATAAAGCTACAAACTTAACTTTGTTCTGCATTGCAGATGAGCTAAACTATTCTGCATTGCCCAACAAGTAGTCAAAATCTAACTTTGTTCTTCACCTACCAAAGTTCTATTTGCTCAATCCCAACATACAAGAACCCAATTGAAAATTAAACATATAGAAATTGAGCAAAACATAAAATTATCAGCTTGTGGAGTAAACTCACTAGGAAGAAGGTTCAAATCCTTGTGGAACCCCCTGGTCTCATTGGCCTCAATCCGTTCCATTGCACCGGAAGACTCAGCGGCACCGCTGAGGCTCGGCTTTTCATCTTCCACCGGAGTGATAGCTCTCTGGGCGGAAGCAACGGCCAAGCAAGAACATTCCCATTTGCGGGAATTCGAATTCAAAGCCAACCCGGAGCGGTTCGAGCCCAAATCCGAGACACCTTGGTGAGAATAAGGGGTTTTAGCATAAACCCAGATGGATGCAACCTTGGCAGCCATCAATCAATCAATCAGCTGAAATTTCCACTGAACCCAGAAATGCAAATTGCGAAAAGACCGAATCTTTGAGGGGAACCCGGCTCATAAGAGAGGAGGAAGTTGGTGTGGGGTTTGTTGGATGAAACCCAGTAAGCACATTGTCAGGGTCGATGAAAATGGTGGCTAGCGATGGACCCCACAAAATTGTGTTTGAGTGAGAAAAATGTAAGAAAACGAGAAATCTTTTGGGGATTGAAAAGGTTGGAGCTTTGAGGGTTTTAGAGAGAGAGAGAGAGAGAGAGAGAGACCGACAAGGCGAAGAAATTAGAGAGGAAAGGAGTTATGAGGGAGGGTAGGTGAGCAAGAATGTAGTTAGATACACGCTGCCTCTCGCAGCCTCGGGTAAAATCGAAACAAAGAAAAAAATGGAAGCTGAGAATATTTTCACTGTATAATTATCCACTACTTGAATACAAATTATAGTACTGTTTTTCACTGTTAATAAACAGTGAAATAGCGGAAATACCCTCAGCCATTCCTTTCTTTTTTTTTTTCTTGGTACAATGAAATTACGTATTTGTCAATACTAGTCACGCGTCTATCATTGTCGATAAGTTCGCTCTCTGCTTCTCACTCTAAAACCTTGGATTCTTTTTCTCACAAGCTACCGACGAACAAATAGAAGTTTCTTGGTGAAAAACCAACAATAGAATTTTCTTTGGGTTTTAAGTTTGATTCAAAGAAAATTTTACCTATAAATGCTCCGTTTCCTGGTGAGATTTATGGCTTTCTCGGTCTTGGGATTTTTGTTATTATCAGAACAATATTGATATCATCTGGGAGTTTTGTTTTGTATGAATTTCTTTTTTGTGATTTTGGATTTAGAAATGAATTTTGTGTTCAAATTTCCTTTTTGTGATTTTGGTTTTGTTTGTAGCCTCCGATTCTACATGTGAGTGTTTAATTTGGTTTTGTTTTCAATTTCAAGAGACCTTGAATTTTTGTTTTTTGGGCTTTTGTTTTCAACCTCCGATGCCCTCTGTGCTCAAACCCTAAGATAGCAATGGTGAGCTTCCCTTTCAAAGATTCCTTCTTTCTTGTAATTAGGGTTTATGAAGTGATTTCTTTGTTTCATTTATGCGTCATTATATTATTGAAGAAAGATTTGAATCAATTCATCTAAACATGATCCTAACTTCTTTTTTTGTTATGCCATTGGTGATTGTGAACGTGATATGTTATCATGTTAAGAGGAAATTAAAATACGCATTTGGTTATCTATTTTTGGTTATCTAAATTTCAATTAATTTGTTTTTATTTTACCCAAGCTTCATTTCATCTTCAAATCCCTTCTTCGATTTTATTACACATTGTTTGGGAAACACAATTGCAATTTTCAAAAGAAAAATCTGAAAATCTATTCTCATTGGATATATTGTCAGCCATCAGACAAAAAGAGATTTTAGCAAAAACCCAGATGGATGCAGCTTTGGCAGCCATCAATCAATCAATCAGCTGAAATTTCCACTGAACCCAGAAATGCAAATTGCGAAAAGACCGAATCTTTGAGAAGAATCCGGTTCCGGCTCATGAGAGAGAAGAGGAATCGGGATTGTCTGCCCTCAACTTACCATTTTTTTTCTATCTCATTTTATTTGAACAGTCACGCTTAAGTTACGTCAACATTTTATATTAATTTTTTGTCTGTCAATATTTAATATTGCTTTTTATATAGATAATAAGACAAAAAATTAATATAAAATGTTAACGTGACTTAACCGCGACCTCATAAATAAGAGAATGATGAAAGTGTATAGAAAGTGGAAGAGCAGAGAATCTGCCTAGGGTAGGTTAGCATGAATGTTGTTAGATACACGCTGCCTCTCGCAGCCTCAAGTACAAACAAAAACAAATCAAAAAATGGAAGCTGAGAATATTTTCACTATATAATTATCCAATACTTGAATACAAATATTTATGAAAATGATGTGGCTTTTGATGAGAGAGAGAGAGAGAGAGAGAGAGAGAGAGAGAGAGAGAGAGAGAGAGAGAAACGTGAGTTGTGAGGCAAAACTGGGATGAACCTATCACTATGCTTGTTGTGAGTTTTATCCAATGATATAGATGTTTTGGATGTGCAAGTAGAACCTAACATTTTTGGTGAGGAAAGGGAGATTCCAATTTACTTTACTTAACACGATTTGAGGAGTGGAATTGATACCTAACTTCTTTTTTGTTTATTAACACATGATAAATATAAAATTAAAAAAAAATAAAAAAACGTGAGCTTGATCTTACAATTCAGAATTTAGTACCGAAAAAATTATGAATCAAATCAACTAAGAGAACTCGTTGTTTTGATTCTCTTTAATTAGCGTATTCATAAGCTTCCTAATTCTTTATTTTCCTCGCTTTTGTTAAGTAAACGAGTCATAAGTTATCGTACGACTAAAATTAAGTCTCTCATTTGACCACTTTACAAAATAACAATGGAAGTCACTATCTTCTATATAACTTGTCAATACCCAACAATGGCCCGATGGCTAGGGACTACGCCCCTGCGTCAAGAATTGGACGTTGCTCCTAAAATATTCAAACTGAAATTGGACGTTGTTTTTGTTTTAAATGAGAATTATTGTCTACCGTTTGAAGCTACTAAATGAGGATTAGTGATCGGAAAGAGAGAACGTATGAACTACGAAAGTTAACACTTTTATATTTGATGTACGAGTAGGTATTCTACAATCAAAGCTACTAAATGCGTTTTATTTTAATATCTGAAAGAAAGAACATATGAAATACGAAAGTTAAACTTTTATATCTGATGTACGAGTAAGGCTCACAACGTAAATAAGAGAGTTAATTTCTATTATAATTGTACAAAGTAATGTTCTACCATTTACAGCTACCGAGAACTATCACATTTGGGCTTTAGATGTCCTGTCTTAAACCCACTGGACCCGGTCCTGGTGATTCACTAATATAACCTACTGTATGGCCCATTTCAGCACCATATTGCGGCCCGCTAAAACCTTTAAAATGGTTTCCTTCACTTCCAAAAACCAAGGCCCACAAAGCCCATGAAGGAGCAAAAACCTTATGCAATTATCAAAGATGCTACATGATGTATAGATTGCAACTGATGATTTCTTCGACTACTGCCGACACAAGATGAGTTAGACTGAAATCCAATAAAAAGAATAGTTAGTTTCAACGTGTAAGAAATCATTTATCTTTTACAAATAAATTGCAGTTAAACAAGTATTCAAGTCTTCTCAGCATTTGAAAAAGTGAACTGTCTAAGCTTCGCCACCAGTTGGTCATCTTAAAACACAGAAGTAAAAAAAGAGTCCAGGTCTAATTCGAAGACAAACAATGTTCAATCTATAATCTGAGCGTTGCAAAGTACATTCACTCTAACAAATTTTAGCGCGCGTTTGACACAAAGATGGTGGAAATGTACTTTGCAACAAATTGGTCGTCTAAAATAAAGTGCGATAGTTTGAAGGGAGGTTTAATAAAACACCCCCGGTACTGTTTACTTTTAACGAAAAGTCCTTTTTTACCTTTAACTGTCACTATTCATTATACCTTCAAAAAGGGCTTTTCATTAAAACTGTCACTATTCAGGCCCTTTTCGTTAGTTTTCCATAGTTTGAAATGGTCGGTCATGGAAAAATCGGAGTGGGTGCTTTTACTTTATACAAGTGTATATTGCTGCATGGGTTAGTGTGAAATGAAATCCGTTTGGATTCGAATGGATTTGGTCGCGTTTAGGGCAAACACGCTCCCTGTTTTTTCCGGTGTCATGGCACATACATACAAATGCTCAGACGCTTACTAATCGCTCTCTCCCCCAACACCATTTCCAGGTCCCACAAATCATACTCTACTTCCTCAGTTCCTCTGTTATTTTATCAAGAGCACGAAATGCTAACATCCTTCGTACTTACTTATTTTATTTTAATTTTCTCACTTTTCATTATGTCGCGTGTGTTTAACTAGCACTCGGAATTAAACAATTTAGTTTAAATGCTAGTGGAACACACATAACAAGTGACATGAGGGTTGAGAGGGGCGCATATAATGCAGCGTTGTCGAGATTGTAGTCGTAATTGATTGCTTCGCGGTTCTATACGAGGCAAGGTTGCAATCACGGCTTTGTGGTCTTGTTCAAGGAAGGATAAGAAGCTGCGATGGCTTCGCTGCTCTGCTGGAGGCAAGGCTTGCAGACAAGCTTAGGGATTCGAAGAGGATCCTAACGCAAAACACCGAATCAAATAAAGCAGAACCCACTCTTGATAAATATCTCTTATCCAACTAATTCAAAATGTCGATTGCATATATTTTTCGTATCAACTATATGAATTCAAAGTATCCCAAGCATCATTTGTCAGTGTGTTTTTTAGTCAAAACTTTTGACGATGAAATGACTGAAACTAAAATCTTCATTCTCATATTTTGCATTTTTTTGTTTAAATTAAACAGTGTATTATTAATTATTTTTGGATATCTAAAATTCAAATTAGAAAAATAAAAATCAAACACAGAAAGGGAAAAGACAGAAATTCAAAGGACGACGAGGAAAAAACAAACAAAAGAAACGGAAGCAGAAAAAAGTACTGGGATGGAAAGAAACATCCCCTACGCCTTGCCTGACACCAACCCAATTCCACTAAAAGTCGCGCCGATTAATTTACATTTACGTTTTTAAATCAAATTAAATGACGAAATTACGCCCGCATCACTCGTTCTCCTTCTCCCATAACATTCTCTCCTCCCTTAACTCGGTTAAAACGCCCTCACTGAACGCACCCGACTCCCTCTACGCAGTAAAACCATGGCCACATCGTCGGCGGCGACCTCGACGCCGTCGTTTTCGCCGCTCAAGCCGGATGACTACTCCCACAGCCCGGTACACTACGCCGTCGTTCTGGCTGACCACACCACGCTCTCCCGAATCGTCGCCACGCTTCCGCGACTCTCCGATCCGACTCAGATCCACACCGAGTCCGACTCCCTCTCCCAGGAACGGACCGCGGACCGGATCTCATCCGTGCTCGACCGCCGCGACGTTCCCTTCCGAGAAACCCCTCTGCACCTCGCCGTCCGGCTAAACGACGCCGCGTCCGCCAAAATTCTAGCCTCCGCCGGCGCCGACGTGTCCCTGCAGAACTCCGCTGGCTGGAATCCCCTGCAAGAAGCCTTATGTCGCCGGAGCTCCGAAATCGCTTTAATCCTTCTCCGGCTCCACCACCGCTCCGCTTGGGCTAAGTGGCGGCGCCGCCTGCCACGTGTCATCGCCGTGCTCCGAAGAATGAGAGATTTTTACATGGAGATTTCTTTCCACTTTGAAAGCTCCGTCATTCCCTTCGTCGGAAAGATCGCTCCCTCCGACACGTACAAGATCTGGAAGCGCGACGGCAACTTGCGCGCCGACACTTCGCTGGCCGGATTTGACGGACTGAAGATCCAGCGCGCCGATCAGAGCTTCCTCTTCCTCGGCGACGGCGATCAAAGCCACGACGTTCCCCCGGGATCGCTGCTCGTTTTGAACCGCGACGATCGGAAAATCTTTGACGCCTTCGAGAACGCCGGGTCACCGATGAGTGAGTCGGACATCGCCGGATTCTGCTCCCAGACGAGTGTGTACCGCCCCGGCATGGACGTCACCAAGGCGGAGCTCGTCGGACGGACCAATTGGAGGAGGCAGGATAAGACGGAGAGCGTCGGAGAGTGGAAAGCTCGAGTGTACGAAATTCACAATGTCGTGTTCAGCTTCCGCTCGAGAAAAGTCGCCAATGACGACGCTGATGTGGCGGGGAGCGAGCAGGTGCTTCCTCTCGAGCTCGACGAGGACGACGACGGGTTTTTGGTGGCGGAGAATCCGAGCTTCGGAATTCCCGACGGCAGAAGGAACAGTAGCTTCGGAATGCCGGACGGCAGGAGAAACAGTAGCGTCGGAATTCCCGACGGCAGGAGGCACAGTAGCTTCGTGAGGGAAGAAAGGGAGTTCGTGGCGTTGGGGAGAAAAAGCGTCGACGTTTCGTCAATTTCCGGGCCACCGTCAAGGAGGTCTAAAACAGCTGCGATTGCTGCGGCTCCGGTGCAGACGAAAGAGAAAGAGTTCGTGAGGAGCTTGAGGCCGTGCGTTTGGCTGACGGAGCAGTTCCCGTTAAAGACGGAGGAGCTGCTGCCGTTACTGGACATCTTGGCGAACAAGGTGAAGGCCATTAGGAGGATGAGGGAGTTGCTCACCACCAAGTTCCCGCCAGGGACTTTTCCGGTTAAGGTAAGGGCATTTGAGAAAATATCGCATTGGGGTCCCACTTGAGATTGGGTGGGCCCGGAGGGGCATGGGGGGTCGTGGAGTTTACTGTTTGGTCTGTTTTATTTGCTTTTTGGTGCTTTTTATGCTTGTGGCGTAAGCTGTTTTAAACGGGAGACAAAGAGGGCTGACTTTAGCTTGGTGACTAGTGACAAGTGAGAAACTGTGCGTTTTAGTGGATCCCATTAGTGAGGTTCGTCGTTTTCCAGAATCATAGCATTGGATGATATCGTAACTCAGATTAGAAGCTTTTTGTGGGGCCTCCGTGGTCGGTGGTTGGAGGTCTAACGCTTTATTTGTCGCGTTCCTTATTCCCGGTCGAAAATCTGTAGTGGAAACAGCCCGACCACGTCATTCATGTGACTTTGTGATCGCTCTCGCAAGAAAGGTAAATCTCTGCATTGGAGTGCAAACTCGGCTCTAAGCTGGTTTGATACACAATGCAAGAGTGTCTTTAGGCGAGAGCAATAACACATAATACGTGGTCGGGCCGTTCAGACTTGGGTTTGAGTATCCTTGTCTTTACAATTAGGCATGGTTTGTGGTCCCAATTTTTATCCTTTTATGATTCCTTATTTGCTGACCACCCACCACGTTATTTATGCAATGGCCAAATAAGTGAGTTTCTTTAATCCTACGCATGTGAGTTAGTTCAGTTGCTAGAATAGCGTGTCCAACTTGTTACACTCGAGTTAGCATCTTTAAAAAAAAAAAAAAACAAAATGGAAAGCTTCTTTGACCTTAGGTTTTGATTAACGGTTAAATTGTCATGGTGAGATTATAGCTTTGTTTAGCTTATGGAGTTGTTTGGTGACGGACAGGTGGCAATACCGGTGGTCCCCACAGTGAGAGTGGTGATAACATTCACAAAGTTCGTTGAGCTCCCGCCAACTGAGCAATTCTTCACTCCAATGTCAAGCCCCAGACAGTTTATTCATGAAGGACGAGGCCAGCAAGAGGAGGAACACAAATACAAGGCGCAAAAACCACCATCCTTTTCGTCATCGTCGTGGCTGAGGCGGAACAGCAGCCAGTCGGGGTCTTCCGCGAGCAAGCAAAACCAGCACCAACACCAACACTGTGCTCCTCCGGCAGTGGCGGCGGCTCAAGACTCTTCTGACCCTTTCGCCATTCCTAGCGGTTATACGTGGACGAGCATCGAGGACAATTCTCGCAAAATGAAGAAATCCAAGTCCACGAGGAGATCCAAGTAATTAACTTGTGTAATCTTTGACACCATGAAATTAAGGAAATTGATAGATTTATTGTACATATATTACCATATCAGTTCTTAAGTTATTTTTAGCAGCGATTTTCCGGCAAGTGGGTTATGACTCTCAAATGTTGTACTGATTTAGTAAAAGTTCATCCCCAATTTTTGTGTTTCTCATTCATTTCCAATCATTTGTTTTCTCGATTGCATACTTCTTTCTAATCAAAGAACTTCTCCGCGCTACTTAACCAATCAAGAAAGTCCTCGGGATTCAATCGTCCATGGAAATTGAGAATGTCTACGTTGATCCCACGATCAAGTGCTCTCTGGACTGGTTTTTCTTTGGTAAGTGTGTTTGGAGTGGTAGATGGAGTTTAATGATATGGGAAAGTGTATGTTTTTAACAAACGATGTTATCGTGGTGCGAATCGAATCTAAGACTTTTTATTTATAAGTAAAAAAAAATATCACTAAATTGTAGTACTAGCAGGTTGAAAAGTGTTATTACAGGGTAAAGGCTGTTTCTTGTAATGAATGCGCTTGGCAGAAAAGTTATAAGTACCTGTGAGTCACAAATTGCTCAATAAAAAAACACCCACTAAATGCTTATTCAAAAGGAGGCTGCCCTTCTAATACTATACTTTTCTCATCTTCTTTTATTTGTGCGGTCACAGTTAAACCACTTCAACATTTTATATTAATTTTTATAGAGATAATAAGACAAAAAGTAATAGAAATATAAAATGTTGATGTGGTTTAAGCGTGACCGCACAAATAGAAGGAGATAAGAAGGATATGGTAATCGAAGGGCAGACAATCTGCCTCCTATTCAAAAATCACTAACAAATGCTTTTAAATAAGCACTTTGATTTTCAATAAAAAAATTTCATGTCAATGTCAGGAATGTCACTCCTTACATCCCTCTCGACGCTCGCTAGCATCGTAGAGGTTGAAATTTTTTTATTTTTTATTTTTTGTTAAACGATAAATTTTATTAGATTAAGTGTTACATTAGCCACTGACGAAATTCGAACCCAAGACGTCATACAAGGGCTCAACTCTTTTCCACCCGTAGAGGCAGGGGTGAATGCATTGAGGGGAGGGGGGTCAGTTGACCCCCCAAACTTCGATAAACACCATGGATACTTTGGGTGTTGACCCCTCGAACTCCGATGAACGTTCATGGATACCTTGGGTGTTGCTCTTTTGAAAATTACAGTTGGCTTCATATATGCCCTCCAACTAACTTCAGGCCTACCAAGACTCGGTGAATGTCCATGGATACCTTGGGTGTTGCCCCTACATACATTAACAGGTGTCCAGTATGTCTTTCCAAGTGACTTCAGGCCTACCATGGCTTGATAAAATGGAGATATGCATGCTATTTCTAATATATAAAAAAATTTGCTAACCCCCCTAATATTATTTCTTAGATCCGCCACTGCTTGGAGGTTGAAATTAGGTACCATCATCATATCCATCGGAAGGAGCATATTTGATGCTACGAAAATCTTACCGGCATATACCAAATGTATAGTCGAAAAAATAACTATCTTATCCCATTCCAATTGTGCCGACAAGGGTTGGCTCAGTTGGTAAGGTCTTTGCCTTATGTGTCGTCCCACAAAGTTTGAGTCCTGTTGCCAGCAGTCTTTGTTAGTGTGCGATCTGTAAATTCCTACTAAATTCATCCAAGTGGCAACTGGCAGTTAGGTGCCACGTATAAGTCATTCAGACTTGAAGTTGTGGGTATGCCTTGACTCTAATGGTGAGAGTAACCGATCTCTTCGTAAATATTATTGTACCCAAAAGACAATCAAAGTACAAGGGAATTGACAACTTGAGAAACTTTCTCATTCCCTTGTCCATGCCAGTCTTCTCCCCAGTTACATGCATTGAAGCTAAAACTAGAGGTAAGTGTTGAATGTATGTATGGTAAAAGAAGCTCTCAACGAAAAATTCCTAGTAATAATTT
Source organism: Crataegus laevigata (assembly GCA_963580275.1). NCBI lineage: Eukaryota > Viridiplantae > Streptophyta > Magnoliopsida > Rosales > Rosaceae > Crataegus > Crataegus laevigata. The sequence goes on along the minus strand of OY756941.1, from coordinate 40,571,584 downwards.
TAGCTTAACATAACCACTGAATAATTCCTAAACTCCGCTATTGGTTGTACAATATCAAATGTTAGTTTAGTGTTTTACCTTGCTTGTTGAACTTAGAGTTGAGAGAGATGCCTTGGTTGTTAAGGAAAAGATGCTCACTGCCTCTGCACGACCAGAAATCAACGATGATGATTAGGGATTGCACAATGAAGGGGCAAAATGCCAAACGATGCTTTGCTTCACTGGATGGGAACCACTCATGACATGAGTTGGCAAACTACTTTTTCTTTCTATTTTCTTTTTAATCTTAAAGAAAAAAATAAACACTAAAGTTAAATTTCGGTGTTGCTATCTATATACATATTTTTATTTCTCATGCACACCTCTCAATTTTTGATTCTACAACTATCTTTTGCCCAGCATGATCACAAACAAAGATAGAATTGCGTAGATAAAAGGACGAAACAAACCAATCCACCTGTTCTGATCGGAACGATTGAAGAAAGGTAACAGTGGGCCCCTTTGCCCATAAGACATTTGTCAAATCAAATGAATTGAAAAAAATCAGTAAACAAAAATTAACAAATAAGATGAAAAAAAACAATGCGTGAAAAGCACTAGCCGTTAAATTTATAAAAATGAGGTAAAGGTGATAGACAGAGAGAGACAGCCCATCCATCATCCACATGTGGTCTGTGAATAAATACAACTAGGTCTTTTTTAGTTAACTCCACCATCTTTCTAAATCTACACGCTAGCTAAGCTCTCTCCAGGTACTCTCTCTCTCTCTCTTGTTCTTGAATTTGATACAAAGCCTTCTCGTGATTTCTCATATTCCATGCCGAGTTCAGATCCATCTTTTGAATGCGGTACCCGTGTAGTCATGATAAAGTCCTTTCGGATATTGCTTGCATTAGTTGCGCGTTAAGATTGTTAAAAATGGCTATGAATGTAAAGACGGCGATTCTGAAAAGCCACCTTGAGAAACAACTAAGATTGTTAAGATTATTAGAATTGTGGTTGATGTTAAATTGATACATCTCAAATTATTTTGCCATGTTTTATGGAAAACAGGGTGGTGGTCGGAGATTCTGAGAGAAGAGATGGCTGCCGAAGCACCGGGGTGGGCAGATCAATGGGGTGCCGGAGGCATCGGCGCACTGGAAGATGCAGACAACACCAGGACGGCAGAAAACGACGGCAGCAACAAGAAGGCAGAGACCAAGTCTGGCATAGGGAAAGCCAAGGTGGCTGCGATGGCCGGTGCCGAAAAGATCAAGAGCGGCACGTCCAACGGCATCAAATGGATCAAAAATCAGTGCCAGAAGAAAAAACCAACCAAACCAGCAAACTAGAAATGTTCGATGTCCAGAAAATCCAATTGTTTGTTGTCTAAGTGTTGATTTGTGATTATTTTTGTCTATTTGGTGTGTAAAAACGTTGAAATATTTGAAGTATAATTTCTTCTCGGTTTATGCAGATCGTAAAACGAACGAAAACAGATCCTAATCAAACACCGTCATAAACTATGGATCAAAGGATTAGCAAGGGACGATAAAAATAAAAAAAACTAATAAAAAAACTTTGAAAACTTTGAGTTTTAATGATAATGACAAAATAAAAGGTAAAATAAACAGTACCATGATTGACATTTTAGTGTAACAATATGATTTTTCGTTAAAGTAAACAGTACTAAAAACTTTTCGTTAAAGTTCCCTTCATAAAGACGTGCGGAAATTTTTCCGCAAACCTTTGATGCATTTGCGCATAGAACCGGAATCTGCACATCCATTTCCAACTAGATCAAAAAATGGACTGCCGTGGCGAAAGATCAGATCTATTTCATGCACAACTCATGAAAACTAAGCTCGATTCTAATAAACGACTGTGAGATGAAACGATAACTGAAAATAATCAAAAGAGTTCAACCATCATTAACATCCTTTGAAATTTCATAAAATGAAATGAAAACAAGTTCAACCACCATGTTAACGCCAAGAATTTACATTTGGTGGGTTCTATTTACAAGTATTCTCGCTCTTAAAAGGAACCGAAGACATTCTCTCCGCTGTAGGTCAAGTAAAGAAATCCATCCTCGTCCTTGTTCTCCTCGTAAATTGTAGACATAAGAGCAGCTGTAACATAGGAAAAAATATTACGACGACAACTTTGGAGGAATATATATAGAATGCCTCATAGATGAATTTGCAACTGACCATTAGGAGGGAGAGCGTTCTTGACAAAGATAAATATAGCCTTTTCTGCACCGAGCTTGATCCTCTTCCGTACAACATAGACAAATTGCCCAACATTGAGATCAGCAGGGACAAGGTACCTGTGGAGAGAACCATAAAAACAAAACCATGTGAATACACCTTGATTTTAGAGAAGCTATGAACACCAATGAACTCGGAGTTTGCCGTTGTAATATGTACATTTTCTCCACATATACAAAACTTATATAATGATAGAGTACGAAATATATTTGGTCAGAACACTTTGGTTACTAGGATAACCAGTTCATGCAAACAATGATGATCAAGACCATTCCTAACCACTCCTAAAACATCAGTTAAGATACGAACTCGTTAGTCCCCCAAATGTTATGATAAAGTTTAAATTCTCAATGATATAGACATGACTAGAACCCACTCCGTGTATATAAATTGCATGTGTTTTTCAAAATTCACAACTTACACAACAAACTATTTACTATATAGTAAAGAGAATTATGTCGGAAGCATAAATAAATATAGCACAATCCTATTACATAGTAGTAACACATATGAACAAGAACTAAAGCAGAAGGGAATTAGCTACTGACTTCTTCTTGTCAATGTCAGGAATGTCACTCCTTGCAGCCTTCTCCACAATCACCTGCATGGAAGCTCAAATTAGAACAGAGCATAACCCTGAAAACACGGGAAGTCAAAGTATTTGATTCAGTAAAACTCTTACTGGAATTCTGTCAGGATACTTCTCCCTGATACGACTAGCTTCTGCTTGCCTCCTTTCTGAAATTAGTAAGTCCAAGACCATCAGCAAAACAGATGTTAATTCCATAAAGAATTAAGACGGTCTTTTCACCAAGATTATTCTCCCTTTGGCCATCACGACAACGATAGACATTCCATGAAACAAAAGTCAACCTTTACCCACGAAAGGTCTACGATTTAATATTCCATCAAACAAACAAATCCAAGAGAAAAACTGAAACTAAAATCTAACAATACAAGCTGAAGAAATTGATAATGATCACAATTGCATGGAAAAAAACTCAACCTTTAGCCAGTAAAAGTTCGATAGTCTAGAATCCCACGACTTGATTCTATCAAAAACAAGTTTGACAGAAAAACTCATGTCAAAGAAAGGCCGATGATTTATAATCCCACAACTTAAATCCATTGAATAAACATGTTTGATATCAGAACAAGTTCGATCGAAAAACTCATACTAAAATTTAAACAATAACAAGCAGAAGCAATCGATAAAACCCCCAAGATTCTGTTTTATCAAGCTAATAAAGACCTAAACTTTTATCTGCAAATCATCCTTCAATCCGAAAGGGCCACAAATACAATCCATAATTCAGGTTCAAGAACAAGACATCAAAAACTACAATCAACCAATTAAAAGAAACCAACACAGGCAGATGGGTATTGCAGATACCAACAAAATTAAAAATTAAAGACATACCCAGAGTATGTTCAAGCTTGAACGAGCTTTTGGCCATGGCGGAACTTTCACTGCGTTTGATCTCTGCAAATTTAAAACAACAAGACATCACGAAATTGAAAATTCCCTCCTACCCAAAAATCGTACTACAAGATCAGACACAAATACCACAAAAAAAGTTGCGGGATTAAACTTACCAGACACGAAAAGGAACCGATCAGGGTCGCTGGGGTTTGGCAGATTGATTGGAGGAAAAGATCAGAGGGTCAAAATCAATCAGAGACGGGAAGAATTATCGAAGGCAAATATACATATATATATACAAACGCATATAAAGTAAATAAATTGGAGAGACTTGAATTGTTAGGGTTCCTTTTCGATTCCAACACGAAATCTATTTACTTGTAAGCTTTCTCTATCTATATCTCTTTTCCGTTCGGCGTGTTGCAAGCAATCTCTCTCTCTCCCCTCTCTTTTCGTGTCACGTAACCAAGTTGTTCATACATACGACGTCGTTTCGTTTGTTCTCCTAAATTCACAAATTCTTGAAAGGGTGTGATATTCACACACACTATTTTACTTCTCACACCCTCTTTTAATTTTCGGCCGTCGAATGGGATGAATTGAAAAAAATTAATGAACGAAAATTAATAAAAGTATGTGAGAAGTAAAATAAAATATTCGCCTTCCAAACAAAGGCTGAGGAAATTTCGATGATGATCCAAATAAATATCTTGTGGCCCAAGCGACTTATTGTGTGGTACTCGAGCATTGACTCACAAATTTAATATCTACCATTTTTTTTTTGGAATTATATATTTGATGTGGACAAATGCACTAAAGCGAGCTTTAGATTTTTATTAAAAGATCTTTTATTTTTGAAATATTCGTTGCATTGTAATTTTTTTTTAATTCACGCAAGACGTTTTATTCATTGAAAATCTAACATAGATGAAAGAAATCATTTATTGGCCTTGCAAGAGGTTCTATTATTATTGTTTTATGTTTTTACCATATGAGATCCAAAAATACAAGAAACTATACACGAAAACTCCACAATTGCATTTTCACAAAATTAATGAGCTACTCTTGCTTTTAATCAAATTTTCAATTTTCTACAAAAGCCATCATTGAAACCTACTTTGTCTGCAAGTTTCTAAAGATTCATAAAGGCCATTCCAAAGTTGTGAATAATTGTTTCCTAAAAAAAGTGGTGAATAATCACATACTAATGATAATAACCGAGGCCGATGACATGTTATTTTTTTGTGATTGAAAAGTCACAAGTTCGAGTTGTGAAAACAACTTTTTTGTAAAGTAAGAATAAGGTTTCGTATATACACGTTTCCACCCGACCCTCGCAAAACGAAAAGTCTTGTTGGTTTGAAGTCGCCCACTTTCAATGGTAATAACCGTTTTAACACTACTACTGAACAGTAATCAATGTGAGTGAGGGCAACAAACATTATAAATATTAATTTGAAAGCAAAACACTGCAAATGCTGCAGACTTTGAAGGTTACTACATATTAAGAATCCTAGTTTCTGTGGCAGAGAACTCATAATCTAGCTCCCCACCATCAAAAGAAAGGGGTGTTAAAAATCTCTCTCATCATCTTTTAGTTTTCTCACCTGCCATCGGAGGTTGATGGCACCCTGAACAACATTGACATTCCCCTAAACTGTAAGCATTCTATATTTTTGGTCTCTACTAGCAACGAGCCGGAAAAAAGAATAAAACAAGTCTGCATGCCTTTTCCAGGCCATCCGCGCATCCCTCGTGAGATTGGATGAGCATCAGCCGGTTACTGGGAAAATCTTGCACTCCAAATAGCATTCTTGTCTTCACCACAGCGCTCGTGAACGCCCATCATCTTCTCAACAGGCTTGCAAATCCCGCTACATCGCCAATCAAATGAAGCAGCGCAGGTGTTGCCTGTCATTGCCTTCCACATACAATCTGGCGTACATACTACACCGTCAACTCTATATAGAATGCGCGTAAGCAACATTTTATCTATTTTTTTACGGCTAGATTTCATGTTCTGTATTACATCTCAAACGAGTACACGGAAAATAACTCATTCAGGCTAGCACTACTAGAAGGAGAATCGATAGAATTTTCAAATTACCTGGCGGGGTACCACAACATAGTCTTCTATCGTCCACCTGTTCTACGTCTAAACCAATAAACCAAGATCCCAACGAAACATCTTCGTTGGCATATTTGTGCAGCACATCCCTTCAACAGACAGAAAAAGAAAGAAAAAGGAATCAAATTAAAAGGTTAAAGGCATTTTTGAGAAGTAACTCATTCCGAGCAGAGTTTTATTTAGCTCCGTAAATAGAGACAGGGCGAGAACTTACTGGTTTCTTGATATGTAAGTTGCCAAATCTTTCGAGATAGCATATAACTGCCCTGTAGCATGCCGAAAATACTTGTTTCCTATCTCACCAAATTTCCAAAACTCTGGCTCATGGTATTTCACTCCCCTATTGCACAATAAAAACACCATGAAAACCATGTTCATCGATATCTGAACATACATCCAGCTAAAAATAAACAGACCACGCGCTTACTTTCGAGCAAGGACTGGACCTGACTTCATGCAACCAATATAGACTCGGGGTTTCAGACGGTGTCTGGATAAAATCGTTCCAAGTGTTGCTGTGGTAAATGAAAGGCAAATCAACTCAACGAGATGGAAAAGGGGTTAAATTGAAATGCTGAGAAAAAATAATGTTAGCAACACACAATCCCGAGCAACTTAGGGAAAATGAACAGATGTGGAAAACAATCTCAAATTTATGTTACCTAAATTTACATGGACGTCATCGTCAACTTTGATATAAAATTCAGCATCCCACAAGGCAACTGCTGTCGAAAAATACATCTTTGTTTTGGCTGATAATTCCAGGTATCCCTCTACATGGTCCTGCAAACATAGTATGAATTAGAAATTGTGCAAACTGGAGTGTTACATCGAATAATACATTTCTGGTTAAAATGGGCAAGAAAATCACCAGCCTCAGGAAGTCTCCATGGGTGCGCTCCTCTTCTTCAACCGCTTTTTCAAGAATACCACCAGCTGTCGGACTAACAATAGGAAAATCGATAATTATTCATAATTTACCAGTTCATATTCAACAGCCTGGATGTACCGTTAGGAACGAGAACAAAAACAGATATCATGTTCAGGTTATTCATCACAAGACTTCATTAGGCTAGCCTACCCGTTATACAGGCAGGGGATACAGCGATTCACCCTTTAAATCTGTCTCAGTGCCGAAATGACTAGATATGTACATAACCTTTAACCAGATTAGCTACGGATTTAGTTTTGCTTAAACGTTGCGACTCAGGTGGAAGATGCTTTGTAACTGACAATGGGCGAAAGAAGGCATGGTAAACCTCACCTGTGACCTATGACAAACCGTATGATTATGCCCTTCTCTTCTTCCAGCTTCTTTCTATCCTCACCTGGTAAAGATTTATACGACGAGAAACCAGTAATTATAGCCAGAACAAGAAAAACTCAAACATCATTCAACATCGCAACTAAATTAAACCCAAATGTATAATGCACCTTGCGGCATCCAAGTTGCACGTACTGAATCTCTTCTTTTTCGGCTATTAAAAGCTGTATTGATCCCTATAACCATGAAGTACTTTTTCTTCGAAGTTGATTGAACAGTTTTCGAGTTTCCAGACGTAGGATATCCATTATGTACAGATTCATGCGTTGCCCTAACAGCGGCTAACTTCACCTCCAAATTTGAAACCGTTTTATTTAGCTCCCTGCATGCATGAACAGAAATAAGGTTTGTGTTTTAGTTCTTCGAGACACTGCAACATTTCTCGTAAGATAAATGTAGCTTCAAAAGAAGCATCAGCAGAGCTTACGGAATCACTCGATTAGTAGCTTCCCCTGAATTGTCGCGAGTCATGTGCTTTATAACCTTCAAAGAAATTATCCTTTGAAGTTAGTTTGATCAGCGACCAAAGAAATTATCCGAGCTATCAAAAGATGGCAACATTCTCAAGAACTATTTGCTATGCAAATTAGGACTAGAAAGCATGTGATGAATACACTTACGAGCTTATGATCACACGCATCAGATTCAGAAAATATCTTTTCAGCTCCAATTCGCGATGGCCTTGATTCAGGCACCATCCACAACCTGCTAAAAATTTCTTGATCATTATGACAAGCATAACTTAAACCACTAATGCCGAGTTTTCTTGACATGTAACCTTAAACAAATCAATGTAATTGTACAAAACATGAACAAAAAAAAAACACATGCATTCGTCTTTGCCCATCATTCGCATCGATGACGCAAAACGTTTTAAGCACTTAAATAATCACCCAACGAACATAAACAGGCCATCATTAAGCAGTTAAACACAGAGAATTTTAAATAATTTCCACAGATTCTTCCACAAAAGCCAACTAGTTATGGGGTTCCAAGCATTTGGTTTAAAAAATACAAAATGTACTCAAAACAAGCACAAGAGTTTAATAAAAATTGCAAATTTACAGCAAACAGTAAAAAATCATCTGAGAAATGTACCTGTTGGTAAATAAAACTCCAGCACAGAAGCTGCAAAAGCAAAGCAAAAGTGCCCAGTTCCTTGACATCATATTCCTCACTGCTACCTCTCCTCCCCATCCTCTGCTCTTCACAGACATTTCCTTCCGGCAATGCTAAAACAAACAAATAAATTCAGGGAAATTAGAAAATAATCCAAACCCCGAAAAATAAAAGACAAAAGGAGAGCTTTTTGGAAATTTGGAAATTGGAAGGAAAAAGCCACCTGCTTGAGACAGTGTTGGCCACTCTCTCTCTCTCTCTCTCTCTCTCTCTTCCTTCTGTAAGAGACAGGAGACGTGCACCGATGAAGACCCTCTAACAGCCCTCTTTAATATGCCAAATTACTGAAACGGCCCTCTGCCTGAAACGCTCATTCGCCATGGAAGTAACAGTAAACAGCTTCGTGTTGTTTGAAAAATGGTAATTTATTTAATAAATTGCATGATTGTGTGTGTAAACATATTTAAATTACATTAAGTATGGTTTGATTATTCACGAACCAGACAAATATATGTGTGCAAATTCATGTTGTCGGTTTCAGTTTATGCAGCTTCCAATTTGTGAATCAGTTTCAAGACTGTTTCATATCATATTAACTTAAGTTAATATGTGTTGAGTAACTTAAGTTTATCTAGTAACCATACGTAACGGTAGGATTCAGATTTTCTGCTCGGTTTCATTTCGTATTCATTTTCTGTTTCTTATTTCCTTTCCTACGTTTTTTAAGAGGAGACAAAGCAGTATGGTCTGGTAGAATTTTATTCTTTGGCTGCTTTAGCCAACTCTTCACTTCTAATACCATCTTATTCATTTTATGCTTGTTTTTATTTTGCATTTATTTTCCGTTTCTTATTTCAATTTGTTCATCAAACTGAAATACTGTTTATATATTTAATCAATTTAAAGACGAAACTAGCAGTACAATCTAGATAGAATTACATTTTTTTTTTTGATAAACTGGGAATAACATTACCAGGGCCGAAGCTAAAAGAAACAGAAGGCCAAGAGAGACCAACAAGAAAACACACAAAGAGAAGAAGGTAGCAACCAACCACAGACTTGGAACAAACCCCAAGTCACCTTAATCTCATCCAACCAGACATCTAGAGAGGAGGGCAAGGGAGGCCGTCCTTGTTTAGCACACGGACAAACAAAGATGGGTCTTACGACCCAGACAATGTCGCTCATCTCCGCACCTTCATGCGATGCTACAAAGTCAGCCGCTCCATTGCAGGATCTCGGAACCCAGGCCCATCTACAAGATCCAAACCCCCTACTTGCTCCACGAATATCCAACAGAATAGGGAAAACCTCCCAATTGCCCTGCTCAATATTCCCATTTAACCAAGAAATGAGGTTCCGCGAATCTTATTCAACAACAACATTCTCACATCCCCATCTCAAAGCGGACCTGCAACCCTCCAAAATCCCAAAAGCCTCCACCAACAACACAGAAGCTGCTCTAATCTGCTTCCTGCACACCGCCAAGCAGCGGCATGAAGAGTCCCTAATAACCACCCTAATATGACCTCCTCCATCAACACCATGCCAGCTAGCATCCACGTTAACTACAAACACACCCAAGGGTGGCGGCGACCACGTAGGAATAATAGACAGCGAAGCCGTCGAGACTCACAATGTGCCCCTGTCCGAAAAAGCCTCATTGAATGAAGACACCACCATTGAAGCAGCAAGGATAGTTCTCCCAGGGGAAGGAAGTTCAGAATTGAAAACTTTTATCACACCTTGCCTTCTAAATTGACCAACACACAAAAGCAATATAGGTCAAAGCTTTCCGCTTATCCTCATTTTTCCCTGAGAAAGAGGTCCACACTCCATCAAGCCACGCCGCAAAGGAAGTCTAGAATTACAATCTTTGGCCACTTAATCAAACTCGTCACCTATAATATCATTGTATGAAGAAAAAAAAAAGGTTCAACTAGCTTCAGTAGCAGAATGATAGTTCGCTTCATAAATGAATTATCACAAGTTCGATCTTGCTGGGAGCTAGTTTCAGATTTGTTCTCACTTATTTTTTAAGAGATCCAATGACACAGTAGGCACCTTGAGGATTTGGGATCCAATGCTCCATTTGATAAAAAGGGCAACCCAAGTTTACCCAACACTAAAAATTTGCAAGATTTTTTTTGTGGAATTTGAGTGGTTAGAAAACCTGCAAGCACCAATGAAATGTGATAACCATATATTGCCCTTGATTCTCAGATTTTTTTTTTAGTCACAATTTCTCATAAATTACGGCAATTACATGTCGGCAAAAGATGAATAGTTTCCGAAAAAAGAAGATAAATAGCCCATCATTTGTTGGAGCTGGCTGCATAACTGAGGGATGTCTTTGATCAAATTATTGCATCTTTCATTTACAGAGATCTCATAAGTCGTAACATTTTTGTTAATGCCTGTAAAATTTTCTTACGAAAATTCAATTCAATTAACAACGAGAGTTGTTTATCGGGTTTTGCAAATTTCTACCAAAATCAACAATCGCATTTTGGTCGACTACAAATTAATGCCAAAATAAGCAGCATAAAGATTTACTAATTCCTTGTTTACTTGACAAGTAGTGACTACCATACAAAATCTCAGGGGCTGCCGAATGGTTTCCAACTTTTTCCTTCCTTTTTTTACTGGAAAATATCACACACCGTAAGAGGGGACCTCTGACTTTCTCTACCTAGTTCCACTTCCACCGTTCCACCTGCTATATTTGCTAACAGTAGTTTTTTTGTTTAATTTATAGATATTTTTATACTAAGGAGAGGAAGAGTTCGGCTAAGCCACACAATATGCAACCTAATTTAGTATCGAATTCGCCAATCACAAAATTTGAACCTAATACATCTTACTTAAGAAAAATATCACTAGATCATAACAGTGACAACAATAATTAAACAAAAGCAAAATAAATAAAAACAACCGTTGACTATATAACAATGACTTGATGGTAAACTTCTTGGGAAATGACTTAAAACCGGTTTACTAAAATCGTGACGTCACATTATATTAATTGGATTGAAACGTCACGTTGGCGATGAACTTGTTCCAAGTTGCTCTCCTTGAAATAATTACTCTAGGAAACCAGTTTTAGTCAAAACAGCATTCCTTACTTTGCTGAGGTCTCTTCCTTTGAGTGTTCTTCCAATCCCTTCACACACAGAAAATGATGAAATCTGGCTTCTTGCAAGCTTTCTGGCAACCCATTCATGTGGAGGAACCATGACATCATCATCATCACCATCCACATCATCAACATCGCCATCCCCATTGACACCATACACATCATCATCATCATCATCATGAACCCAAGAACCAATCTTGGCACTTTTGCCATAAATTTTTGACCAATCAGGGATTGCCACAGGAGCTGATTTTTGGACTTCATGGTCAGCTGGAGGATTATTATGGGCCCATGGGATTGTTCTTGCAGCAGTAGGTAGGCGCCATGCAGATGCCGAGGAGGAAGAGGAAGACAAGGAAGTAGAGGAGCTATTATTTTTGGAATTCCTCAGCATCTTGGGACCTGAGTTTTCCCTCTCCTTTACAAAACCCCACACATCTTCTTCTTCAAAATCTTCACCATTTCTTCCCCCACCAAAACCACTGCTTTTGCTCATCATACCACTCCAATCTGCCATTGGTGGGTTGCTCTGATAACATCCAAAAGTTGAAAGCTAAGTGCTTTTAGAAAACAGCCAACCAGAAGAGAGAGAGAGAGATGAGTGAGAGCAAAAATGGACCTGCTGCCTGTATATATAAGAGGAGAATTATTTACTTTTGTTTGGTATTTGGTAACGAGATAAAAACTTATTTATTTATTGGAAAGCAAAAAGCTGAAAGGTGCAAGAGAGAATAATATCAGGAATCTACCTTGCCTGTCTATCAAATTATCAACACTAGCTAGAAATTAAAATTAGAAAAGAAAGAGTTGGAAGTATGACGGTCAAAGTGGAGGCATAAAATTATGGTTAATTATTGTTTTGTTTTTATAATCAGGGTGGTGTTATTTAGCCTTTTTTGGTAATTTTTCTCACATCTTTCAATTTTTATTCTCAAATTGAATAAGTTAAAAGTGATCAAACAATAAAAATTAAAAATTAATAAAAGGCGTAGGTGACAAAAAGAAATGTGAGATAATAAGACCATATCTAACCTTTGTGCTAAAAGTCAAATTTTTTAGCTTGAAAAATTTAGTTTTTAGTTCAGAAACAGTTTTTCTGCTCCAACTCTTCTTGCTTAAATTTTTTAGTCTGAGATTATTAAAGAATAAATTTAGTCTAATTTTTTATTTTAAGGTAATTTAAAAAAAAAATATGTACACTATCATAATTAAATTTTATGAACATTTTAACCTAAAAATATTTAAATTTTGATAAGTATTGAAAAATCACTAAATTTGAGTGGATTTTGAGTTAAATAATTTTTTTAATTATTTTAGCTATTGGATTTAAATTTGGGCCATTAGATCTTTTTTTTACTGTTAGATTTGATTATATTCGATCTCAGCTGTTTGATTCAATAAATCCTAGGAGACATGTCTATGTGGGTGGGATCTTGCTGGTGGTGCCCACACTATTTTCTGGGCTAAATCTTTGGGGGAATTTGGTGTAAGTTTAGCATTTAGTCCAAAGATTTCTCTTGAGTTGGTTTGGGTTTGGAGGGAAATTTTGGAGAGAAATTTAGCAAATAGCCCAGAATTGGAGGAAACCTAACACACTATATTTATATTCATTATAAAACTTGTCAAAAATAAAAAGGAATAGTTGACAAGACACTCCGGTTGAGAGTGAGTGATTTTAGAAGAGTAGTGTTATCTACGTTCTACACATTTTTATTTAGGGGTGTGTGCGCTATTCACACACCTCAAATTACTTCTCACACACCCCTTGTTAATTTCTGTCCGTTGAACTTCTTCAATTCATCCGATCCGACGGCCGAAAATTAGAAGGGTGTGTGAGAAGTAAAATGGGGTGTGTGGATAGCACACCCCTATATTTATTTTTTACACATTTATTTTTACATATTTTTTTTATTTTTTTGTAATCAGATCAAATAAATTGAAGAATATCAAAGATAAAAAACTAAAAAAAGTGCATAAAAGATAAATATAAGTGTATGAATAGCACATTCTTTTCAGAAAAAGGAAAGAAAACGATGAGAATCTCAATTCTCACCTGAAAATGGTCAGTGTGGAGGTTTTTTTTTTTTTTTTTTTTTTGGGGAAAAGGTCAGTGTGGAGGTTGGTTTATCAAAAAACATCAAAAGCCTACAGAGAGGAGTGGCCAGAAGTAGATAAAAGAAGGAAACTTTGGTGGCTCGAGAAACCGGTGAGGTGTGGTGGGCAACCCAGAAACCAGATCATGATATTATCAGAAGCATTTTTTGTTTTCTTAACCATATATGGGGAAAAGGTCAGTGCTGCATGCTGAGGAGACTTCTTCATATCACGTTTTTACCTTACACACATACATAAAAGTTGGTGTTAAAAATATTATTTACTGAAATCATATTTTAAAGATCATATGATGCATTAAAATTTTTCATTATATTATTAAAAAAAGAATACAACCCAACAATTCCATATTATGTATCTGCATACATAAAATAAAGGGGTGTGATATTCACACATCACATTTTACTTCTCACACACCCTTCTAATTTTCGGCTGTCGGATCGGATGAATTGAAAAAGTTCAACAGACAGAAATTAACAAGGAGTATGTGAGAAGTAATTTGGAGTGTGTGAATAGCACACTCCAAAAAATAAAATGTATTAAAAGAAGGATTGGATTGAAACATAAAACTTGTCGCTGATTCCGTTTAAACCTTATCCACTCAACTTTTAACTCACTCAGTCAGCTCATCTCATCATCAGGCATTACGTTACAACAAAGAAAAAAGGACAAGCTCTCTCATCAGCGATTGATTGTGGGAGATGGTGTGAGCGAGGGAACATTTTTAAGGAGGTTGTCTAGTAGGGACAAGGATTCTCTTCTTTTTTTTCCTTTCTCTTTTGTTTGAACGCTTAAAATTTTATCTTTATAAAGAAAAAAGAAAAGAAAATTAGAGAGAAAAAAAAAAATCCTTTTTCTTTTGTTTGAACGCTCAAAATTTTATCTTTATAGAGAAAAGAGAGAAGAAAAAAAGCTGCAAGGGAGGGAAGAGAGAAAATAAGAGGAAAGAGAATCATCATTGATTTAATAGTGGGTGCTTTTTTAACAAATTATTGGGTAGGGTTAATTTCAAGGCCAAATTATTCATTGGATACTTATAAAATAAAATATATTTGTATTTGGATTTTAAATACGTTAATTCTACTCGATAGCAGAAGATGTTCTAGTCAAACAATTGTTTAGGAAAATCACTAAGAAAATAAGAAAAGCTTCGGTAAAATAGTACGACTACATCATTATAATTTATAAGACACTTTTCACAAAGAATTTTACTTGAAGATGGAAAATGACCTAATCAAGTAGCCTTTACAAAGTTTATCTCGTAACAAGAACTAAGCACTTAGTTGACTGTGAGTCTGTGACTTCTACTGTTCTATGTCTTCTGGTTTACTTCTTTCGATGCTTCCTGGGTTTGGGGATAATTTGCAATGGTAAATAGCTAGAGAGAGAGAGAGCTAGAGCAAATAAGGGCACTGTAGGTGATGTCAAGGTGAAGGATCTCCTCAAACTCAGATCAGTAAGATCTGTTGGACAATGACCAAAGAGAAGTCCATCCGTGGGACGTCAATTAATGGTTTCACGCTTGGAGTTTGCAATCACATCCTTCGTTCGTATGTGCACATCTGACTTTGCTGTTTTACCCTCAGTTGTATACTAACTTAACTAGATAGGAGAGGTAATCTTTTCGATGCCAATGAGCAAAAATTGTGTCTCTTCATGCTTTAATTCTATCACATTCGCATTTTAACTTTGCCATGCAATTGAGATGTTATATTTACATGTTCAAGTGACCCTTTTTGTTTAGGAAAAAAAATTACATATAACTAAAATGTAATATCTACACGTATTTTAAGTCTACCACGTTCATATTTGCACTTTGTCATAGTGCATGATGGTGAAGCATCACCATCTTTGCATGTAACTTTTTCTTCCTTTTCCAGTTTTACAAGTCTTGTTATTTCTCATCATGTTCATAAGTTATTGCGATCTTATGTACAATTTAAGTGTTTTTCATAAGAGAGATATTTTCATGGCTAATCCAATATGAATCTTTATTCATTTTTTTGACCTACAAATACAAGAGGATTTTGTATGAAATAGCCTACATACGTTGTTGATGTAATAATTAAATATCATGTGTCATGAGGATCGTATACTTGTACATGCAAGCATCTATCTTCGAATACAGAACCTTGCTTCCGAGGGACTTTTTAGTATATCTAGAACATAGAGTTATGTGTTACTATAAAAGTGGTGAGATGCTTGTGTTAAAAAAAAAAACTTGGGAATTGTTAGCACTCAAAAAATCTCATTCAACACTCTTCATAAGTATATTTTTCTTTCTGTTTATAAAAAATTAAAAGTGCAAAATGAAATTTTTAGAATGCTGATAATAATTTTCATAGAACTTCCCTCCACTTATATAATGACACACAGTTTACCACCTGTGTTTTGGTCAAAATGAAAATTTTCTTTTTGCTTCCAATGCACACCTCTTATGTCTATAAAATATGGGGTGTGATATTCTCACGCACTTTTTTACTTCTCACACATCTTTTTAATTTTAAACAGTCGAATCGGATGAATTGAAAATAATCAAAAACATAAAATTAATAAAGGGTATTAAAAAGTAAAAAAAAATATATGAATAACACATCCCTGACATATTTGGCAGTAATAATGTCAATCTCAATCTCCATGTTGATTTATGTCAAAACTATGCTACACTAATCGAACTGATAGTCTATATACGCGTGCCTAATTCAGCACAGCAGACAAGACTTTTTGCAGTTTTGAAGACTTGATAATCCGCATACCTGATTTGGTTCACTTCTGGTTCTTTTTAAAGTAGAAGCATTTGTAGGGAAAAGAATTAGGTGGTCTGCCAGCCTTGAGTGATATGACTCACCGTGTTAGTAGAAAACTTGCTTGCAACGTGTCTTAGCTGCATTTTGTATACCTTATAATCCACAAGTAATTGCATTAACTAATGTTTCATATAAGACGTTGCACATTAAGAGTTTTGCTTTCGCTATTTCTGCTAACTCCATGCTCAAACTTAGCCTCTTCAAGTATGGAAGTATACAATGAATTAATCTCGAGACGTGACGGTTGGTGAAATTCTTAACTTTTCATTAGTGTAATAATCATACTAATTAATTAGCTTTTGTTTAACCGAAGTTAAAGTTTTTTTTTTTAATTCTTTCATCAATTAACCATGTTTGAAGATCATCAAACATAATTATTAAAATATCATTAAGCTTCTTGATCTCGTAAATCATTTAAGATAGGAGCAAGTCTAGTTGTCACCGAGAAGAAAATTTTAGTTGTAACGAGAATACGGATTGTACAATACGTGTTTTTATGTAAATGGTGAAATTTTTTTAATTTCTAAGTTATTAACTTTTTAACACACATTACTCATCATTTCTATAGAAACACGTGCTGTACTACCTCGTGTGACGATCACACTAAAAAATCTCTCGTTACCTAGTGTATACAATTGTGTCACTATCTCTCATCTCAAGATACACACATCTATAGATCCGGCGACACGGTAAAATATCTACCAAGGTAGATCACCGATCACGTACAATGCATGGCAATATATAACTAGTGGTGCAAAAGCTCAGGTCATATTTTGCTTTGCTTACTTGGATTTCAATTCCAAGAGGACAATCATGTACATGGAATCCTAGCAAGAAGCATTTAGTGGAGAAAATGGACTTTATCAGAGCTTTTTTCGGAATAGTATCATCTCTGTATCTTCTTTGTGGGGATTGAGGCATTTAGTGGAGAAAATCGACTTTATCAGAGCTTTTTTTTTTGGAATAGTATCATCTCCGAATCTTTTTTTTGTAGAAATTTGGAGAATTAATCAATCGTGTTCGTTCATCGTACATCGTGCAGTTAAAAATTATTTAAAATTTAAAATTTAAAATTGAATATAAATAGTATCTAATTAAAACTGACCACACGATATACGATGAATAGACACGATTGATTGATTCTTCGGATTCCCACAAAGAGGATCAGGAGAGGATCCTTGTCCCTTTTTTTATGAAATTTTAACGAAACAATCATGATACTGTTTATTTTTACTAAAAAAAAAAAAAAAATCATATTTTTACCTTTTTTTCTACTACTATTCACTATACATTTATTTGTCATTTTTCATTAAAACTAAATTTTTTAAGAACTTTTTATTAGTTTTCAATTTTTTTTCCTAATGATTGAAGAGAGAACTCAACTTCTACCATCCAAAGAGGATCTGCTTGATTTGAAGGTACTTACAAGATGAGCACACTCAGACCTGCTTATTCTCCATCTCTTTCCTTTTGAGGAAGAAAAAAGTGGAAGTGGGAAATAAAGCGACCACTAATATTGCATGCGTTCTAAATCAGTATCAATTTGAGTCCATCACCAGTCCTGTATGGAATGAGATCTACTCCAAATTTTTGTGTCCGAGTTCGTGGATTGAAAGATTTGGACCATTTAAGATAGAGAAAAACATTCGGGCAGTTTAAATTTTTATTTTATTTTATAAAATAGGCCAATAATATAGGCTAATGGAAGTCACATAAATAAAATTGAGTGGTTTAGATCTTTCATTCAAACCCCAAAGTGGATCCCAATCCCTTATATATTCTCACGTCATGAGACTTATCATTTCCACAAGGTTGGTCGCTTCAATGATTGAAAGTAATGGAAGCAAATTTGATGGCCAAGAAGAAAAAAATTTAAATGCTTTCCCACCTTGGGGAATTTTTTTTTTCTGCACTATCAAGATCAAGTATGAATACTCATAGCAAGTGCCACTGGCTTGCAGTTTCTTTTAACTGTTTTTATATTAACTTTTCAAGTCCTTTTTTACTTTGGCATGTGATGTATATACAGATGTGATTAAAGTAATAATCTTGAAAATTTCTTTATAAATTAGTTATATTACGTGAAGTAACTCATAACTTGTAGATCTCCCTCCATTTTTCGAATTTTTCTCTGTACTTCTTAATCACCTTTTTTATGGTACACTGAACTAACAACGATCAATACCGTACCATGACAAGTCCTAGGTTCGATAAGTTCAATTTCTAGCACTGGTGACTCACACGATAATAACCAGGAAGAAGTTAAAATGCCTCTACAAGTCTTGTCAGATCCCAAATGGGCAAACTGCTTTAGCGAAGCCATCAACTGGTTTCTTATTTTTAAAGAAAATTTAATGATCATCAAATACCCTATTGACATATGGATCATATCACCTTTGCATTATTTATGCAGCTAGTTAAAGCTATCGAACGAAAAAAATTATCGGAGATCTGTTGCTGAAATCTATACAAATCCACCCGAGTTATCTGATTTCTTATATGCACTCCTTCCGTGCTGCGTGGTAAAGCTCCATATAGTCGAGAGCTGGCTTGTTCCAAGACCAATCTTGCTCCATCACCGTCTTGCACAACGAGTTAAACCAATCCCGACCGTCAAACCAAGCGGAGATTGCCCTGAAAAACACCATTTATGAGTACATGAACAGTTTTTAAACTTCAATTTTTGAAAAGAAAAGAAAAAACTATAGTTTTCCAATCATCTACGAAAGAAAATGTACGCACCTATTAAGAGCATAATCGACACCAGCAGCATCAGCTCCATCGAAGCTGAAACCATTTGGCTCGACACCTTGGGCGTCTGCTCTCTCTTTGTCATGGTCAACATCAAATACCGTATCATAAAGTCCTATAAAATATACAAAAAGAAATCGACAGTCAAAATTCACACCGAAATAATTTTAGTTTACCAGAAAAAATGTCCAACGTAGTTTTTAACTCAGTGTCATGGTAGGGCACTATAAACATGTCAAATGGCTAGTCAAGACAAAATATAAACACCCTGTTAACCACTCCTTGTCAGAAACAGATAAGCTAGGTAGTAGGTACACACCTCCAGTTTTTCGAACAACGGGTATAGAACCATATCTCATTGCTATGAGTTGGGTGAGACCGCATGGCTCAAAAATTGAAGGAACTAAGATGAAATCAGCGCCGGCGTATATCTGTAGGAAAATCCAATTAGCAAGTTATCATCACAGTGCAGATGTAAGAGGTCCATTTACATAATAAATAAAACAAAACATGAATTTCACAAGAACAGACCAAATGCGACAGTGGCTCATCATAAGTCAAACAAAGGCGAGCACGATCACCATGAGAAGAATGTAACTGATTTGCCAAATTTACAAAATCATTTTGGATACGAGGATCTGGAGCTGAACCAAGCAATACAACCTGCATTCAGTGGTCCAATTTGATTCAGATTTGGCTTTGGTACGCTAAGAAATGAGAGGGGATACGTAAGCCCATCAAGAACAATGTTTATGGTAATAATTGACCCGCAGAAAGGGGGAGAGATGAAAGGTAACCTGTCCATTGCGTTCCAAGGTGCGAGAAATGGCATGCTTGATAAGATGGATTCCTTTCTGGTGAGTTAAGCGCGTAATAATACCTACTACAGGGAGATCAGCTGTTTTCAGACCAAGCCTTTGTTGCAAGGCTTCCTTGGCAGCTTGTTTGCCTTCAACGACATTTTCAGAAGTATATGATATCTGAATGATAAGCATTGTATGTGTTAGATGCAGTTGTACTGCAAGTAGTTAAGAGATATTGGCAAACACCTGAATACTTATTCCAAGAAACACAAATGAAAAAACCTTCAATATAAGTTTAGAATTACTAGAGCAAGGAACACAGAAATATTATATACTTACAGGAATGAACTTATCATTGCATGGATCCCATATATCCTGGTCAATTCCATTTATTATACCATGAAACTTGTAAAGATGAGGAGCAATTGCAGGATTTCCAGATACCTCCTTAGCGTAAGTGTTGGATACCTGAAGATATAGAGAGAAGTGAAACAGTTGACAAGATAGAGTTGGTTATTAGAGTTGAAAGGTCTGCTACTAATATTCACAATGGCAAAGTATGATTTAGGACATCAAAAACTGATAACATGAGATAGTTTCAGGAATTTGTAAGTCCTTACCGTTGTGGATTTGTCCGAGTATGCCACAGCTTTACCAATGAAGTGCGTTCCAAACTCAAGGTTATGAATTGTGAAGACAACCCGAGCTTTACTGAGACCATAATGCATGTAACGATCTTTAAATAACCAGGCAACAGGTGCACTAGACCAATCATGGCAATGAATGATATCCTGCCATCATAAAGCACGACTTTCAAATAGATATCCTAAAAATCCATTAACTGAAATCTTCCGTCTGAAAAAAGCACATTCAAAATCTTCCTTCATATATAAGTGTCTAGAAAAATCTTCCTTCATATTTTTTTTGTAATTTACTTCACTTGTTTTGCATAGGTAAGAGTAGGCAGAAGCACCACTGCCACTACAAATATGAATGAAGTCACTTGTAGTACTAGGACGCACATAAACTGCATAAACATTTTGCAATGTTTTCTCCTTTCTTCTACCGAATAAGTAGGCCACTTATGTGAAGACGTCTGGTGTTGTGTGAAATTAATAAACTTCTAAAATAAGCAATTAGATGATGAGTACTCACTGGATGAAATCCACTTTGGAGTAGAAATTCTAGCGCAGCATGGCAAAAGAAACCAAATCTCTCTGCATCATTTTTACAGCCATATACGCAGCCTGCATCAAAGAATCTGCAAAAAGAAACGGAAATAGAAAAGATTCGTAGTAAATAACAAATTGCTGCATCTGGCACAACGGCATTATTGTTTACAAATTACAGTAGGATCAATTGCCAGATATAAAAAGTGTAATGCCTATCAACCCATTACAAAAGAAAACAAAAATTAGTAAACTTGATAAGTACATTCGAAACACGTGATTTTGAAGGACGTGAAAGAGGAAAGTACCTGTTTTGAGGTTCCAAAAAGTACACTGAAATGCCTTCCACTTTCCCAAACCACACTTTTATTTCAGTTCCACCCCAAGAGAAGCTTCTGTTATACTGAAACTCCTTCACCTGTATCAGAACACCGAGATTTCGCAATTTAGAAACCAAAGTATTATGAAGCTAATGTTGAATAAGAACAAATACTTGAATAGGTCCAAAAAGCAGATTATATGAATCATAAACAACAGAATGTAAAAAGAAGAGAAGAAATCTATGTTTTTAAGAAAACCTGTTAATCAAAGAACACGGACTCACAAAAACCCAAGATGTATTTCATTATTTCCATGAATGTACCTCCAAGATAGGCAGTCAAATGGCACATATAAGACCTAGAACAAGCATTCTTTTATTTTACTAGAAATACAGAATAAAAAAAAGAAAAGAAACAAAAGACCAAATCTCAATGGCATAAAGAAAAGAAAAGAAAAAGTAAAGAGCAGATGAGGTATATGGAAATAAGCAACAGCAGAGAAGCTTACATTGCTAAAGTTCAAACAATCATACTTTGGAAGAATGATGTCAACGTGGTGATTTAAGTCTTGCACAGCTCGTGAGAGACTGGTAACAACGTCACCAAGGCCTCCAACCTAGAATAGATGTTATGAATAATTGAAGGGGAAAAAAGGAAATAAACAAAATCATTATGGCCCTTATATGCAAGCAAGTACATACTGACAATATATGTTCACAAGCTTGCCTTTGCAATGGGGGCCATTTCAACAGCAATATGTACAATGTTCATTGGTGGCTCCTTCGCAACTCCTCCAAACACCGGAATGTGGTAATCCATGCCATTATTGTTGTCAAAAAGTCCACCATCTTCCGTCTCAGAGAAAACAAAGTCCATCATGTATGCATCGAGTGGGACTGGAACTGTAGAGACACAAATACACATGTCAACAAGAAAATTTAACCCCTGAAAGGTATATATAAACTCAAACTCACCAGTTGTTTTGACATGAGAACCGTTCTCTGCAGGTAACATCTTCTGTGGTTGCAATGGACCAGTGCGGTGGGTCCAACGGTTAAATGATCCTCTGAACCAAACCTCAGGCTTTCCATTCAGAACTGTGTTGGCAGGATTGTAGAAAACTGTCGCCTTGTTTCCAGCTTGAACATCAAGAGGCTCAGTGTATACTATATGCTTCTGAGACAGCAAAAACCTTTTCAAAGTTCTTTCCTTCATTTCTGCTTTCATACGAGCTGTTCTTTCGGCCTGCGACAAGAGAAGGGAAATGGTACTGGGATCAGTAATGCCATACGATAACTGTGAGAAGTTGAATCCCAAATTTTCCAAGATAAGATAAATAAACATAAATAGAGATAGGAAATCTCAAGTACCCATTGACAACAATTTAAGGGTAATCAAGAAACTCCACACTTTGCATAAATTACAAGCACTAGATGGACCAACCAGTCAAAAACCCTAAGAAGGTGGTCCCAATCTCACGTCAAGTGCCTCAATCTAATCGTTCTAGGCGTACTTTTCAGTGAGACTCACCTTGGCACGTATTGCCTCCTCCTTTAATCTCCTCTCCTCCTGGAGCTTCTTATATATCTGGTGTTCTAACTCAACCCAATATAGTTCCTCAGGAATGGATTTTGGAACTATAGCATGGAAATCATGACGGTGGTTGTTATCATATAGAACGGCATTCTGAGGTGGTCCATCAGCAAATACCCAATCCAATACAACAGCTTGTTCAGGTACAACAACTGCAACAATAAAGTTGACAAAAATGATGTTTTTTACAACATGCCATACAGGCAACAAACAGAAAATTATCTCAGAAATCTCAGAGAAGGTAAAGGAATGAAAACAAACAAAATAAGTATGCTAGAGAAAGAACGGACAAGAATAAAGAAAATGCACATACTATTGGCATACCACCAGTCACCATCCTTTCTCTCAGAGCTAACAAGTCTTTCAACAATTGACAATCCATCTGTCCAACCATTATGCCCCCCATGAATCCATAGTTCCTTAGCATAAGCAAGAGGACCTGAGCTTCGGTTATAGTATAACTTCACCAAGTCCTCACCTTTAAACTCTCTAGGCTCTATGTGCCAAACGTCTTCTACAGACCTTACAGCCTTTTTGATCAACTCTTGCACCATTTGTCGTCTCTTTACGATCTCTGCCTTTGCCTGTGCTCTGTCAGCTTCACTTGCTGCCTTCTCTGCTTCAATTCGCCTCTGCTCTTCTGCTTGCCTTTCCCTCTCAGCTTGCTCCTTTGCAAGTTTCTCTTGTTCTTTGCGCTTCTCCTCAAGCAAGAAATCTTCAAATGCAAAGAGGTCCATTCCACCTTCCACAGTTATGCAGAAATCTTTCGCATCATTATTGTCATAAACATTTTGCCCATTGAAGAACACAAAGTCTATCTTATATGATTCTTTAGGAACATGAAACTGGCAAGACCACCAATCCCCTTTGAGTTGTGTTTTGTTCAACCTGAAGGTAAAAGATTTCCAACGCCAGTCGTTAAAGGCACCCATCATCTGAACCTCTGGCTCATTGCTTAGGGTTGATGTACTTCTATTAAGGAACACTTCTATGTCTTGATCAGGTTTCACCACCTGAGGATAGACAAAGATTTTGTTCCCTCTTGAGAACTTATCCTCAGCAAGCCTCGCAATTTCCTCTTTACGCAATTTTTCTTCCCTCTCCAACTTTAACTTCATAGAAACTTCATTCGTTAACTTTTCACTAGTATCAATGCCTTTATCAGTGTCTGTCAAGTCATCAAGGACCTTACCTACACTCTCATTTTCTATCCCTTGAATGCCCCTGCCTGATGGCTTGCTAACTGAAGATGATTCCTCAACCTCACTACTAGTTTCATCAGTTCTTTTTTCCTCAACATCGCTCTCTTCTGAAGGTTCAACTGCCAATTCTCTTCTGGTGTCAACTCTTGATTCAAGTGTTTTCTTATTTTTCCCAGCAAGTTCACTGGATGTCGAAGATGTAATACCCTTTTCGTCCCCAATATTCCTTTTATTCGTCTTCTGGCCGCTAGTTCCTACTGGGTTTTTCGGCACTAACCCCTTTGAACCCGGAGACACTTTTCTTTGTCTCCTCCTTGAAAAATCTGCCAAGTTACAAAGTCAGATTAAGTTAACAATAACAAAGAAAACTAAGGTCAATTAATCAACTTCAAACTAGAAGAGAACAACACGGCTAACTCACCGGCTGAACTGGCAGTAATTTGGTATGAAACCCCATTTGCCAGGTTTCCTTTGAACCATGAAGAATACTGAAATAAAATGCATTGTTAAGAGAAGTTTAGTTTGATATACAACACTCATTAAAAACTTAAACCCACCACAGTTCAGTAATTGTATTCAGAAAAACTGACGGGAAAAGCAAGACCAGCACTGCCCAAAAAGTAAAATTTCTTATAATTCAGTCATATCTACAGTAAAATTAAACAAATAGTGAGTGGCCACCAAGAAAAAGAACATGATTTCATCGAAAAAGCTTCCACCTTTACAAAATCTCCAATCAATACCCCACCAAAAGTGTTGGTAAACAAATATTCAGCCACAATGATCAATGAATCTCACAATCCATCTCTCCATAAAAACACAGATTCTTACATGCTTGTGATCAAATTCAATACCAAATCACCAAAAACACCCAATGCGAGAAATATCACAAGAAGAAGAAAATGCATATATATACACGTGTATATATATGCCTATAAATTTATATAAGAAATGACTAACTCTTCCATGGGGAGGGAATCCGGTAAAAGGTTTGAGCTTTAAGTTGCTTCCCCTCTGTTGGAAAATTCCTCGGCAACTGAGTGGCCTCTGTGCTTGTATAGAAACCTCCATTCCAGAAGAATGTTTGTTTGTTTGTTCTGCTGCTTCCTTCTTGCTCCTTCAATCACACACAAAATATAATCCCCACTGATTAGCAACCCATCTCGAAGGCTCGAAGACTGAGCTTATCAGTTAATTAATTAATTAATTAATTATCAACGATCTTGATCTACATTTTAGTGGGCTGGGGCCTATGTCTCGGTGGCTAGACGGTACCTACAGGGGAGTCCAGATGGACAGATTTAAGTATCTTTAGTATTTTGGTGAATTTTATGGTATGAAATAAAACTTTAAATTTTATAAGTCTCTAGTAATTTATAAAATATATCATATTAATTTAGAGAATTTTAACGAAATATTTTTAGTACTGTTTACTTTTAACGTTAAGAATATTTTTAATTTAAAAAGTCACTTCTGATACTATTTACTTATACCTTTATTTTGTCATTTTAATTAAAAACTAAAAGTTTTAAACTATTTTCTTTAATTTTTCTATTAATTTATGTTGAAATTAAAGAAAAATAAAAATGTCAAATATGTGAACGTAGAAAACAAAGTGGCACATTATGACGCATAAAGAGGGGACTCTACACCATTCCTTAATTGTACAGACATTTTTAGCCTGACACCCCATCATTTCTTAAGAGAAAAATCAATATGCTACAGCCTATGGCTTTTTACAAAAAGCAAGCAACTTGATTACTTAGGGAGACCGCTTTAAGGTTACGTAAACTTAATTATTTAGTATTACGATTTATTGTTCATTTTTATTTGTAAGTGAAATATTTTAAGTTCGAATCCTATAAATGATGAACTCGTAACTAATTTACCTTTCCCATCAATTAGTGTAATATATCAATGAAATAAGAAAATATACGTAGAACTCACAGTCAGAACAATGATTAAATGTAATAATGGTTTTAACTATGAATTTTCTCAATAAGAAAATATACGTAGAACTCACAGTCAGAACAATGATTAAATGTAATAATGGTTTTAACTATGAATTTTCTCTAGATGACCTAACAAACATGGGAAAAGAAGATGATACAATAAACACTTGCAGGTCTTTCGTGTGTAGCAAGAGAGAGAAAAAAATAGGGCACTTCGCCCCAGACAAGGGAGTTTCTCTCGACATACAGAAATGCATTTTTACACACGCACATCAACATCAGTTGCCATAAAAACATCAAACATCATGCATCACTTATTTTTCACATCTTAATAAAAAAAATTAAAATCACAAGGAATTATTTATACATGCATTCATGATTCATCAACAAATGTGTGTAACAATAAGACGTGATGGGGAGAAAGAAGAAATTAGAGATTAGAGATAATGAATATTACCTTAATTAATTAGAGAGAAGAAAAAAAATGAAATCAGAGATGATGATGAACTGGTTGTGGAGAGAAGAAAGAGGGAAGAAGCCAAGAAGGAATGGCCAAATGGGAATTGAAACCGAACAATGGGGGAGGTGATGAGAAGTGCATTTTCTTTGGTTGATATTCAATTCAAAGATTAAAAGTGGCTTTTTTCCATTGGGCTTTTTCTAAAAGCTGTAATTAATCAATGGTCTACCTCAAGTGGGCTTAGTTTGTGAGGGACCCTAATTCGAATTTGAATTCTCACAAATGTATTATTTAGAGTCACTGTTTTACTTTGATGTACCATTTAACCTGAAATCAAGGATGTTTGTTTATATTCGAAGAGTAATGCTAATGAGACTAAATTTACAAATTAAATAATGTGTCACCAATAAAATGAGCACGTCTATCAACATTTAAGTAATAAATCAATCATCTACTTACTTTAATTTTCAAACTTTCGATTTCAAATTTAACCTCCTTGCTCATATTCGAAACCTATTTTCCTTAATCGTCAAAAGACCGTTGCTTCCCGCCACAAAAATCATGCAGGTGCCAGAAACAACACACAAATCCTCCTCCACACCAAACTCTCAACCGATCCCAAATTTCTCAAAGTCCCAGAACTTGAAGCAAAATCTTGAAGGAACAACGACGACGGACTGAGGGCAAAAAGACATGAAGACTTTCAGAAGTACCTAAAACCACGAACACATCGCAAACTTCTCAAAGACATCTGTGCGACAACCTCAAAACTGAGAGCTCTCTCTGCCAACTTCTTCTATCTTCGAGTTCTATAGCCACCTCCTCTTTCGGTTCATCTTCGCAGAATCGAACCTATGTTCTAAACCAAAGTGATCATGGGGATGGGGTTCCTCATTTTCCTCTCCCAACTGCTAACGGGTATTTGCAGCGAAAGAAATTCATCGCAGCCCAGTTCTTCTCGGATAACTAACGAGCGCTCAATCTTCATGGTTTTAGTAGACAGAGCTAGTGATTAAGTTTGTAATTGTTTATCAGATTTTCAAGAGAGTTGATAAGTTGTCGAGACGAACTCCCTATACCCATTCGATCAGTCTTATTGGAAAAGAAAGACGGAATTAGTTTCGATTATGATCTATGATGCACGGATACTTCTGTTTGGTCCCGTATCCCGTATCCGATACTTGATCGGATACAATACTTGCCCAATACTCTCGGATACTCGTCCGACACGTATCTTGGCTGATGAACACAAATTTGACATGATAGATACGTGTATCCTACGTTTAGGATACACGTATCCGACTTTTAAGAAACATTTACACTTTCAAAAAAGGTAATGAGGAGGAGAAATTAATAATAGACATCTATAATTGAAAGTTGCTGAATACAAAGAGATTCCCTCTAATTAAAACTATGAATACGACTCTCACCCTTTTTCTACTATGTAAAGAGGATTAGATTTAGAACTTTTCTTCTCTAACAACTCAAATGTACTTGAATTTGAATGATGAATTATGTTTTAAAATGTATATTTTTGTTGTTATAAACATTTTTATTTGCCGTATCCACAACGTATCGTATCTTAATTTTTAGAGATTGTCCGTATCGCCGTATCGTGTCGTGTCGTATCACCGTATCCGTATCCGTATCCATGCTTCACAGATTATGATAGGTTCAGTTCCAATTCACTTCAACATAACAAAAAAAAAAAAAAAAAAAGAACCAAGGGCGCAACGCAATTGGTAATTCAAGAGCAAGAGAAGATAGACGAAGAACGAGAATTCAGATCCTTAATTACATGATTAGCAGTATTGTTAACTATGATGGAAAAAATGACATACAATATATATGTGTGGAATGCTCTCTTTTGTTCCAAAATACATTGCCCTCTCATTTGTGCACACAACGTTAATTAGCAGCTGAGAATTACAACGGTGGAAGTGTCAAAGTCTGCAAATTTAAGACAGTCGGCACAACTCAATGTGGAGGAGAAAACAAGCACCATGTTGTTCTTTTAATCGTCTAGACTAAAGCGTTGGCGCCCGAAACAATCTCCAAAATCTCTCCGGTGATTTTCGCCTGGCGCTGCCGATTGTAGGTCTGCGACAAGGTTTTCTTCAACTCCACAGCGTTATCGGTTGCATTGCTCATAGCGGTCATCCTAGCAGCAAGCTCACTGGCTAGAGACTCCTGCAATGCCCTCAAAAGCTGACTGTTGAGGTACAACGGCAGCAAAGCGTCGAGAATCTGAACCGGATCCTGCTCAAACTGCAAAACCGGTGTGAAATCCACGGTCTTCGTCGTGATGACATCTCTCTCCACTGTCAATTTCCCTTCCTTTGTTGTCAGCCTGAAGAACTCATCATCCACGGCGTCCACACAAACGCCGTTGATGTCGCAAATCTCTCCTTTTGGCGAGAGTGGAAGCAAGGTGTGAATCACAGGGTCGGATTTAACCAGCGACACGAATTTCGTGTACAAAAGCTCGACTTTATCGACCTCTTCGCTCACGAAAAGGGAAAAAACATCGTCCGCGATGGCCTGCGCTTCTTTGGCGGTTGGGAGGTTGGTTCCCTCGAGAAACTTATCAACCGGAATGTAAGGCCGGCGGAGGAAATACGAGTTACCCTTTTTTCCGACGCTGATGATGGTGAATTCGAGACCAAGAGCCTTCAATTCCGCGATTCTTCTCTCGGCTTTTTTGATGATCATATTGTTGAACCCTCCGCAAAGACCGCGATCCCCAGTTATGACAACGAGAGCAACTTTCTTGACGGGCCTAACTTTGGTCAGAGGAGCATCAATGTCTTCCACTTGGAGCTGCTCATTGATGTTGTAAAGAACTTCAACTAGGGTTTCCGAAAAGGGTCTGCCATTAACGACAGCCTCTTGAGCTCGGCGGACTTTGGCGGCTGCCACAAGCTTCATAGCCTCAGTGATCTTCTGCGTGTTCTTCACTGATGAAATACGCTCGCGAAGCTCGCGAAGACCGCATTGAACCGGTGTCACAGATGACGACCGCGAGGCGGGAAGGGAGTTTTGGGAGGGAAGCTGAAGAGGGGCGATGAAGGAGCGGCAGGAGAGGGCGGAGGCGTCGGAAAGGGAGGGTTTTGAGGACGCCCACATTGTCAAATTTGAGCAAGACATGGCGGTTCTAAGTTGTAACGGAGTTTTCGGATCTCGGAAATGGAGGAACAGGGAAGAAAAAGGAGGGTCTGCAATGTGAGGCTTGGTTTGTGGGGAAGTCTTATCTTCATGCGTGGAGGACTTCAGGTGAATGGAGGCAAAGAGCGGGGGAACGAGTGGAGGGAGAGGGGAGCTTTTGGATCAGGTTTTGGGATAAGGATTTTGACCGTTGGCGATCATTTGGGGCAGACATTTGATTCTCAATTTATAGTAGGTGGGTCCTATCCTATCCTACGTGGCATGACCTGGGTGGGTGCTGGATCAATGGATTTCAGACACTTAAGAAACTCCTATATCTAGCCATGGTATTGGTACGAATCAAAACTTATGTGCCAATTATTATACTAAACTTTTGGTATGATAAAATTTATTATTATTATCGAATTTTGGTATATCGAATTTCGGCATGTCAAATACTTCGGTTGACATGATATGGTAATAGTAATTGTCACTTTGTTTTGGGCCAAATTTTTTTTTTTCCTAACCCAATTCAAGGCCACATGTGCTTCGGCCACTCCCTTTGGGTTTCTAAATTTTGTTATTATTTAATTATGAGAATTTTATAGAGATTTATTTAAGAAACAAGAAGTAAATAGATGGAAGAATTGTTGAAAGAACTCAATATCAGAAGATGAGATGGACTCTGGAGAGAGAGTCGCCGGAACTGGAGCAACAGAGATGAAGTTGGTGGCTAGATGAGTGAAAAGATGAAGAGTCGTAACGCAAGAAGGCTTAGGTTTTTTTATTGGGAAAGTAGAGGTTAGAGGGTGAGATGATTGGATAAATGATTAGGAAAAAAATATAAAGTGCATATATAATGATAATAATATCTAATTATATATAAATGAATAAATTAATGATATAATATTAATAATAGTGTTACGATACAGTATATCACTAGCAATGGTTTTGAATATCATTACCATACCAAAAATGTATGGTACAGTACCATTACCAATAGTACAAATTTTTTTACATAACTTTGGTATGGTACGATTGGTAATTCAGTTAGTATGGTAATTTGGCAAAAAAATTTCACCTCTACCTATATCTCTTGGTACTTGAAGGGCATATGCAGCTAAGCGAGAAAGGATTCCCTCTGGATTAAAACTTCGGTTCCACAGATAAATTTAGTGAATGTCACCCTAGACCAATTACGAATTGTCAAGCGTTTTAAACTTTCTCACGTTGCAATGTGTGATTGGCATAGAAAACTGCCAGAGTGTCATCGGTATAAGAGAGAAAATATCAATTGACCCAACGATACAAGTTGTCTAGTTTGTACAAATAACATCAAAATTTGGTGCCTTAGAAAGATAACTGCATACCTTGACATGAACAAAATGTTGGACGCCAATTGGCTGAGAAATGCGTTGGCGTCCAAGAAGAGATCATTTATACACTAATCAAACTAGAAACTAGGGTTAGTAAGGGTGCATAAACATTTGAAAATCTTTTATGTTAGCCATCACTGCCGGAGTTTTCTACAGTCAATCCTACGTTCAAACATGTACTGGTTCTCGATACACGCTTCCTGGGTTTCCTCGCAGTCGGATTTGGAGGACCCAGGCTCAGTTGGTGCGTCATGTCCACAGCTTGTTTCGGTGTTGCACCTTCCCTTGTGCTTAGTTTCGCTTTCTTACATGAGCGAAGAGGACGAGATGACTGCGAGTCATTGGCAGAAAAACTGCTGTCCATTGTACTTTCGTCGTACTTAGACATCATGTGCAGAGGGCGATCTGGTGCACACGAATCCAAACTTAGCCAGGACGAATTACTGGCATCGTCCAAGTTAGGAATTCTGTGAACATTGTCCTGAGGATGATAAGTGGGATTTGGCTCACAGTCCTTGCCATCAGGATCTGTTGTTGCAGGTCTTTTCATCGCATACGTTGGAACATCCTATAAACAAGAGAACACCATGTCAGAAAAAGGAACAACTGAAAACTCCCCTCCCGAACAAGATTGGCGGGAACCCGTTACAATAATAGATGGATGTCGCGAGTAGAATTTATAACTTGGGACAAAAGTAAGAATATGTGGTTCCACAGGGCCACAGCCAATAGAATCTTGAAGCTGGCTGAAAAAAACAAAAAGAAAGAAAAAAAGTCACCTTATTTTGCATCTCAGCAACTTCTTCACATGCCGATCCCCCCTCTCCTTCAGAATCAGTCATCTCCTCACACTCAAACTCAACATTTTCTTCGTTTTCTTCATGTTCTTCGTCAGAGTCGCTCAACTCTTCCTGTTCCATCTGAATATCATGTTGAGACTGGTCACCTATATCATCTATACTGTACCTGCTGATATCATTACTTGGTATAACAAGTTCGCTGCCACTTGCTGAAGAATTTTCAGCATGCCGAAGCAATGGACTATTAGCACATTGAGTTATCATCTCTGGCGCCATTATTCTTGATCTAATGGAATTATTCGCAGCGACATCTCTCCATTTTGAAGGTTTTTCCTTTTTGGATGTAGAACTTAGGTGGATCTCCAAGTCCAGTTCATTAGCTTTCTCATTAGTGCCCATAGACTGTGAATCAGCATTGACCGGCAAATGAAGTCGACCAGTATCGGAAGGATATTGATTTTGAGAATGGTTTCCTCCTGAACCGACAGACAGGGGTGCGGTTGAGCATGTTGTTACTGTGGCACTACTTACACAGTCAATTCTTTGCATAAGTGGATGGAAATCAATGGCACGAGATGTTGAGTTGGGTGTCTTCAGTGACTTGTCAAAACCATCAACATGGTTTCCTTGATGAGGATTATGAAAAAGGCTTAAATGTAGCTGAGGCTGATTTGCTGAAAGAAAACTGAAAGTACTGGAATTGCTGTTTCTGCAGTTCAACGGGAAATAGGGCAGACGTCCATCTTTGGGGGCCTGGAACAGCAGAGGATGCATCAGAAAATCAGAATCAACATCTCTTCCTTCCTCTACACATTTATCCTTGATAATTCTAGAATCTTCTGTACACAACGTTGAAACAGTGTCTTTCAGAGAACTACTTTTAGTATGTGAAGCTGTTATGGCATCAGAGGTCCCAAACCTTCCAGCTTTAGAAGGTTGAGAAAAAAGATTGTGTGTTGCAGCAGCACCACTACCACCTCCAGAAGCAGAAACTGTGGAAGATGCCCCACGTAAAGAACCTCTGAAGGCAGATTGTGAGACTACACGAACAGACGGTGGAAGATTCACAGGAGGCAATTCCGGTGCTAGCTTAACTAGTTGTGCACCATTGGTTCTACGAGCTCGATACGGCCGATAATAGAGTTGAGAAACAGAATGATTCGCTGGTGTGGTACTGGATGCAAAATGTCTAACACCATTTATTTGAGATTGACCATGCGGATACTGTGACATGGTCTGCATTCGAGGAGCTTCCTTCTGCCCAAAAACATTTACCCATTCATGGATAGCACCTTGGGATAGGGTACCACTATGAGGGTTTCTTTCTACACAGGAAGTACCCGGTCTCCAATCTGCTAAAAAGGCCTCATGAACATAAGTTTCACCTGCATTATTGTCGGTCAAACCATCTGCACTGTTCTCTCCACCAGACTTTTCAGCTTGGCAGTCCTGCAGTCAATACCAAACTCTAAATAAAATCACCATCATTTTAATGGGCTTTCAATCATCTATACTCCAGGCTCAGCTAGGCAATAGGTGTGTGCAAAGAAAAGTTCCATATGAATCATTTGCAATATTCTGAAAAGTTAGTAAAATTGGACTTTGGCGCACACTAAACTGAGAAACTTAAAGGCTCGATGATGCACTTTAATGTAACTTTTAGAAACAAATCGTACCAAACCACTTATTTCTTTTACAATTGCAAGCAAGCCGAACCTAAAAACCTTATGTTTCTTACATTTTGTAATTACTTTTTATTCCTAAAGTTCAGAAAGTTCTACATAACCTGCAACTCCTAAGCTTCACTACATTCATCAACATTTAGGAAGCATATGACATCATTAGCAATGATTAAGTCTAGAATGGAAGCTAATTTAAAGCCTGGCCGCGCCCTTTTCTCTAATATGAGCTGTTCATTTAGCCAACAATGTTTTATTTTTATACCCATCATAAAAGAATTACTCAAAACTACAAACTCAATGCAAATAGAATAGCCAATGTTCTAAGTTCAAAGGAAATCATACCTCTTTCTCAGATGCATTTTGCGAACTTGTCAAATCTGCATTCTTTTCCTTCCTTCTTTTTGATTCATATAATCGTCTCTTCTCCTTTTTTGACTCATCAACCTTATATGACTTCTGAGTCCCAATAGCAATACGCCACTGCCGAGGCAACAAGGATGGATCTCTATGTGGGACAATGAATTTCCATATGGACAACCAATCATATTTATAAGCCTTAAGTCCCTGAGTATGGAGTCACAATAAACAATATCTCTAAATGAGAATCTGATGGATAAAAATGAATGCTTAGCTGTCAATGATTCAATATTTTATCCAACCACTGATAATTGGAACCTAATTTGAGAAAAAAAAAGTCAACATTTGTATATACATGTCTATACAAACACACGCACGAGAGTAATGCTCTCAAAGCTTTTATACACAAACGTATATGTACGAATCAAGAAATTACCTCCTGAATACATGCTATCTCTTCCGCAGTCAAGGGTGAGTTTTTCATCCTCCGAACTGCCTGCATGAAGAAATAGATGGCGATATGAATTACTGATAAAAGACACAGGGTTACAAATTTTACAACAGCATTATGATCTAAAATTCAACAATTAAAATCCCCAAACCATAACTTCCTTTCGACCATTAAAACATGACTATATGTTTGATCAAGCACTTGACTTGTCATGCCTACCAATTAATTGAACTCTAATAGACGACTTCAGACAGGAAATTCCTTTCTACCAATTTATCTTGTCATCTCATTCCACCAACAAAACACATGTTTCAAAGACATACTAATAAATAAATAAATAAAATTTAATCATAAGTTCTTCCATACCTTTATGGGATTTTCTGGTGCTTTTGATGAGCAGCGGTTTTTCTGCCTAACAAAAATCTGTAAAACAAACATTAGCAAGCTGACGTTCTGGCTCAAGCATAAATTACTCAAAAATTCTGTGGTTGTTACCTAGTAGTGGCATAATCAGATAATTTTCTGTTCACAATACATAGTCTAGAAAAAGATTACCTGGTGCTTAGTTTTGCAAGGAAGAAAGCGTTGTTGAATTGCCTTCCAATCCGTATTATGTTCCATCATCCCCAATGCTAATAATCTGTATTGCAGTTCCAATAATAAACACATGAACCCATAAACTATAATAAAGGAATACTATAGAATGATATTAATCACAATCTCCAAAGTCTGACAACAAAAACAAATCAGGATAAGCCACCAACTCAACAATAAAGAAGAAAGTGTGCAACTCACTCGTCTTCTACATCAGTGAAAAGAATCCGGTTTGCGACTGCTCCTGTGGGTGGTTTATAGGGAAATAATGCTGGATTGAACAAAGGGAAAAACCTCTGGGCTAACTTTGATACGTCCTTTGGAACTAAAGCAAGTGATTGCTTCTTGGTGCTTTCAACAATGGTAGCAGCCAGTGATTTCTTGGGTGGTCGTTGACTAGATGAAGATGAAGCCACATTGGAAGCTGAGGAACCAGTTCCACTTACAGATTCGCAATTGGCATGAGCACCTAATTGGAAGTTAGAAAAGGGAAACAAAGGCTCCTTTTCGAGGCGAGTATCAGAACTAGTTTCCACGTAACACCGTCGATTTTCCTGAACAGCTGTGAAAATAATTCCAAATCAATGGCAGATAAATCAAGAGCAAAATAATTGATACAGATGCATAAGCAAAAGCAGGAAAAACACTTGTGACTTTATTCATGGTATACCTGTATTGACTTCATCCATGTATATTCCAACTAAACTAAGTGGAGCTACATCCAAGACAGATAGCACAGGACCACTTACAGAGGGCACCCAGAAAGAACCCCCAGTATTCTGGGAAATGCCCACCTGCCCATTAGGAACACATTCACGTCTACCATTGGAAGGAGAAATATTTGGGGAAACTGCCATATGATTATTCAAGGAACACTCTCTAAGTGCATCAAATGTGAGGGATGATGCTAAGGAACTTTGTGTCGTGTAGGAATTAGGGAATTCAGTTGGTACTGATGGGAAAAAGCAAACAGTAGGATACGGTACATTTTTCCATATCAGTACTTCGTCACGCTTCTGGAGCATCTCAGAGATCAATTTTTGAACCTGGGAGGCAATATGTTGCCGAGAGTAATCAAGGGCACAAAGAGAAAATACTTGAATAAGTAGCTGCACATGTTCATGGATCAAGCAGTGCAACTGGCCAATCTGGTGGGCAGTGAATCCATTTATAGAACGTTCTGGTACTGTGGAAGACAAACAGCTTGAACCTGTTCCGCGCATTAAAGTTCTGCCGGCCTGATTAGAGAAACAGGACATTGGTCCCTTTGGCAAAACTGGTAGAAGGGGGCGCAATGGCCTTTTTGTCTGTCCTAAGTTCTTCTTCTTACACTGGGCAGGTTCTTTTTGACACTTATTCTGCCTAGTTTTTGGTCGTCTTCCAGCTTCCCCATTCTCATCGACACTTTTGTCCCTAGAATTCTCATCCCCATCACTCTCAAGTAACTCTTCAAGTTCTATCTCAAAGTCTGCATCATTATCCTCATCTTCATCATCAACATTTTCATTTTCTTTAGTTGACTGCTCGTCACCTTCACCCTGTAAAACAGCAGTCAGGAATTTCCTGTATTCTTCTTCATCGTTAACATTTTGGAGGTCGTCCTCATCATCTGTTTCTTGAAGAAAAGTCTCGAGTTCATCAAGTGTGAAACTTGCTAATGAATAGCGGGCCCTGGTGCGTTTACAGATAGCATCTTCATCCTCATCATCTAAGTCCACAGTAGGCTTTGGGACGTCTTCGGTGTTACTCAACTCTCCTACTATAGCATCATTAACATCAGTTTCACTGCTTGAGACATCATCCTTTTCTTGAACAGCTTCACTGTTAGAATTTCTGGCAGTTTTTTCAAACTCATTTGCAGATGCACCGTCAGGAGAAACGGTAGTTTGCATCACAGTTTCTTCCTCCCCATGCTCTGGGTCCCCAACAGAACACTTTTGCACCTCGCAAGCCACAATCAATGAATTAATCCTGGCAGTTTCAATAGTGTTTCTGCTGCTGCCAACAACTTCACCATCTAAACCTTCTACATCAGAGCTCAGACTAGAAGAAGCTTCTGGCGAAAGAGTTCCTTTTAAAAAGGGATTGAAATCTACATCTTCTTCTTCGTCCTCATCTTCACCCTCATCCTCCTCAAGTCTCAATACACTCTCATGCTGCTCAATCAAGCCCTCAGTAGCAGGAGAAGGCTTTTCGCGAGGAGATGAAGACATTTTGAACAAACAATATCCAATGCAGCTGACCCTTCAAGTTCTAATCAAATCTAGAAGTCATAACAGGCCCGAAAATCTCCGTGACGACAATCAAAACACCGTTGCCACCATAACCATGCCAGAGAGCGGAAACTGTTCAAAATTGTTTAGAAATTAAATTAAAAAATCACAACTTTACATGCATTGACTCTCCAAAAAATTACTCAGCTCAATTCCACAGCCACTCACATGAATTCTTCAACATTTAAAAATAAAAACTGAAAATTCAAAGAAAACAAGCAAACAATTACGATACCATGTGGATGCGAAACAAAGCGCTCACCTTTAGAAGTAAGAAAAAAAAATCAGATGGAAGTGTTGCGGCGGCAATAAATCGACTTGTGAATGCGAAAGCTACGAAGATTGCAATTGGGAAAGAGAAGAAGAAGGCGCCAGAACCCAATGCAGTTTAGTATTTTGGGGTCAAAATCCGAAATCGACTGCAATTTATTCAATCTAATTTCGCTCCCTCCCAAAAACCCTAAGCCCCAAATTGTCAAACACGACGACTGAATGCGAAAGTTTCACCTCCTGAAACGTCTAGTGATCTACTCGCGGCGTGCGTTGCCCACGGCCCCCTGGAACGTACGAAACGTGGCGTTTCGGATATTTGCGGGCTTTCCTTTTTGCGGCTGGCGAGATTGGCAAATTAGGCGGGTACTGCGGCGGTGCGGCGTAAAATACCGTTTTCTGTAAAACTAATAAAATTCACTGCACGTGTGTAAACGCGCTCAATGAATTTCGATGAAGAATATTCCGATTAATTAATTTTAATGAAAACTGTTTAAAAATTTTGAGTTTTAATGATAAGAACAAAATAAAAAGTAAAATGAATAGTATTATAATTGACATTTTAATGTTAAAATGTTGTTTTTCGTTGAAATAAACCGTACCAATAGCTTTTCGTTAAAGTTTTCTTAATTTTATTCTAACACCATATTTGAGAAATTTTAGTGTTCAATAATCGGATGAGCAAAACGAGCAATTTACGTGATAAGAATATTAAATTAGCAAATAACATTCATATGGGTTAATATGCCATTCGCGTTACATTCATACACAGCAATGTAGCAAATTATATATATACTAAACGCCTAACATTCCAATTAATTCCCTTTGTATCCTTTTAGACTCAGATCACTGTTCCTTCTACAGTGTTCTCCCAATTTTGTCCCTACTTGGTTTTGTTTATTTCGTTTCTACCGCTGACAATATATACCTTCCGCTTTTTCTGCCTTTCTTTGGATGGTAATATCTGCGTTCTTCACCAGCAACCTTGCGGTTCTTTCCCCTTCGCTTTCACGGTTCCACCCCAACATCATCGGTAAGCTTTGAAACGTTTTTAAGTGTGTGAATTTCTGAATGCATGTCTAAACTTTGATTGGAATTTGGTTGTTTCCTCAATTTCCATCAACCCTTCTCACAACTTCATATAAAATGTTCTGCATGTAAGATCTGTGTCCGTGTAGGTTATTTCAAACGAATTTCAAGCTGGGTTGCAGAGATTTGATTGAAATTTGCGGATTTGGGTAAGAAATTAAGAACCCTAATTTTTTCTTAAGGTTTTAAATGCCACATGCATCACAATAATCCATTCAAAATCACAATTTAGGTGAGTTCTTGCTAGATACTTGCCCTCATATTTTCCAATTTGGTTTCTTTAGGTGTCTTTAGTTGTTGTTTTGATCAATTTTTTTTGCTTATTTTTCTTTTTGTTTCTGGTTTTTTTATTTAATTTTTTTGAGGGGTTTGATGAATGAATTTGGTGGGAGTTTTTTATGTTTTGTTAATTATGATGTATTTTGGCTCCACCCTTCAATTCTGGGTGATGATGGGTAATTTCGTTTTCTTTTCGATTTCAGGAGATTGGGTTTTTGGAGTTTGTGAATTTCCTTTGAAGCCTGCGAAGATTAGAACTCACTTTATGGTTTTGCATTAGAAAACAATCTACTCAACTTACTAAGCAAGTCTGGAGAAAATCTGATGTTAGTTGATGCTCTGTTTTTGTCTTTTGAGTTTAAGCCAGTCGCTATCAAAATTTGAGATGTTTTTGGATGTTATTCAACATTGGCTAATGAAGGTAATTCAGCTAATTCCCTATGTTGTTTACTCTAATTCTTTATTAGCAAATGGATGAGCAGTTTAAGACACTAATTCCCTATGTAAATTCCAATTGAATGATTGGAAAGTGATTGAAATGTTTTGTTTTAATTTCTCTTAAATTTCTTTATGAGATTTACATGTGTAGAAACTTTGAACATGTTTCAAATAAAAGCTCTTCTAGCAAAAGCGCTTCAAAGCAAAAAGGCTACCTATAAACAGGGTTCCAAATGACTAATGAACCATTTGTTTCATTGCAATTGAAGATTTGGTTTTGGATTTCAGGTCAAGCTCTATGAGTACACTGGGAAGAAGTATGTGATTCTCTTTTTTACTCGGTGGACTTCACATTGGTTTGTCCTACAGGTAAGCATGCTTTCACAATCATCATTTCTGCATGCAAAAATTTAATTTTTATTGGATGCTGAATGAATCTATCTTAATCTAATTGATTTAACATCTTTTGTTTATACATTTGATTCAAGTGTTATTCATATTTTTAACACTTTTAATTGATTGGTGTTAATGTTTTGATCAGGACAATTTAATTCAAGCAAACATTGCCGGCAGTGCACCTGTGACGGTGCCCAAACTTAAGTGGTCTCCAGGGGTCCTCTCAACCACTTATTCGGACTTCCGAGTGGTCCCTTAATGCGTCGGTCACTGGTAACTGTGCAATCAAAGATTCCAGTTGATACTTCTCCACTCACCATTGCTCATATCGGATGATATCATTGATATGTATGCAGGTCAATAATATTCCTGATGGGACCAAGCAATTTGAATATCCTCCCCCTCTCACCAATTTGCACGCATGGCTTGATAGCTAATTTGTAATTGCAACCAAACACAAGGTATGTGGAATGTGGATGGTCTTGGAAAAAATATGGAACTTGATCAAGTGTTAGCCAAAACAAGAAGAAAACAATTGAACTAATACTACTATTTATATGGTCAAATTTAGTTTACAGAATTAATGACCTTGATTGCGTTTACATACATAAACGCCATTAACAGCTTCATAGACCTAGCATTTCTGGGCAGCATGGCTAAATTACTTTTTTTCAGAAAGAGAAAAACGATGTATTCTAAATTCTACATCATAGCCAATAGCATCATATTGACTTAATAAAGTTCGAAAGTTCTAATACTGTTGAATTTGTTTGCTTTTCTTCTTGGAAAAGGATAGAAGAATTAAATATGAAGTTAACCGCTGAATTTGTAGCACCTAAACTGGCCTCTTTGAAATTGGAATCTCTTGAGTTGTCCGATGGTGGTGGGGGCGTGGCCTGCTGGGTGTGATCATTCTCTCATCACTGGTCTGTGACAATTGGTGTGGGTAAGTAGGACTCCAATTCGAACAAAAAAAAATCCCCAGCAAGTCTGGCAGCCTACACACCCCATCCAACCCCATAAATCGTTTCTTTTTTTGCGCATCTGGAAGGCTCCTCCTTATTTCTCCCTGCTCTTTGCACAGAAGAAGATGTTTTGCCTTTTTTTTTAGTAGAATTTATAGAAGTAGAAGATGATTGAATAATATAGGGAACTTAATTACAAAAATGTTTTACATTGTGGATTCACTTAAAGATGGTGGAGGGGTATGAATCTAGCAACCCATTTTTTTTCTTGAAGATTTTAATCGACTGAGCGATAATGGTGTGTAGAAAACTTGATTAGGTAATTAGATTCTTTTTATCTGGGAGTTTATTTTTGTATGTTCAATCTGAATATTTTATCAATATTCTCACGTTGTCCTCTTTGTTTTTAATCTGTAGTTTATCTTTCTTTCTCCAATTCATGAAATTCCTTTTCTTTGGCATTTAAAAAGAAATGCGAGGAATCTAATTATCCGGTTGTTCAAAAGTTTTGATCTGATTGCAGTATTATCTGTTATCTGTATGTTTGTGAAGGTCTCTGAATCACAGCTGATGAAAAACTTTCAGTTTCAGAAATGACTGTCAAGAAACAAGACGTGCAAAAGAAGGTTCCTGTTCTTATTTTTGTTTCCAAATACTTCTACTTTTCTATTTTGTAGATTTTTTTTTTTGGATCTTTAAGCAAACAGATGGTGATTTTAATCAGATTTTGTTAATTAATTGGATTTTGTATTTAACCCTTTTGTTTTAGTCTTTCATTCATAAATTTTTCACCACTAAGGAGCAGGGAGAGAGAGAGAGAGAGAGGATACTTCTTGCAGTTGGGGACTCATATTGTAGTTGATGTTATCTTTCTTTTTGGATAGACAGACAGCAGAATAGAATCCCATCTGTTTTTTGAAGAATGTGAGTTTACTTTTCTTTTTTTCGAAAGGTTTTGTTCTTCTTCTTTTGACTTTGTTCGGATAAGATAGGGACGATTAATTGGTTCGACTCCAACCATATAAGAGAATCGGAGTCTAAAAATGGCGTTTTGGGTAAGAAAGATATTGATGATTAAGAGAGAGGGTGATCATAATGGAAATTTGAACGTAGAATATATTCATGTTTGAAATCTAGAGTTTGAAAAAAAAGAACTGTGCAGTTTAGGGATGCCCGTGGAACCCATCAATAGGGAAATCATTGGGGTCATATGTAGGCAAATTATGATAATATTGAGCTTATACTTGGTTTTGGACAATTCAGAATTGTGTGTGTAGTTTGAAATTAGAACTTATAACCAAAAGATTGTTATGTTGCCATTGTACATAGTTATTAAGACCAAATGATATAACTCATCAACGTGGTTGAAGGCAACTATTGTAGAGACCCAAAGAGGAAAAACTGTGTGCAGGTGCAATTGCATATAAACAAATGAGTAAGAACTCTTGGAAATATATCCTTGCACCATGAAAAAAAACTGTCAAGTTGTGGATAACTTCTGTTGCTTTTTGGATAATTAACTGTGTTGAGCTTATGAATTCATCTTTAGGAAATGAATTTACTCACGTCTTTATCATATGGGTTCTCCATCGTGGATGCCGTCATTGAGGGTTGCTCGACTTGCGCGAAACTCAGATGTGATGTACATGTAGAGGTAGTTCTTAATGTAAATAATGATAATTTGAAGAACCATTTAAAGTATTTTGGTACTTAAACTTAAATGTGATATATCCATTTAGTTATTTTTTATACAGTAATAATGCCCAAGTATAATTTACATCATTTGCAGCATCAATGAGGTTCCAATTTTTTGCTTCACAGTGCAGGCGCGTAGAACAGTTCACGGAATGAATATTAGATGCCTGATGAGCAAAAGAAGCTGAGGTATGGCTTCTTATTATATAATAAATCATTTTTCACTTTTTGTTTTTTTGTTTTTTTGTTTTTTTTTTTTTGAAAAGGGCACTTTTTGTTTTTTTTGCCACTGAACTTTATTTTCCATTTTTCTTAGGAAGAAACAATTTTTTTTTGAGCTTTTGAACATATTAGAACAGTTCACGGAATGAATATTAGATGCCTGATAAGCAAAAGAAGCTGAGGTATGGCTTCTTATTATATAATAAATCATTTTTCACTTTTTGTTTTTTTTGCCACTGAACTTTATTTTCCATTTTTCTTAGGAAGAAACAATTTTTTTTTTGAGCTTTTGAACATATTCTTAAACCAGTGGTGGTAACAATGGAAAATCCTAACTTCTTTGTCGTGGGAATCAATGGTTCAGATGCAGAATTTAGGTCAGTTGATAAGAGCATGGGTCAAAATGCAAAGCAAGTGACATATGGTTAAGACTATCCTCTAAATCAGGTTCAACTTTGTCTCAAATATGCATAAAATCATTGTCTATACCTATGGTAAATTTTGAGTTAAGCTTTGATAAGAGTTACCTTATCACTAATTGATTGTGTTGCAGCACCTCCTTTTCCACTTATGCCTCAAGGAATCAGGACTCAATTAAACAACCATGATGTTCAAATCCATATGAAAACTCATCATGTTAATTGTATATAGCTGGTATTTAGAAATCTGCTCTTTTGGTTGTACATAGGCTCTTAATGTAAAGGCAATAAATTATAAATGCAAAGTGAAAGACTTATTTTACTATATGGATTCATCTACTTTGATTGGTTTTTAAATTAATTTAGAAATGGATATGTGAAATTATGGTCACGGTTTTAAAACCCGCAGCATCGCGCGGGCTTCACTGCTTGTAACATCTAGAGATTGAAGAATTCCTTAATATTCATACTGGTGCTTTGACCAAAAAAATTAAATTAACAATACTGATGGAATCCGCGAAATGCTGAACCGACACGATAAAAGAGAAAGATAATGATTACGGCTTCACCGAAGCTAAGAAACTTGTAAGTCACGAGAAACTTGTAAGTCACGAGTAGTGCGAGTATTGTAGTGAGTGCTCGTGTCAAACCTCCGGGCACAAGAGCAAATGGCGAGTCAGAAGTGGTCTTCATTGTGTTTGGGTCTCACAAACCGTTGTAAAAATATGACTATGTTGTATGTCTATGTGAATAATTGTAATATATATGGGTGTATCAAACCCATAACGGGAAGAATCTTTTCCTAATTATAATAGGAAATTTACATTCCTAATAAGAAAATTAACTTTGGGCAACGTTTAGTGTGCGAGAAAGAGAAACAAAAAATAATATTACCCTGACAGGCCTGACCGGACTTGTAAGTTAGGATTTGGTCCGGCCCAGTCTTGATTTTAACGGGCCACCTAGAGCCCAAGAATTAAAAAGTAAAACTCCCAAACTACCCCTCCCTCCTTGCTCCCCAAACTGCTCTTCTTCTGCTTCAGCAGCTGGGCCGAGACTTTTGGAGGGTTTTACAGAAGCTGCAAAGGAGATGGAGTTCGAGAAACGAAAGGCGGCGACGCTAGCGTCACTGCGGTCGGAGGACACAGACAAATCACCGAAGGGCACGGTGGACGCCCCGATCATACCCCTCCTCGACGCCATCAACAACCACCCCAATTATTTCACCACCAGCTCCTGCTCCGGCCGTATCTCTATCCTCTCCCAGCCCACGCACGTGACAAATCAGCCCAAGCCCAAGAAGAAAGCTCTAGGTGGCACGTGGATCTTCATCTCCCACGACCCGGCGGATGCCGACTCTGTCCTCGGCCTCCTCTTCCGCCCCGACCCGAATGACCAGAACGACGCACAGGACCAAAACGACCTCGTTTTCAGATTCGAGCCGCTTATTGTGGCGGTGGAGTGCAGGGACGTGGCGTCGGCGCAGTCGTTGGTTTCGAAGGCGATTGCTTGCGGGTTCAGAGAGTCCGGCATTACGAATTCGAACCGGCGCGTGATTATCGCGATTCGGTGCTCAATTCGGATGGAGGTGCCGCTGGGGAGCAGCCGGGAGGTGATGGTCTCGAGAGAGTACGTGAGGTTCCTTGTCGGGG
This sequence comes from Crataegus laevigata, assembly GCA_963580275.1. Lineage (NCBI taxonomy): Eukaryota > Viridiplantae > Streptophyta > Magnoliopsida > Rosales > Rosaceae > Crataegus > Crataegus laevigata. The sequence goes on along the minus strand of OY756941.1, from coordinate 40,526,928 downwards.
TGGCGAACGAGAAAATGGAGGCCAACAGGAAGAGGACTGAGGCATTTTTCCAGGCTCTGCAGAGTGAGGGTGGAGGGTTTGTGGGTCCCACGGTTGCGAATGGCGAGATTGCGGCAGATGGGCATTCGGATTCTGGTATGTTTAGTAGTTGGATTTTGAATCTTTGATGTTTTTGAGTTGTCAAGTTATTGGGTTTTTTGTGTTTTTGGATTCTGTGGTGTAGTTTTTTGAAAGTTGCTAGCTTTATTTTTGGTGGGAAATGAAAGTGGATTGCAAATGTGTATTTTGCAGGACACCTTTCGGTTTAATGTGACTGCAAAAGTCTGAATTTTTTAAAAACATTGGCAGGGTCCAAGGAAGTTCCTGGTGGTTGTGGTCTGTCTGTTGTTGAGATGGAAATAGCTGGTGAACCCGAAGAGAATCTTTTCCTCTGGGGTCATTCGTCTTGTGCATTGGAAATCAAAAACCGGAATGCGGTTCTTGTGTTTGGTGGCTTTGGAGGCATGGGAAGACATGGGAGAAGAAGTAGTTCTTGGCTGGTTGATCCATTGTCTGGCACTTTGAGCTCAATTGATGCAGAGAGCACTCCATCTCCGCGGTTGGGTCACACTTCGTCTCAGGTTGGAGATTGTGTGTTTGTCATTGGAGGCAGAGCTGATCCTGAGAAAATTTTGAGTGATGTTTGGGTCCTCAATACAGCAAAGAATGAATGGAAGTTATTGGAATGTTCTGGGGACAAATTTCCTCCCAGGTGACACTTTTAACTGCATAATCTACTCAAAAGAACATTATTTTTGCTTCTAAAGTATGCACCCAAGTTATCTTTATGTGTGTTAAACAGGCATCGGCATGCTGCAGCTGTTGTAGGCTCAAAGATATATGTGTTTGGTGGACTTAACAACGATACCATCAGTTCTTCCTTACATGTTCTCGATACCGATAATCTGCAGTGGAAAGAGTTGATTGTCAGTGGCGAGCATCCATGTGCCAGACATTCTCACTCAATGGGGGCATATAGATCTCAACTATATATTTTTGGAGGATATGGTGGTGAGAAAACACTTGCAGACTTGTATGCTTTTGATATCCAAACATGTAAATGGAAGAATGAAAAGGCAGCAGGGAGAAGTCCACATGCAAGGTTCTCCCACTCAATGTTTGTCTACAAGAATTATCTTGGAGTTGTTGGTGGTTGTCCAGTTAAACAACGTTGCCAGGAGTTAGCACTACTTGATTTGAAGCTCCGTGTGTGGAGGCATGTGAAACTTGAATCCAATGGTGAAGATTTATTTGTGCGTAGCACAGCCAATGTTGTTGGCGACAATCTTATTATGATTGGTGGTGGGGCATCTTGTTATGCATTTGGGACAAAGTTTAGTAAGCCCATGAAAATCAACTTGCTTCCTCTTATGAGTATAGATGATAATATTAAGCCAGATGACAGAGAAATGCATGCTCAACATTATGAAATGGTGAATAATGAGAAAGGTAGACAATTCCAAGATCCACGGGCTGAAGATGTGCAGAGCTTAAGTGAACCTTGTGATCTGAATTTTGAGTGTGACATGCCCATGGAAAATGGCATAAGTCAGCAGGTAGAGTCATATTGGATTCTACAACTTGAAAGAAAATATGCAAAAGTAGGCAAGGACATATTGAAGAAGTTTGGGTGGTTAGATCTTGGAAGGAAGGTGTACTCCAGGAAGAGTGGTTTACATATTTGTTTTCCTGTGAACGAAAAATTTTCAGGTGTGTTTAAAGAAAACAAGCGTCCTTCAACAGATTTATCTGAAGGACAGAGTGATCACTTTGTTAAACCAGTTATAGGAGAAGAATTCTCGGTTAATGAGATGAACTGTTCGAAAGCCTTGGACATTCTAAAGGAATGTGGTGCTACTAAGCTGGCAGCTGAAGAAGTTGAAGTCAAGAGAGCTGCCAAATCTCCTGCAAAAGTAATGAATGAAATTGTGGGCTTGCTGATAAAGGAGAAAGGACTGCCTGCAGAACTCTTAGAGGAGCTACCAGCGAGGTTTGTGTTTGTGTTTTTGCTTTTATGCAAGCATTTAAATACATTTTCTTTTTAAACTAAGCTGATTATAGAAGATTTGTTACCTAACACATTTTCAGTTAAAACCTATAGATGAGGGATGCACTATAATTTACTGGTTAGTAGATTCAATGACCATGTATGATAATGATACTCATATTAAATGTTTTGTCTTTTGTAGATGGGAGCGACTTGGAGATATAGTTGTCCTTCCGGCAACATCGTTCAAGAATCCAATATGGGACTCACTAGGGATGGAGCTTTGGCATGTTATTTCCAAATCACTTAACGCTCATCGCCTTGCACGCCAAGTAAGTAATGTACCTAAACACTTTGAAGGTTCTTCAGTAGTTATTTGGGTTACTCATGTTCATGAGTAGTTATTTGATCTTAATTCTCATGCGACTATCAGTTGTATATTCATGACTTGAATCTGTTTCAACAGGGCCGAGTTGCGTCAACCGCTACAAGGGACAGTACTTTGGAGATTCTTGTAGGAGATAATGGATGGGTTGAGCATCGCGAAAATGGCATTCTCTATTCTTTCGATGCCACTAAATGTATGTTCTCCTGGGGC